>MU865295.1:211207-549981 GCA_033297215.1 Podospora fimiseda | reverse complement strand
TGATCTTCCAGTTCAGATTGTAGGAAGGCAAGGACCTTTGAGGCCATAACAGATTATTACATTGATTTGAATACAAGCCCTATTCCAAGCCCTTGCCTTCAAGCCCTTGTCACAGGGGCTCAAGGGAAGCGTTGCTATGGAATCCATAAGAGTAGATCCTCTTTCTCTACAGATATCGCCGTAGAGCCACCCAGTCGAGGACGGGTTTATTATCTTGGGTTCCTTTAAAGGCTCTTCACATGCTCCACTTGTTTACTCGTGACAGTGTGCATGGTTGGTTTTGTAAGTCTGACTTTCCACTTGAACATATTCAATAAATGTATATCTACCTTTGTTTATTGAACGATTCTGCCTAATAATCAAGTTGACGATACACACACAGTCTTTAATCTTTTGAATTTTGAATATTCATTCGGTGATTTTCAAGTAAGCCCGGTTCAACTCTACACTGACCATCCCTGGCTCAGGCTGGCTGTGCTCATTTGTCTCAAGTGTGTAACATGAAATACCTTCCCTTTGATATATGTAACCCTCATGTAATTTGATTGCAACAGCTCAGGACTCATCAGGACAGGAAGATATTATATGGCTTCCAAATGCCATTAAGGCTTTTACTTTAAACTGCGGCACACTGTAACATACAATCACACACACCTATTATCTAGGTATGTATTAATCAGATGTTCTTGTTAAAACCTTTGTAATACATGCACAGAAAGGTGAGTAAGCGGCGTGGTTGATTTGTCCGAATACACACAAGACGCACGGTGACACACATACACACACTTCTTTTTATCATACGATGGGGGTAAATGTTTTACCTCCCTTGCGTGCGTTTCATTTTAGTTTTTGTTGATATTTGTTAACAAACAGTCAAAAGGTTTTTTTTGGGTTCGGTTACTTGCTTTGCGAGTGTAAATAATTGTAGAGGGGCCGCATATCCCATAGGGATGGAGGCACCGCCTCCAGCGGTGTAAGATCAATAATAATACTTGCTTTGCGAATAAGGCAACCAAGCTACGGCATGATACCGTCATGACCCGCTTGGAGATTATAGAGCCGCCTAGATGCGTGGTTTTGTTTTTTGTCCATCTTCCTTTTTCAGGGGCGGCGGGTTTCCGAAAAGCTTAGATAAAAAAAAAAAGTCACATGAGAAAATACTGAAGGTGACTGACTATTACAAAGAGTCTTCTTGCCACAATCTTGTCCTGTATCGCCTTCCAGAAACTTTGACCGAGGGGGAGCAAGAGAAGAAATATGGCGGTGTTTTTTTTCCCTTTCTTTTTTCTACTTGCTCAAGGTTTGTAAGAAGTGAAATCCCTCACACCACCAAGCAACAATTTTCTACACCGCCATGCACCATCATTGCATAAAAAAATTCTTTTACGATGCTTGCTTCGTCTCTAAACGTTGCGGTGAGTGAGGTAGGTAGGTGTGTTTGCTTCTTACGAGATATTATAGTACAAGAGAAAAGAAAACTTTGCGTGCATATGCTGTGTATCATTAAATCGGAGATGGGATGGTTAGACTAATGCACAATAACGGGCCGGACGGATCCTACTCAAATCTTTACGATATGAACTAGATCTTGCATTTAATCTCTTTTTGTCATCCCATCAAAGATGTTGGTTCCCATTTTTCTCTCTCTCTGTTCGTTCCCTCTAAAGCTGCGCCTTGATGCCTTGGAGTGTTGTTGGAGGACAATAAAGTAAAACGAGATAACGAAATCTTCTTTGGCCGTTATGCCAACTTGCGGCGGTAACTAAGCGCCGCAGCGGCGGCTCCTGCATCCTAGATGCCTGTTTGGGCGGTGACATAAAAGCTTCCACTGTGTATCCAGCCCTCCCGTACCGAAGGGGGATTCATTTCAGCCCCGTACGAGATGAACTGACAGATGGGGCAATTTGGGTGGCTGGCTGGCTGCCTTCAGAAATCCCTTCTTCTTGATGCTCTGGAACCCCGAGTCTAGACCATCTTGACTCAGGAGACTAAAAAAAAGGCACTCCATTTTCTGGTTGGTTGCCTTGCGCTGTGTGATATTCTCGGGCTGCGGCAAAAAGGAGAATGGTCCGTCGGGGATTCGGCATGGACATTGTTTCCTTCTTTGAAACTCGAAAATGACGAGAGCCAAGATTTTTTCACCGTGAGATTTTTATTTTCACCTTTCACACTGGGTGTAGGCAGGTTTCATCACAAACTATTTGATAGTGTAGAATGTTGGTGATTTTCGGTGCATGAAAAGGGGGGAGTTGTGGGGTGAGCACCCCGCATCTTAAGAACAATGATCCTAGGATGGCATATGATTGGTTCCACTCCATGACTGACTTTTAGGCAGTCGTTTTTTGTCGACAGGCAAACCCTCTCCCCTGCTCTCATAACAGCTCGGAAGCTCACCAGTTGAAAAGTTGGAATCCTTCTTCAACAAAGTTCATTTCGCCCAGCTGATGTCATTCACCTGACTGAGCCTCATACCACTCATATCCAATGGACCAAATAACAATATGGATTGGGGCGGATACATACGGCGTATGGATATTGCGAATGATTGGGAATATCCCCACTAACATAGAATATGTATTGGTTCAGTCCTTCAAGTACCGGTACATCGAGACATTTTGTTTCCATTAAGCGGCACTGACCAATACTATGTGCCATGGGCATGGCTTCCATGTGCCTTCGGGTACGTACCGAGGGTAGCATTGGTAGTTGCCTTGTCTTTTTGACCAATCACCATCATTTTCTCATCAACACCCATCCAATAGATTGGAATCTTCTAAGTTGGGACAGCTCCACACACACTCATGGTCTCTAGAACTGGTCATGGAATAAATGATCTTCCCGTCATTGACATCTCACAGCGTCAATCGGCATATATTTCCCCTCCCCAGCCCTATGAGCATCCTTTATATGCCAGTCTCCATTCGCCAAAGCCTTTTGCGAGGCAGAAAGGCAACCCCCCATCTTATCCCTCTTTTCACCAAGAATTTTCTCAGACTTATATACTTCATCTTTATTCATCGACAATGTCATCATGTCAAAAGGCCAAGGAATTTCGATTTTATGACACAAACCACCAGACACACCAAACAGTTGAGCCCCAAGCCTGGTAACATGACACAAAACCAACAAGGCTCTCCAGTTCCCACACACCCACACACGCAGCCTTGTTCAACAACAACCCACATCCGACACAACACCGCGCCCAGGTTTCGAGAAGGCCCCATGTCGTATCAAAAAAGAAGAGCCGGGAGTTTGGTGTGCCTTAAAGCCCTCTCGGGAGGGAATGGCACTTGAAGATCGGGACACACACATTGGTAGCCTGATCTGAAACAATGGGCCCGAAAGAATCTCTCATGCACTATCGATCTCGGCTGCGGCAAAGTTTGAAAAGGCAACCAGAAAATCTGAAATCTCCGACAATGACAGTTTAGTGTGTTTTTGCGGCGCGCGAGGGCCCCACGCCCGATTCATTAGGAAAGAGGAGGGTTTCACCATTCGGCTTATAAGTAGTGTAACGGCCGAGAAAAAAAAAAAAAAGGGGGGGGGGGGTTGTTTTGATGCCTCGTTTATAGATGGGGGGCATCATGATGATGAATTCCTGGTATCCGCGTAATTTATTCTCTCCCTCTCTCTCTCTTTGTTCGGATTGTCCGGAGAGGGTAATGGGCATCGGGGGGAGAATATTTTGGAGTTTTTCGCGGGGTGATTCGGTGTGTAACAACGGTGAGTTCGGGTGCCTTGTATTTCCCCGGCGCTTTGAGGTTTTATCCAGCAGTAGTGAATCTTGCTCCTTCTGAAAGGGGTAAGGTGAGAAACGGTGAAGCTAGTCTTTGGCGTGAATTGGTTTTTGGACTCTCGTAATGTCTCGATTGACTTTTCTTTCTTTATTGACATGAACCTGATTATCTCGAGATATGACCTCTGAGAATTTGGTAACTGGTGATCAGCTAGAAGACTGGCAGTTAGTCATCCGTATGACCATGTGCAAGCAGCAGGTAGTTGAGAATTCAGGATTTGAGGAAGACCATATTCCTCTTTGCTTAGTGGCATGGTTCGATACTCTGCTGCTACCCCGACCGAGCCGTCTATGTCGACTACTGCTCCAGAGCATCACCGGTGGTCGCTTAGGCTGCGTTGGTCGCTGTTCCTTCTGAGGGGAGCTCGAGGAGCTTGTCGAGTGAGATGAAGGTCACATATCAAGTCTTTTCTTACATATCAATTGGACTCAACGAGGAGTTGTGGCTGGATGTAATTTTCTTGGCCTTGTCTTTGAGCCATTGGTCTCCTCATCAACGTCCCGGGTCTGAAACGGATACCCTTTTTATGTAAAAGTTCTCGAGAAAATATTGATTAGCACCGTGGTCCCAGATGATGGCACATCTCAATCCATACAGTGAGTGACCAACAATGAGGGTTCTTCGGGCGTTACCTCAGTAATCTTTGGCGTTATAAGCACCTAGCAAGCGAAATGTGATCCTTACCTTCTGTTTGTCCTCTTAAAGACGGAGGGAAAATGTTTTTACAAAAAAGAAAAACGGAATAATAGGTAAAGACTGCTATATTGCTAGGCTTATCCTCTCTTTTTTCTTCTTTTTTTTTTTTTTTTTTTTTTTTTTTTTTTACAGCAGTAATCTGTCCTTAAAACAACATATCCATCATGCTTAAAACTAGGAGTTGAAATAGGAATGTTCTCTTCCACTAATGAGGACTTACTAGTCCATCCATCTTGCATCAGTTCCGAGACAAAAATGTCACTGACGGTCTCATGAATTCTCTCAGATCAACCATGCTTGATCAAATAATCTTGATGTTGGCGGGTTTTTGCAGTGATTGGAGTGGACAAAATCGAGCTCAGAAGGATGGGAATGTTTCACTCAAAGATATCCTTAACCCGCATTGACGTTGTGACAAATTGCTAGGTCTAGGCCGTTATCTAACAGTTTATCCAAAAGAAGAAGCTCTTTCTTGATTGGAACGAGAATAAAAACACCACCTCAAGTCCTTAAAGGTGCGTGAGGGAGACTTTCTGGAACTAGATTGGCATATATTAAATAGATTCAAAACATATACCACATTACAAAAAAACAGATGGACCGTAAGACCCCAGAAAAAAAAAATCCATTGGCTATGGCTTCCATGGCAAGATTTCCCCTGAGCCCTTGAAGAATGTAAACAACCATGGATTTTCGCTTCCCCATTTCAGCACCTGTCGCCTGATATTCATGAATCCTCTCATATATGTGCCGTGACAAAACCGACAGAGATTACAATGATGGAGGGTGCGTGTTCTTGCGAGTTCGTGGGCTCAGTACAATTGGTCTCTTCAGTCGTGGGTGGTCTTGCCCTTGTGGAGGCTTGCGGAATATTGTGATGAAGCCGGCTTGAGACATAGGGGGACTTGGTATTAAACAGGACTTGAGATGAACCAGGTTAAACGAGGCGAGAAATACACCAACGAGGCTTGGTTAGGTAGGTATGTAAAAGACCGCTGCCGTTGTTCACTCTTTCGAAGAAACACGGAGTGAAGCCCAGCAGCACAACCACCACCATCTTCATCATCAAATGGGATTATGGCCTCACTTCACTCGATGGTCCATACCTTGGTATTGAAGTATTTCTCGGTAATCGCCCTGGAATACTGGCTTCGCTTGGATCTATTCATGGCTTTCAGCTTAACAATATTTACTGGCTAAAACTCCCACCCTGGGGCATTGGTATCTATGCACCAATGTTTTTACTTCAGGATTATATTACATGATACAAATCTCTTTACCAACTAATCGGCGAAACATTCTTGTGGAAGTGGTTGTAAACAGAGAGAAACCCCCGATAGACCTTCAATTACTCACAGTTCCAGATCTGTCGGTTATGGCTTCGCTCCAGTGAGTTGCTCAACAGAAATATCCGGTGATGAGTGTCATCCAGATGAGTTTGAAGTTGGTTTTGGAAAATTGTTTATATTTACGGGCGAGATAGTTTGACAGCAGATGTGGAGGAGTTCCTTGAGAAATAACCGTGGATTCTTAAACTGCGGGAGGAGTCTGCCAGTCGTTGAGATGTATAAAAGGTGCAGTTCTTGACGTTGATAAGAGATCTCGAGGCCTCTTCTTCTTAATGGTTGGTATACGGCTTAAAATTCATCCGTTAGGACGTTCTTGTGGCCGAGACGTGGAGAATATGGGCGTAGTTCTGCAACAGAGGAGAAGGACGGTAGAGGTGATCATTCGGGTGATTGATGGTTCTAAAGAATGGGGTAAATGGGGGAGGGAGTTGGTGAAAGAGGTCCGCTGAGGAGAATGAGGTGCTCGTGGCACAGTGAGGGTAACGTGGGGTATCTGGGTAGTTTCTGGCGAGATGTATGTCGAGGTAGTATCTGCTGGCGTATTACTGAGGGCAGCTGAGGACAACACCCCGCTGGCTAAGATGGATATTACTGGCATCCAAAGGTTTTGTGGATGTATGATCATTCTACCATGGTGGGAAATTTGCGAATTGGAGTTCGTAAGTCCAAGGTATGGTTTCTGTTGAAATCCCAGGACTCAGGGCTCAGGGGCTAGATCTTGGCGAGCCTCCCGTATTTGCCATATATATATATATATAACCATTGTCCTCGCCAGTCTTGCAGGACTAAGAAAAACAGGAAAGTCAACTCGTTTTTAATGGGATTTCGACCTTTTGTGGACCGTGGAAGTGGGATTAGCTTTAGTTATATCTGTAGTTTTGCTTGTGCCAATTCGTAAAGTATCCAACACAGTCAAGGCAGTATCTGGTGTTGCTCAGGGCTTTCTGGGAGCAGGTTAGGACAATGCCCTGTCAGCGAAGGTGGATATTGTTGGATATAACTGGGTAGAGGCAGGCTCGTAGTCTTATGAACATGTTTCCATGGTTCTGGGGAGATTTAGGTATGGTATTCTTCAGCAAAGAGTGGCCCAAGTCTGATCACTCTATTCTACCATCCTTGGCCCTAGATTCTGATGCCACATATAGTGTCTTGGTTTCTTGATGTTTTCTCGAAGCGACTCGGGACGACACCGTACCGGCGCAGCTGGATGTAGCTGGACCAAAAGACATTATGGTAATTGTTACGCGATCACTGTGTATACAGGTATATCACGAGCATCTAGTCTTACACGGTATAACAGTTTTCTTCTGGCATATCTGGTGATCCTTCATTGAAGGTCAGGAACAAACGTCATCAAAACCCACCATAACCAAACTCTCCACCCTCCTTTCCACGGCACAGAGAGGGTCCCCCAGGCCTATTTAGGCTCGAAAAACTTATTTCCCTTCCGTCCTCGTAGCGAAGTGGTCAGAGTTTGTGTGTTTCTTTTCAAGCGGTTTGATTTTGTATAGCGTATTTGATTTGGGGCAGCGAAAGACATCGGTTCGAATCTGACCGGGGACATTTTTTTTCCCTTGACATCCTTTTTGAGTACCTGGTATATATATTCCAAGAGAGATATATTTCGTTTATTCTTGAAGGACTGACTTACTACATTTCAACATCAAGATATCTTTGAAGAAAGAACCATTTCTCCAAAAACAAACCATTTCATTGTCAATATCCCCTTTTTTCAACAAGAAGGACCCACTATCTTCTCGCAAGTGTCTGTAATACGAAATAGCCGTTGCTGTGATACGCAATCGTGGAGTTTAACAACTTTGTCACATCTGAGGGAGTCAGACGAGTGAGGCGGAGAGGAACATCACGGTTCTATGAGGGCGTGGAGAGCCTAATTGCGTTTCTTCCTCGAGCAACCCGAATCACGAGCAGGCGAGACACGGAGAAACATCATTTTATTTCGGTTTGTTAATAACCCTTGCTGTTCAGTTTCCCCTGGGAATCTCGGCAACTGGTACAACAACACCTCGAAAGTCTCAACAACGCCGCCGCCTCGGGGCTGAAACCGATCAATATCTTACAACTCCAACTCATCGTTTACTCAAAACTGGTGAATCTGGGTAATGATTCAATGTTGAAGCCGGACACACAGTAACACACAAACCCCACCTCTCTCAAAATCCGGGAAGAAGCATATTCGAAGTACTGTTTGTCTCCCGAGCCCTTTTCGTCCCCGTGGCTAGCGGCAGAAAATGGAAACCAATGAACTGCTATTACCGAGAGCAAATAAACGATTTTCTTATTCTTTTGGCTGGAACGAAAACGCTGGGATGAGATGTCGTCAATTCACGTTCCTCTTGCAATCTATTTTGATAGTTCATGGGAAGAAATTTCCTTCCTTGAACAGAATCCAGGAACATACTTGGGGGGGTTATTTTCCTTCAAGGGTTATCCCAGCTATGGAAACTGTCAACCCATGAGCCACAATCTTTTGACACCCTTGGTGGGCGTTTTTTTGTCTCCTTTTGTCGAGACCGAAAAAAAAGTCTTGGATATTGAACCCGATGAATGCCTTGCCTACTTTTTTTGCACTTTTTCATCCTGGGCAGAAACAAACATCTGATGTTTGGTCATTGTCAAGATGATAGCTCTCGCCCGATTGAACTGAGTAAATGACCCCCCAAAAAGGACGGAATAATGGGTTTCACAAGAGGGAGAAAAAGAGTCTACCCCACGCCAGCTGCATCATTCGACTGAGGTGAATCCTCAAACACTCTCAATGCAACCCCACCCATTAATTTAGTTTTCTTCTTCATCGGATATGATCGCTCTCCGCGAACCGACCATGAGCGGGAAGGGAGAGGGAGGAAGGGAGGGAAGGGAGAGGGAGGAAGGGAGGGAAGAGAGGAGGGCACACACCAATCCCATGTCGTCCCGTCTGGTCTTCCACCTCATCCCATGATTTCCTCGTCCGACCTCAATTTGTAGTTCCACCACATAGACCAACACATTCACAACCTGGAAAGTAAGACGGCAAGATGTTATGCCCCCGGCTCTGGCCAAGAAAAGAAAACAAGCAAACGGACAAAGACAGGAAATTCTAGAAACCATGCGACACAACTTTGTTCTCCGCATAAGTCCAGACTCATTTGTGGGTATCACCAAATCGTGATCCACTTCCTAATAAGGGTATGATCGACAGCACTACTCCTACATACATGGACATGCATCATAACAAACAAAAGTTGCAAAAGAAGCCGTTCAGCTGAACAAGATACAACCCGCAATCCCCTTACCAGTCATATTCCTTGACCGGTCCGGCACGCCCGTCTATATCAGCTCTCCACAAACAAACAAAAAAATATGACTGAATAACATGATTGGTAGAAACAGGCAAAACTCGCCTCTCATGCAATGCAAGAGTCCTTTTTCTGATATCTCACAAAAAAAAGACAAAACAGAAAAAATAGACATAAACGCGGCAAGTAATTTTTTTCTTTCCTGTCTCGACAAGAATAATGACGATCACTTAGGCCCCCACTGCTTCGTGGAACACAAACATCTTCTCTCAAATAGCCGAGGGAAAACGGAAAGAACAGAAAAAGAGGCGTCTTTAGATCAAGAGACCGATGAGAAGATGTCCAGCGCAAGGCGTACCTCCAAGAAAGAGGAACGAAAGGAGAAAAGAAACACTGTAGACATACTGTATACATGATACAAGCAGTCAAAAAGTTGAAATCAAATGCACAACTAAAAACCAAAAAATCAATAAAAAAAATTCCCTTATTTCCCAACTCGGAAAAAAACGGCAGTGGGGATCAAAGCGTATAAGTGAGAAACTCCACTCACCCCAAGCAAGAGTTCCATCAACACTAATAGTACCAAAAACAGGGCCCGGCCCGTTTTGATTCGTTTAAATGACTGGGCGGGTCTCCGCTAGAGACAAGTCTCATCCATACCCTTGGGACAAAATTCTCCACGGGTATTCCATGGTCTGTACCGAGTCTACGTATCCACCACAGCATCACTTGGTATACCCCTGTCCTTCTTCAAACAACCTCATGCATTTACCCAAATTTGTTCTCATGACCTTTCGATAACCCTAGCAACTCTGAAAAAATCCCAAAAATGATCGACAACGCTTGTTGCCCGGTCAAAGAGAGAAAAAGGGGGAAGAAAAGAAGGGGATGGGATTGGTTCATCCTCTGTTTGCTCCCTTTGTACGCAGTGAGAACTCATATTTTTTTCCTATTCCCCCTCATCTTGGTTTTGTGTAATCTGCTGCTGTGCTACAATCGCCGAGCAAAAGAGAGAGAGTGTGTGTGAGGGGGGAAAAGATAAGGTGATGACAAACGGCTCTGACTGACTGTCGTCAGACTCATCCATCAATCAAATCCCTTCTTAACCGAGGACCTACCTAAGTATCCGCCCGAGTCTCAGTCAGGGGTAGTCAACAAAGTGTTAACCATCATTTCCTTTCCTCTGATCCCGTGCCCGAAACGTCCACCTACATGAAATACGGCACTTACGGCGACGGCTACGCGCCTCGATACCGCGGCCCAATGTGCTTCAGCCAGAATTTCACCGAGTCTATGACGAGTGTATGATAGCAATATGACAAGTTTTTTTTTTTGTTTTTTTTTTACTTTTCGTGACAGGGGAAAAGAAACGGATACCTACAGGATGATTTGTTGTCATAAAACAATGAGGGGGTAAGGATGTGGTTAACCGTACCCCTCTCGGCCCGTCTCCTAGCAGGAGACTGAATGGGCCCGACACTGGATTTTATCAGTAAGGGGAAAATACAACAATAGTTGTGTAAATCATAGATGAGTGAGTTCCTAAAAATTATAGATGAGTAAACCCAGCTTCTGTACCAAATGGGCGTGTTGATGGTGTCACTGTTAACCCGGACTAGAAAATAAATGGATGGATTGGGCAATGTTTGGCTGAACGGGCGATTGCATGTGCCCACGAGAAGATTCGGTGTTGGTCCAATTAATATCTTTGGCTGGTGAGGGGGTATGCACCTGTCCATGACACACCCCGCCTCCTCATTTCAAGTTCCCTCAATTTGTGACAACGGTAAGTCCATGGGCAAGGAAGAGTCCTCAAGACATGAAAGGCTTCAAACAGACGCACTCGAATCAAACATACTACCTAGACAGATTGTATTAGGTATTTGAAGGAGTTCCATGAGAGCTAATTTTGCAGGTACATACCTGCATCTTCAATTGGGGATATCCAATGAGCAGAACAAAGGATGATTTTTCTGCCGAGTAGGGTTGCAACGGCTCGGCTTGAGGCACAGCGGGCTCGATGCCCCGTAGCCAGATGAGTGGTTCTGGTTTCAACGGCACGCTGATCGCCGGATTGTATGCAGTGCAGAAGCTGGAGCCCCTACGCTGCCCAAAAAAGCCACAGAAACCAGAAAAGGGTATGACCTTCTTTGATCTCTGGCATTTGCTCCCCAACCTTGACTGGGAAAATATAAGTAGAGAAAGAAAAGCGAGGCTGTAGACCCTCGAGGCAATCCCTTACACCGTGACACAGACCCCACGGTTCAAGGTACGCCTCCATAATTGTGTCACTTGTGTATTTGGGCCGGTATCTCACGAACACAAAGCACGACGTCGCGTCCCACAACGTCCGGCAACATGGTAATGCATCCGGACGTGATAACGACAACAGGTCTTCTTTGCCACCATATGGAAGAAACAGTCCGGCCTTGATTGACGGACACCGCTCCAACCGGATGCCCACAGGACTTGTCGGAGAGTTGGTTTGCAGATTATTACTCTGAGACAACTGTCTGGTTGTCTTCGCGACTCTTGCTCCTGCCTCGGGGAAAAATAGCCTTTGGCAGTTTCTCGTGATGGGATTGCCACGGCAATTGATGGTTGCCATGAAGCCCAACTTGCGGGGAACCAGGGACCCTCTTCCAATCGTGGATGTAGCGATGTCATACTCCTTTGCGTAAAATATAAAAACAGCGAGAGTAACTTAAAATGGGAGTTGTAAATGTTTTATGTGTCGAATGTCAGTGTGGCGTGCTATAAGAAGCAATGGGGTGTGTGGAGCATAACAGAAAAGGTCTCGTTCTCCAACCTGCTGTGCCGTTCCGTTGTTTCTGATCATCGGCAGGCGCTTAGATGATGGCATGGTCCCCATTTCCGAGATTTTTTCCAACCCCCGAGCCAGTTATTCGTCAAAGAGCGAAAGAAAAAAAGATGGATGAGCTTTCCAAGCATAGTAAACGGGTGTTCTAGCCTTGTTCGGTCCCATAAGCCTAGGTTGGCCAGGATATGCGGGCGTAAAGCCTGAAAAAGACCTGGGGACAGAATATTTGCGGTCCTGTCTCTTTTCGTCTTGACAAACAATACAACGGACTTTCGGATCGTCAAGAAAAGAAGGGGGAACTGATGAAAACCATTGTGAGCGAACGAGACATGGATCACTCGACGGGTATGAACCCGATCAAAGACCCATTCGAACTCATGCTCGGGTTCCTTGCTGTCGATAACCAGGCGCATGTTCCCACAGCTCCTTAAATCATACCTCCACCAATCCACGTCGAACCCAACTCTCAACCAATACCTGTACCCAAGACCGGGGTAACATACACCTCACATGAAGCAACTAGCCGAAAACTCGACATCCCATCAAACTTCGAGGCGGTCAATCCCATCAGTCGATGTTGATTGACGAACCACATTCTCGGTCGTACGAAGTCCCACTTTTACTTCTTTCCTTTGGTCCTGGAATATATGTTTCAAGGACGTCCACCCAGCTTTTCCTGAGCCACGGTGCTGGAACCACTTCCCTCGTCTTCTGACCCCCCTAGTATCAGTACCCAAGACAGTCCTCAATTCGTTCCTACAGTTGTTTTATAAAGCTTGCCACCATTGTCATCTTCTTCTCCAGTTTTCAAAGACAGAACATCCGCTACCCGACACATATATAGTCTACCACACCACGCCACTCTCGCCTTTGCTAGACTTCCCTGTCCAGCATTTAAAATGTCTTCCGCGGTCAAGAACACAGCTGGAAAGACTGTGAATGCTCTCGAAACTAACGGTGTCAACCACAGTGCCATTGAGGGCAACGGAAACCGTACCATTGCAGCCAGTCAGGATGGTTCTGTCACCGAGACTGGCGCCAGTGGGTATGGAACTCCGGGCGAATTGAAGTGGTAGAATGTCTGATCACCTGAAGCTAACGTTCCACCGCAGGCTCTCGACAGTCACCCTTTCCCCGGCAACACAAGCGCTGCGGGATACGAGGACGGAAATCTGGCTTGAGCAACAACTTGACCGTCGCACCGGCCCTATGTTTTTGCCAGCACGCCCATCCAGTCCAGTAACCACCGATGTTCCGGTGGCTCCAACCGACTCGAGCAGTGACCAGAGAAAGGTCGACTATTCGCCCCCAGCCGTCGATAAGGAGATCGACCTTGAGACTGCTTTGACCAGGCAACGCGGTCCTTCACCTGAAAAGTGAGAGATTGTCTCCTTGCTCATGAGAGACATGGTGTGTGGTTTGGTAGGGCGGGCGCTAGAAGAGCAAAATAATTCGAGAGAACTATGAGGGAGGAATATTTCGTATCGCGTATATATAATGGCGGTACCAAGTCTGTTATGCTTTTTTTCTTCTTTTTTCTTTTAGCTTGTTAGCGTTTAATGGTCATAGAACTAATGAAGTTCGTAGAGAACACTTACAGTCATAATAATGGCCATTTATGTATTCAACAAGACCGCAAATGCAGAGAAATATAGTAAAATGGTTGCTGAAGGATGTATGGAGTGTACTGAGTCGAACTGAGCGCGATGGAACAGTGGAGGTGGAATGCCTTTGGAAATAGTAGCTTCTGGGTAGATTGGTTTCGTGCCTCAAAGTTTGGCCGAGTAAGTGCGTTGAGATCAACGACCTGGAAGCCTGGGCAATTGAGACATACGTAATGATGCTTTTTGGAAGAATCTGTAATGGTGGGGTTGTTGAAAATCTCTATCGGACCAATTTCACTTTCACAAAAGTTGGAAGGAGCAAGAGACATATCTGTAAGTTGGCGGCGATGGATCCATTCGTAATGCTCGGAAATCCGAGGGAAAAGCCTAAAATCACCCGAATTGCATAAATGGAATGAATGAACCAAAAGATTCGGACTCGCTTGTCTTCTGTTCCCTCATAATCCTTTTAGTACAGCCATAGATATAACTAAACCCCCTCGGACCCCTATTTTCTCCAATTTCCAGGCATTTCTACATGCACCAAGTTCTTCTTCAATAAAATACCCATATGTACCTTTCTTGCCTGGTTCCTACACTTTCAGCTGCATCTGCTCACTGTGCCGTCTGAGGTGGCAATTCACTCGGTAGTTATTGAAGGCTTGTTGGAGATAAGTGGGCGAATAAGCATGCAGGTTCCGAAGCGGTAAATCTTGCGGCCAATCGCCAGTGGCAAATCTTGGAGATGGCAGTTGGGGTTTAGAATGTTTGCAAAGATTTCCGATCGTGGTCGCATCGATTTTCGGTTTTGCTGGCTACCAAGCGGTCAATTCCGGAGATTCGATATTCACTGTAATGTGCATGGTGCTACCCCAAAATACCCAGCATCGCCACAGTGGCCTTGAACGGGACACTTCCACGTGGATTCTTGACATTGCTCCTCAATCCAAACCCGATTTCGGCCTGGACATGAAGGCGCTGAACCCTTGTCGAATTACCCTTGACAGCTCCATGTTTCAGCCCTTGTAGGCCGCGTAGCAGCATCTCCAGATCCATCGAGGCTGTCGTCCTGTTATTCTGGTGCCATGGGTCTATGGCAATTGGTGCAGGGCCCAGGCCCCCGCGATCCAGGGGCGGTGAACTCGTCAGCTATCCTAGCTTTCATTTAATGTACCAGGATCCCCCGTCGTCGTCCTGGCGAGAGTCAGCGGAGATTTTCTTTCTAGTGCGGTGGATATTAAGTATAACACTCCACAGCGGTCTCGGATCGTCCCGCTAGAAACAACTGTCCATTGGAGTGCTCCAGAGCCCCAGTGCCTTGCAGTGAAGCTTGATTTGACATCGACAAAGCGCAAGGCTCTCATCCAGGGGTCTCTCGCTGCCTGCCGCATTCCCAAAGGCGAATAAACGCGGGACGGAATAGTTCAGATGATCGAGGGATTTTATTCGTATTGGCTAGCAATAGTGATATCGGGGTCATTCCTAAGATAGCCAACAAATTAGTCAAGCGATCAAGACAGGTGAGTTGAAGCGCAGGGCAATTTAGCCTCAAGATAGCAGGGGACGGGGAAGTTGAGTTTTGTTTATTTCTTCGTATCACTCACCAAATTCCTCCCACCAGAGTGCAGTAACATGTCAGTATTCTGTCTCGAAGTTAAACAAAAACAGGTCTAAAATCGCAGGCGAAGCCCGGTGATGACCCAAGGCTCGATGAGGCTCTGCTTCCATTGTGTTGTACCAGGTGTTCCAAGTCGAATGAACCACTTTTGTGTCACCTGGAGCCTGAACCCCCCGGTCGAGCGTGGCAAAAGATTTCGGGTCTTTTCAGTTCTTTTTTCCCTCGGATTTTCTTCGTTGCGCCACTAAATGTGTCTTCGGCATCTATTTCAGTGGCGCGCATGGTCTAGCCAAGCGCGCGCCACGAGGGGATATTGGGTTGTGTAAGTTTTGAGCATGCAAATATGTGTGATCAACTTGCAGCTGCATGTCCATAATCATATTAGTCGAGACTATCTTGGTTCATTGAAGATCATCACTCATGTTCATGCAAAGAAGGCGCCAGCCATCCTGCGACCAGTCAATTTTGGTCAATCGCCATGACCTTGGCGTCGCATGTGTCTGTGTGTGGGTGTGAAAGGTGCCCACGTGTGAAGACGGAAAAAAAAAGGGAGTTAGTGAGTTTAAGAATAGTTACCTCTTCGACCGGCAAAAAAAGAATCAGCTAGCAGGTCCCAGCTGTGAACGCTGAAGAGGAACGTCCCAGAAGTTGCATGCAAAAAAAGAGTTGAGGTGCGCCAACCGACCATTTCCAGAGACCTGTCATTCTTCAATGTTCTTGCGGATTATTTAACAGTAGCGTACCTAACTGATCTATCAATAAAACTGGCCACCGACAGCGAGTATTGCCGAATAAGGTGGGAAGCGGGGTGGCATTCAATATCATGATCATCATTCCTTCCCTGTTCCATCTTTACCTAAACCTAACCTTTCCCACCTGCGGACGGAAGCCGTTGGCCTGAAGGGCAGGCCTCCTAAAATTACCAGGGATGCTTTCCCCTCTCCATCCCAGCTTCGGCACCGCCGGGGCGAAGTCCATATTCTCGACAGGATGCAGGTATGTATCTGGGAGCGTAAGTTATCACACAACCGCCCCGGCTCCATCGATGTGATCATGTCAGAACCTACCTACTGTTCAATGTGCCATTGCGGCGAGCATATTCGAAGAGGATTTAAAGATATGGCTCGCGACAAAAAAGCTTTTTCTTTACTAAAGGTACTCATTTGAATGTGGCCTTCATACCCTTGGTTTTCCTTCCATCACACCCTCATTCAATCTTGAAAAATAACCGGCCCGCTGGCGGAGGATCCCCGGTCTGCAGCTGACGGCATTATCCGACCTATCTAGCTTTGAAAGGGTTTGCCTTCTGCTTGCCCGCGGACCACTCTGGGACCACTATGGGCGGACCGGCGATCCTGCGTGTTGATATACCATCATCGGGAGTTCAGTACCTTGCCCTGTCCACTGAACATCATGCGATGAAGCGCCTCCCACTTCATCTTCATAGGTTCAGAAACAACCACATGGCAAGGCATCTGGGCAAACTTTACTCCCGTCACCGACTATACCACCTGCAGCACAAAGGGACCAACCGGATGTGGTGAAGCTGGTGAAGCGGGCAAGTTTGGTTGCCTTGTCTTGGGGCCCGCAGTGCCTATCCCTTGTGGCAGAGCTCTCGATGGAACCTGGATTGTCAAGCTCACCGCCATCATCCTCTCTCGTCCGCTGGGCTTGGCAGCGATTTATATTGCACTCTCTGCCTTCGTCCTGACTCGACTCCAGAAACTTGTGCATCATCCACCACAAGCACCCATTCGCCACTGCTTCACCGGAAGACATTTCACTCAGCATGTCCTACCCACAACGCGGATTCGGCAGGCTCAGAGGGCCCCATTGGTGCATGACGAATGAGCACTACGGCTTCCTCTCGTGTAGACGTAATAACTACAGGTCGATCGATCCACTAACTGCTGGCCCGACAATCCCGGCCGACGGTACAGATTGTCTTTATTTCGTCGGGGCTCTCGATGCCCTCCATATTCAGCACCCTGAAGACCAAGACGGCGGGTTTGCCACCCGGTTCGCGGCGGCGTCGACATCCTATACACAGCAATCACAAGACCTGCCATACCCCATCTACTCAGAGGAAGACGATATTCTTGACTTGGACGTACCTCCGGAGACAAAGAACCGGAATAGGAATAGAAAAGGGAAGGGAATTGACATAAAAAGGCCGACGGGGCATGTTGACGCACAGTGAGTTGTGGTCCTTGTCATGCTATAAGTTATATCATTAGTATCGCTGACCCAGATATTTAGATCCTATACAATGACTTACGGGTCGAATACCACGGTGCCTTCGTACGACAAAGACCATGAGCGACATCGCTCGAGTCGTCCCAAATTCGCGTCTCAAGATGAAGAAGCGGCGCTCGCCGATATGTCGACGCACAATCTTTCGAGCGACTCGACGTACTCAGTCCCATACAGGTACCCAACAATGATCTCCGAGCATGATCTAATCGACTCGGTCGATATGCAAGGCCAAGATGTCAGGACTTACAGCGAGGTGAATCCGGTAACTGAAGGAAACACCTTGGTCCATGATGACGAGCACGAGGTCGAGATGGAATGGGTCGTTGTTGACGAACCTCAGGATCTGAAAGTGTCTGAGCGACAGCGATGGTGGAGTTTTAATTGAGCGGTCGCGCAGATAAGTACTGCTGCTTCATACCACCTTGCCGCCCATTTACCGTCGCTCAGAACAACTTCAGACGAAGACTGACTGGACTGCTTGGTCATTTGGCCACATCCTGTCTGTCAGCTGATGGTTTGGTCAGTTTCGTTCAGGGGCAAGTTCCTTGGTTGCCCCCTCCTCCCCCCATACCGCCATCTGTATGGCTCGCAAAAGAAAGCACTCAAGCAAGACTGGTTTTTTCTTCTTTCTCTCTTCATACCTTCGCCCTCGCACCCCCTCTCCCCCTTCCCATTCCCCTTTCCATTTCCCTTTCTCTCTATTTTATTGGCAAGTTTCTGAGTAATGATTCGGTTTCTGGGGCATGATTAGCCTAGCACTGTTTTCCCTCTTTCTTACCGTTGATGCAAAGTTGTTGTTTGGTGGTTATAATGACGTTAAAATGTGTTGAGCTTGGGTGTCGGCCTTACCTTATTCATGGGTCGAAAGTTTGGGACTCGAGTGGAGATTTCCTAGTCATCAGTTTACATTTCTTTGTACCTGAAACAATTCATCAACTTTTGAAGACCTTCGACGTACGATGCTTGTGAGCAATCACTCTGTCTAGCTGTAAAAGATTTATGCTATGGCTCGCGCAAGTGCCAATGCAACTACCTGTCGGGCTACAATCTCACTGCAGAAGACAGTTCCTTCTATTACGACTCTCGCATTCTCGATCGACCCCAACTAAGGACACACAACATATCCCCATGTAGGGCTTTGCATCTCCAGATCGAGTTTTACCCCTTAATACTCGTCTGTTATCGTCCCCCTTTTGTTTGGTCCAAGAGGATCATTAAGCGTTGCCAGGGCACCCAATCGACTAATGCTGATGCCTGTTCTTGCCTGAGGTTGAACCAGACCAAGCAGCTGCAGTAGCGGAAAAACTTTGTGCACATCTCCTTCACTAATCAGATGGTAAGGTAACCAAACTGACCCTCATTGGTCCGAGACATTCGTGCATACATACATATCCATCTCCACATATCGAGCCTCACGATTCACAATTTTGTGCCAGTTTTGCTACCCAAACCCGATGATTCCTTTCTCCAGCCCGAATATCATTGGGCATTCTCACACAACAGAGCCCCTATCTCAGAAGGCACCAGAAACACATTTCTGCACATTGGTGCCCGACCCTAAGAAGTGGGACAAGGCAAGCTCGTAGATACGATCGAGGCAAAAAGAGCCTAAAGCCCACACGGCACAACTATCAACCAACCAGATCATCACCCGGCGAGGCAACCTTCGCTTCGCCATTTGCATTATGAGTGATGTGCTGGCAGTGTTGCTGCCCAACCAAGCTGTCCGTGCTGTCTCAGCCGTCGGATATCATAGGGGTCTAGAACCTATATTTCAGCGGTTTGTTAGGCTTTTTGTAGCGGGCAAGTCCCGTATTGAACTTTGTATTGATTCGAGGTCGATGGAAGTACCTTTTTGACACTGGCAGATCCACCTTTGTACCTCTTGTCCTGATGCCAGAAATCTATGCACCCTTTGGTGTGAGTGGAGAAATCATATGCATCTTTATTTTACTGCATATGGAAGATTCTGTCACGAAGTTGCAAGATCGTGAAATAGGTGGTTGATCTATCGTATCTCTTGTATCTCGCGGTGAGTGGCTTATTTGAGAGGTTTGTTTGCAAGTAACCTGTATGAATAGATGGTAAAGATCGACACTCGCTCAATCTCGACTTCATTTGGCACTCACTCAAGCAAAAGTAGGAAGGCCAAGTCGGAAAACTCAGAAGAGGGTCGAGTGAGCATCACCCATCTCTCAAAATGAGCTTCATTACTCAGTACTTCAAGCCCCCAAAAGTCGTCTTGATAATCAGGTGAAGTGAAGAGAAGAAAGTCGTGATGCTTCAACCTCAATATTCGATTGACAATGATCATGGAACACACATCCCAAGGAGCGTCTTCTCCGGAACTTCAAATCAAGGATCTTGGGGGCATCTGAGACATACTTAAACCCGTACCAATCAGGCAACCACCCGATCAAACAAAACAATGCGCGCAAGTCAATAATACTACTTCCCTACATGATGCACAATGCAATGTAAGACCGCTGCATGAGAGAGAAAGGATATAGTTCGCTTTCTGTCGGCTCATACTTTATCACGTTTATATATTAGTGATATATGACAAAACCATCCAACTATCATGAAATCTTGTCGGTAGATGTATGGTTTTCTGATCATGTCCAAAGTGGCGCTTATAGTGTGTAAGCAAGACGAAAACAAAGGAACCCAGATATCTCCACCTCGAAAGGCAACTGCTTTACCATATTGGGATAATGTGATGATTGGCTGAATAGATAGATCGAAGCCATAATGCAAGCCACGGAAAAAAGAAAAAAAACCATCCGAACGAACTACCTTGATTGGCTCCATCAAGATCACGAAATCTCCTCGAGTTCAGACTGTGTTTTGCAAAAAATTATGAAATGAATTCATTCTCTAATAAGATTCTCGCTGACTATCACCCCTTTTTGTTTTTGTTTTGATTACTAAGCGGCTCAAATTGCAAGCCCCCTCTCCTTGACATCAAAGGCCAAAGCTTCCCTCTCACTTATCCTCCAAGCCAAGATCCTTAACCCCGTCAACAAGAACAGAGTTATTATCATCCGTAGCATCAGTCCCGTTGGGCAACAAGGTCTTGGACTCATCAGACTCGCCAGTCCAACCACGCCAGGTCTGATCGTCCTCCTCGTCATCTTCACCCCCAAAAACCTCAAACTCTTTATTCTTGTATGCCTCTCCTTCCAAAGCAACGTCCTGGATCCACTTCAGAACCGAAGGCTGAGTCACGATGAACAACATCTCAGTAATCTTGGCAGCACCAGCGCTGTATGTCGGACAGCCATACGAGATGCCCCGAGACCGAAGGTTTCCACCAGGTCCAGCAACAGGGCTATCAAGAGGGGTGTGGTGAATGACATAGGCACGAGCGCGCTGGAAAACCTCATTGTTAGCAACTCCCACACTAAGAAAAAAAAAAGAAAACAAGACTAACCTCATTCATGAACTTCTCAAACCCCTCACACTTGAACTGCTTTTTATCATAATACCCTCCCATAACAACCAACGAGCCCATCATACCCCCAAACTTGGCCCAAGCCTCATCGTCATTCAAATACCCCTCCACATCATCCGCCGAGTCCCCAAGGGCAATAACATCCACCTTGGTCCCCTTCTTCACCATCTTCCCCAACACCTCCTCAAAAACCATCTTGACATGCTCCCTCGAAGTCATATTCCCCGGAATCCCATTCTCCTCTTCAACCCACCTACGTCCAAAGTGAACAGCACTGGCCATAGGCACTCCATGAAAGCCCGTAGGAGTCAATCCTCTCTTTCCCTCAGGCCACCAGATCAACTCGCCTGGATTCGCAATAATGATCCCAGGAGGGGAATCATCCTCCGCAGAAGACTTCTGGTTCTTGAGAGCCTTGACGAGGTTAATCACCGATCCCTTGTTGATTCCTCCTCGACCGCTGAGAACACGATAAGCTAGAACGCCAAACTCTTGGATTGGTTGGCCTATGAAGAGGACCACACGAGTGGTGTGCGCTGGGAGGTCCGCGGATATGCGAATAGGGACGTGGGGTTGATCGGGGGGCGTTCCGATGGGGAGACGAAGTTCGACTAGGTTTTCGTCGTCGAGACGGGAGTCAATTACTTTGCCTACTCCTTCTAAAGGAAGAAAATATGGTTAGTGATGAATAAAGAATGGGAAGAATGCCGGCTAACCGTTGAAGCAAAAACGCTGACGCTCGTTCCAACGCTCATTCTTATATGAGAAGAACTTGAAGTAGTAATCTGGATTCTCGCGGAAGCGGATCTCGTCATCTTCGTTGATGAAGTAACTTTGGAGATATTAGTACAGCGCGAGGGGAAGGGTACGATGGGGGGCATGACGAACCCAAGCTCGGTGAGGTCGGTCGGGTAGACAGGATCGGCCGGGAGGCCGCTCCAGCGACGACGGAACATGGTGAGTGGTTGGTGAAAATGTGAGTTATATGACGGTCGTGAGTTGCAGCAGGAATAAATGCGGTAGTTGGTTAGAGTGTGTAGCTGGAGGCAACCATGAGCTTTGATGAGAAAGAGAAAGAAAAGAGTCCCGAGAACCTCGAGAAGAAAGTCGAAGCCTAAGTGTAATGGTTATTGGAATTCGATTTGTATGGGGGAAGCAGTGGAGGTAGGTTGAGTTTCAAGTTCAGATGAATGCTGCAGCCGAGGAAGGTGCGGGAGACCACAAGGAGGAATCGGAATCCGCGCATGCAAGAAAGTTGGGATCGAAATGACGGGACCAGATAATTAGAAGAGCGATCGAGGCAACAACATCGGCAGTATCATGAAATTGCTTGCTCCTCAATTGCATGTTTGGAGGCTTGTTTAGAAATGCAAACGCACCATGCATTCACCCATGATCCTGATGAGCACATGTGTATGATGCCAACTCCACCCAAATCCATCCATGAATAGCATTCTCAGTGCATGAGGACAAACCCCTAAGAGAGCCTCTGCTATAATATTATCCCCAACCTGATTATTCTGTTTTGGTAACCTTTTAATAAACATAGCCTTACACTTGATATCCCAGACAAAACTAGCTTTCCACTTCAATTATCAAATTTACAATTCTAAAGCGCAACATCTTGGAACGATGAGCCGCCTGGTGACTTTTTGCCTCCCTTCTTGTCATCATCCTTACTACCCTCACTATCGTTGCCATCCTCAACTGTTGGCTGAGGTCTTACTGAGAGCGTCTGTTGCTTTTCCTCGGCCAACGATTTTTGCTCTTCTTGCCCATTGGCAGGCTCTTGGCCCCGCTCATCAACCACTTCCTCCTCTTCTTCATCTTCGCTAGAAGAGCTCGACTCAATACGTCCTTCTTCGTCCTTCTCAGGTGGCGGAGGAGGAGTCGCTACGTCGGGTTCCTTGCCTTTCTCTGAACTGTTGGCTGCAGCCTCAGCGGGTGGCCCAGGGGGAAGTTCCTTTTGGCGAGGAGATTGATGCATGGCAGGCGCAGAACCCGCAACAGTACTCGCTGTTCCCGGTCGTTCCTCATATCCAGGGCCAATTCTAGCGGCATCAAGATAGAATTTGGTGACTCCCAAGATCCTACCGCTGCGTTCACAGGCATCTACCCACTCAGGACGTACCACAGGAATATTAGTCTCCTTCGCCTTCTCCCATAGCACACCACGTCCTTCAGTGGTAACAAAGTGTGTCGTATCGATACGCACACCGTCCACGATCTTGGCACCAATGCGATCCACAGCGGCCACGAGACCCTCACGAACCGTCGCAGGCATGATGCCGGTTGTAATAGTGATGCCGCTGAGATCCGTCATCTTGTGGGTGCGCACCGTCACACGCTGGCTGGCAAATGTGCCAGCTGTCGTACGAAGAACCAGGTGAAAGGTATACTCGGTGTCAACAGCCAATCCGCTTATTTTGGTTGTGTGCATCGACGAGGGCTTCGGTATATTCCCGGCCTTTTGCCCATTCCGAAATAATGCCAAACTGATCAAGTTGGCCGTGGCTAGCTGAATAGGATCCCACTCAAGAACTACACTGGTCTGGGTCGCATTGCGACATCGCAGGACGGGAGGTTGTGGGTCGGATGCGCCAAAGGACTGGAAGATCTGTTCTTGGAGATCGCGGAAGGCGCGCTCTGCTGCGGCCTCGGATGTCTTGTTGCGTGAGACATTGATGTCTACGATAGAGCCGGAAGTAATGTCTGGCGGAAGGAGAATTGAAGGGAACTCGATCTGGGGACGTGATCTCAAGTTAGTATGCAAATCAATTGATGAAAGATGTCAGTGGGTAGGCCCTGTGTACCAATCGCTTATCTGGTGTGAGGAGGACAGTGACGCCGGCGTCGACCTTGCCGACGGTGAGCGAAACGAGCATTGTTTCTGTGGATGGATCTTGAAGAATATCTGTAAACTGGGATGATGTTGCCGGGACCCCTGGAGCTGCTGTGGCAATCAATGGAAAGCTTGGGCAAGCTGTCGCTGTTATCAAGACACGTCCAGAACGTTGATGGGGAATGAAGAGCCGCCAAGGCCCAACCAGTGCCTGCATAATAGTGGGCAGACAGTCCCACAATGTGTCTCTCCAGACGGAAGCTAACCTAAATTGGTCATCTACATAGATTTTTGGCATCGCTTTCTGGTTGCGTATCACGTATCACTTTTTTTTTTCTGGAGTACAATAATTAATTAAAAATCAAAGTTTTGAGAACTGCGGAATATTGGCGAGTGATCGCTTGGTGCGCGCAAAAAGAAAGCAAGATGACGTTGCTGTTCCTGTCCCTGTTGAATACCGGGATGGCAATGCTTCCAGCTTGTCTGGGTTGCAGCCATCATGAGTTTTCAACTTCAACTGTTTTGCTCTTTGAGATCGTAGGATTCGATCCCCGAACAAAAAGAAAAGAGGTAATACAAAGATGGCCATAAGTCCTATGTCTCCGGCGGCTTTGTGTGTTCGGGAAAACCACAAACCCAACCACATTAAAAAATGGTACAATGGGAAACAGGTTCCTGAGCCACAATACCAACATGAAGGCGAACCAACCTGGAACTTGCGACGACTCAACAAATGGGTCCAGGGTCAGCTCCCGTTGGGTCTTTGAAAGTTTGAACCAACTTGGCGAAGAACGAATTCTCCACTTTAAACCTCAAACAAACCAATCAAAATCTATCTTGAACCTAAAAAGTGCCCCACGAAACAGTCATAAAATCCGGTGCAAAGACAAGTTGCCCCTCCCTCCTGAACCCCATTCACCCATCTCACCCAGCGCAGTCGGCCGTCACCGTCTCCAAAACCAAAAAAAAAAAAAAGTTCTTGATTCAACAAGAACTTCTCGGTCACGCACCGTCAATCCAAACAAAAAACCAACTTCTTTTTCATTGCAGATTAGTCGCGAAACCGCGCACCACAAGTCATTATGCCGAAGAACAAGGGAAAGGGAGGCAAGAACAGGCGCAGAGGAAAGAACGAGAACGAGTACGTGTTTCGCAGCAGCGCACAATGAAATTTTCTGCTACCCACCATCACACGACACAAGCTAACCGGCGTACAGCAATGAGAAGCGCGAGCTCACTTTCAAGGAGGAGGGTCAGGAGTACGCCCAGGTCCTGAAGATGTTGGGCAACGGCAGACTCGAGGCAATGGTAAGCAGGAACAAATAAAAGTTCACATCGATAGACTCCAACCCAAAACTAATTCGCTTCCTCGAACCACAGTGCTTCGACGGTGTCAAGCGTCTCGGTCTCATTCGCGGCAAGCTCCGGAAAAAGATCTGGATCAACAACGGAGACATCATCCTCGTTTCTCTCCGCGAGTACCAAGACGAGAAGGGCGATGTTATTCTCAAGTACTCTGCCGATGAGGCCCGTTCTCTGTACGTTTTGCCACTCCCATTTTTACTATCAAACCTCGTTCGTTTCTAACCCCCAAGTACAGCAAGGCATACGGCGAGCTCCCAGACACAGCCAAGATCAACGAGACCGACACTTTCGGCCCCGGCGAGGATGGCGACTGCGGCTTTGAGTTCGACGAGGACCGCGACAGTGACGACGAGGGTGCCCCCGGCGCCAGCAAGGATATCGAGATTGATGACATTTAAATGCCACACTACCCGTCGGCCCTACTTATTCGCCCACGTCATTGATACTTTGCACTTGAATCATCACATAACACACACTACATACTCGCGCCATTTCCCCTCAGAAATGAGAAACAGAGGATGCCTCCCTTCCTGCCTCTTTTGGCTCGGGAAGCACAAAAACTGTCTTCTCTCTCAAACCTTGTTTGTTTTATTTCAAAGCAGGGTTCCCCGACAGTTGGTGGTGTCCTTTGTTGCTCTTTTCCGCGGTCATGGTACAAAAACTGGATTGGGAAGAAGAAGGGATTGACTAGGGCTCGATAATTCGTGGTGGGAGAGACGTCATGAAATTTTCGATGTCCGATGGCTTTTTGCTTTTAGAAAATCTTTTTGTTTGTTAGACAGCAAGGAATGGGGGAAACAAATAAAGATTTGGGGTTTTTGTGTTTTGCTTTATTTCTTGTTCGTTGAGCAAAAATGGAGAAAGAGAAAAGCGTGAAACGTTTTACTACATATAATTTTGCTTGCACAAGCTTAATAAAATTCTTCTTCTGCTGTTTTCCACGCCTTTTCGTAACTCCTATCTATCTGTCGGGGGCTTCTTGGCTTCTGTGGTGATACCTGATAACTTAGAAATGGTAGTGGTTATATATGACGCTCAGTAGGCATCACAAGTAAATGGGATAGGCATCATAAAGGTAGAGGGAGCAAGCTACAAAACCAATGTTCAATGTTTGTTTTAAACCAAAATAAAAAATAAAAACTATATAAAACTCCTTCGGCACTCTCTTTGAACTCCTTCCCCTTCTCTCTGCATGCCCATTGTGAAGAAAGAAGAACAGCAAATGCTTATGTTTCCTACTTTTCTCTTTTTTGGCCTGCCTGTGTTTGGCCCTATCATTCCCCCTTCAAGTTGAAACTGATGAAAACTATGTCTTTTACATATCAACACCTCGTCGCCACTTGCTGTCACCCTTCACTCGACAACAAACACACACGATCCTCGTCACTCATATCACACTACCAATCATCCCCATCATCTTCATCATCTGTTACCACAGTAACAAATCAGCATTCGTACTCTTAATAAACCACGGAATAAAATAAAATAAAAATAAAAAGGGGGGGGGGGAATAAAACTTACCACTTCGACTAACTTTCTCTTTGCGCTTCTGCAACGCAGCGGCCAACGCATCTGCCATACCGCCACCACCAGCACCCGCAGCAGCGGCACCAACACCCGCCGGCGGCAATCCACTTCCAGCAGGACCCGTATCACTTCCAGGAACCATAGCAGCGCTGCGATCACGAATCTTGCTGCGATCCACCTTCTTCAACGCTCCAATGCCGCCTGCCCCGCGAATACCCTCAAGCAAACCGGCGCGACTAGGATCTCCAGAGGACAACGAAGGAGCAGGAGCGCTTGATGAGTAGCCTGAATCGCGGTTGGGAGGAGGTGGTGGCGGCGGCGGAACACCCATTCCTGGAGGAGGAGGGGGTGGTGGTGGTGGAGGAGGGATACCAGCCATTCCCGGCGGGGGAGGAGGTGGTGGAGGAGGTGGGGGAGCGCCGGAGGACGGTGGTGGTAAGGGAGGCGCCGGAGGAGGTGCAGGGGGTGCGTGGGAGGTCGGGAGAGGAGGCGGTGGTGGGGCATGAGATGTCGGGAGAGGCGGTGGCACCGGTGCGTGACCCGAAGGAACTGGAGGAGGAGGTGCCTGAGATGTTGGAAGGGGTGGGGCTGGCGGCGCGTGGGATGTCGGGAGAGGGGGAGCCGGTGGTGGGAGAGCCGGGCTTCTAGCCGGCATAGAAGGAACCGGTCGAGAGCTCGAGGGCGGAAGTGGCGGCGCATTTGACAATGGCGCTTTGGGTGGTAACGGTGGTGCTGCATTTCTGGAAGGCGGTGGAGGTGGAACAGAACCGCGACTTGGAGGCGGGGGAGGCACGCTTCGTTGACCGGTGAATGGAGGAGGAACACCGTGCTTTTGTGTTGATTCTGCGTCGTCGATGGGAGTCTTGGGTGGACGAGGAGGTGGCGGTGGTCCTGATGGAGCTGCCGGCGAAGATCGAGGAGGTTCCAAGCGTGCAAACTTGCCGGCATCTGCAATAGGTGGAGGCACCGCGAACCGTGGCCGCACGGGAAGCGGAGGTGAGTCTTGGGGTGGTGTAGGTTCACGTTCGACTGCCAGATCTGGTCGGCCGGATCTTCGCGGAGCCGGGGGCGGAGGCGGAGCAGGTCCCCGTCTCGGGGCAGGCGGAGGTGGGGCCGAGACAGGTTCAGACACGGACCGAGCAGCAGGAGGAGGAGGAGGAGGCGCTCTCAGTCCACCGCCCAACCCATTGACTGGAGGAGGAGGCGGCGGCGGTGGTGAAGACACAGGTTGCTGTGCGGCCTGGTTTGCCTGCTCCTCTTTCAAAAAGTTGACAATGAAGTCTTGGTTGTCGCGAATGAAATCATCCGTGAGCCCCTGGGCTTTCAAGTCGTCTCCAAAGTGTTCTCGCCATTGCGGATCGAACGCTTCCAGTGTAGCGAATTCCGACACAACCACCTGATTCTGATAACCCGTGAGACTTCCAGACCTACCAAGCCTCGAAGCGGGAGCGGGCGCGCGGGGAGATTCAGGCGGGGTTGGCGCTGAGGAGTGACGATGACCGAAAAGACCTCCAAGTATTCCGTGGTGATGCTTGTGATGACCGCCACCTTGCGCAGAGCCTCCAAAGGGAGTCTTTTGGGTGGCCTTGCTTGCGTTCTTTTCTCGGTCGTTCATCTTTTTCAAAAACTGCTTCGCCTCCTTCTCGTCCACGAAGGACAACCCCGCTAGGCATTCCTCCAGCTCAAAGGTGTGAAAGAAGACGCGATCCTGATTGTAATTCCATGTGTCGAATAACTCCTGATCCCAAATTACTCCTCGGTTTCCGGGCTATTGTAACGTTGTGTCCTGTTAATAAGAGGTGTTCGCTTGGTCAGACAACATCAGGCAATCCGTGCTTACAGATATATCAACCATCTTCAACCAGTATGTATTGCCGACAAGATCATTCGCCAGCACAATGGCTCCTTGCAAGCCTGTGTATGTCCATTTTGAGCGATTCGGATATGCTACGTAGAGTCGAGCGATGGCAACGGCGTGGATCTTGTTGGTCTGCTTGGGCACAAAGCGCTTGACGGTTTCCTTGTCGTCGTCATTCAGGATCGACGGCATGGCGAGAGATAGAGGGATGGTATGTCGCTACTCGTAATGCTGCTTGAAAAGAATTGAAGCCGCGCAGATTGTGGTCAACGACAGCGATATCAATGCGATAGCTTGCCGAACCGGCCGTTTGTCTCTCTATTGTCGGCGGGTCGGGGATTGATTAAGGTGGACAAGGCGTTAAATTGCAAAACACCTAGAAGCTGGCGGGGGACTTTTGCGCTACGTTCGCGGGCCGGTTTCGAGGTTCAGGTTGTCAAAGGTTTCCCGCAGGGAATGAATTGAGAAACAATGGAGGAGTGGAAAGAATGTGATGTTTGTTGGAGGTTTCATTTAAACTGCATGCTTGCATCACCAAAAGGCTGCTGATTCAGGGAACCCTTGAAGCCTTTGGGCCCCAGTTTACAGAGGGAGAAATCCAGCCACAGGGGGAACCAAGAGGGGCAGATAATATTACGCACAGCCACATTTGCTGAGCAGCAAAAAATACTGACGTCGCTGCCTTGCATTCCACTTTTTCATCCATATATTTTTATTATCTGCCTTGCAGGTAACTATCATTTTAAGCTTTTGGATAAGAGTATCAAAATATCTTGTTGAGTCCTTTACGTTCTGGAAAACGCGCGGCGACGCATCATCCCTTTTTCCACGTGGGTAAGTCTTCGCTAGACCAGGCTAATTAAGATAGTTTCTCATATGGCGTGGTATTATGAATGATGAAACTACAAGTTTAGTGGAAATCGATAGGTATTAATACATGATTGTTGTTGAAAGAATTGGTGAAAGCAAACATCCCCCTCTTGACCCTATGGTGCCTTATTTGTTGTCCTTGTTCAACTCCTTTGCCTTTGCCAAACGCTCCTCTTTGGTTCCCTCTTCCTGGACGTTGAAATCCTCCTTGATGACCGGACCGGGGTTGGCAGCATGGGCCTTCATGGCAGCGAGTGTGCTCTCGGACAGGTTACTGGCGGGAGTGCCCTCGGGCTAGGGGGAACAAAAGTGTTAGTTTGCATTGAGGCAAAAGTGCAACTCTAAAAAATGCATGTCTCGGCTCTTACATACCTGCTGAGTGGTGTTGATGTTCTTGGATTCAGACATGATGATAGGTGTGATTGACAGGGGTTTGGAAGGGTGGGTCTTTGTAGGCGTATGTAAAGGTTTTCTTAGTAGTTTTTCTGCTGGACTTTGAGGATAATGAAAAAACAGAAAAGAAAAGAGGTTTTTGGTTCTAGGTCGTCGAAGTCTGTTCCCTTTTAAGGTGTTGGAAAATGTTTTGGGCTTGTAAGACGGGTCTTGTGAAAGTTGAAAGACGATGACGTCGGGTCGGGTCGGAGTCACGGGTTTGTCTACGTACGCGGCAGGTCCCGTAGATCGGCAATTGCAGCACTAAAATACTGCACAATTGGGCAACCCGCGCGCCTGGGAATTAGCGCGGTGTTGACCATACACAACCCTCGGATTCAGACCCCAGGTTTCATCGGGTTTCACAACAATGAGATGACTGAGAATTTGGGCTAGGAAATTATTGAAATCCTTTAAACCCAATCCCACATCGACCACCAGATGGCGGCTATAGGTTCTCCACAGCCTGTCAAGCTTTCACTCCCTCTTGTAAGGTACCAAGTTGGCTCACCTTCTTTCTTGACCGACCACTCACCGCTCTATTTGTAGGTATACCAACAGAAACTGTTTGAGGAACTACGCAAGGAAGATGAACTGGTTATGCTTGCACGTGGCCTCGGCCTCATGCGGCTTGTCACCAACCTACTCCACTCATACGATGCTGCTGGAAACAACCTCATCGTCATCATGAATGCCGGAGACCGAGAAAATGCATGGATAGGTGAGGCACTTGCCGAGCATGCCGCCATCAGCATGTCTCCCAAGGCCCGAGGCCTCACCGTTGTCAATACAGACTTCACCAGCGTAGGCTCCCGAGAAAAAATGTATGCCGGAGGTGGAATCTTCAGCATCACTTCTCGTATCCTTGTCGTCGACACGTTGACTGGTCTCTTGAATCCCGAGACCATTACGGGAATGATTGTTCTTCATGCCGATCGAGTCTCTGCAACTTCCTTGGAGGCCTTCATTCTGAGAATATACCGCCAGAAGAACAAGGTCGGGTTCCTCAAGGCCTTTTCGGACAATCCAGATCCTTTTACCACAGGTTTCAACCCTTTAGCTACCATGATGCGGAACTTATTTCTTCGAAAAGCCTCTCTTTGGCCACGCTTCCATGTCCAAGTCGCCGAGGCTCTCGAGGGAAAGAAGAAGGCAGAGGTCATCGAACTAGAAGTCCCAATGACCGATTCAATGCGCGAGATCCAAACTGCAATCATGGAGTGTGTCGAAGTCAGTATCCACGAGCTCAAAAAAGGAAACACAGGACTTGAAATGGGTGACTGGAACTTGGACAGTGCCCTGCTCAAAAACTTCGATGTCATGGTCCGCAGGCAACTTGATCCCAACTGGCATCGTGTCAGCTGGAAGACAAAACAGATTGTAAACGACTTGACGGTTCTCAGAGGTATGCTTCAGTCAGTCCTCGCCCTTGATGCCGTCTCTTTCCTTCAACAACTGGACACCATTCATGCGGCGCATTCACCTCCTCCCGGGTCAACCAGACAAACTCAGTCCCCTTGGCTTTTCCTGGATGCCGCCCAGACAATATTTGATACTGCAAAAAGACGGGTTTACTCGAGCAACAAAACAGCAGGCGCAGACGATAACATTGATACATTGCGACCTGTCCTGGAAGAGCAGCCGAAGTGGTCAGTCTTGGCCGAGGTAATGGAGGAAATCCACCGAGATCTCTACTTTGAGCCTCCGGTCCGGGATGATTCAAACGGTACCATCCTCATCATGTGCGCTGATGCAAATACTTGCCGCCAGCTTCGAGATTACCTGCAAACCATGCATGTCAAACCCAAGCTGGAAAACCGTGTTGAGGAAATTTACGATCCAGAGGAGGATAAACCCTCGGCTGCGTTCATGATGCGGAGGAAACTGCGCAACTACCTCAAGTGGAAGCGAGAGTTTGCTCAAGTCAGCGCCACGCTGTTTGCGGAGAATCAAAAGGCACTTAGTGGTGCCGTTGATCCCCGAATTGCTCAGTCCAAAAACCGAGCACCAGCAAACAAGCGTCGCCGAGTCCGCGGAGGTGGAACAGCTGGATCTGCCTCCGGTCGTCACGAGAACGGAACTGTGGCACAGTACTTTGAGAAACCGGCAGAGGTAGCTGAGCTCATGGCCGAAATACAAATCACGGAGGAGGAAGCAAAGCAAAAGGACGACATAATTGCCGATCCTCTCGAAGATATGGATGACTACTATCAGCTGTACGATATGCAAGATCTGGTTGTAATCCACGCGTACGAGGGAGATCAGGACGAGCACGTCTTGGAAGAGGTCAAACCGAAATACATCATCATGTACGAGCCCGACGCCTCCTTCATCAGACGAGTTGAAGTCTACCGATCCTCCCACAATGACAGGAACGTTCGCGTTTATTTTCTCTATTACGGCAACTCGGTTGAGGAACAACGCTACCTCTCCACCGTCCGAAGGGAGAAAGACGCATTCACAAAACTCATCAAAGAACGCGCCAGCATGTCTATCGTCCTAACTGTTGACCCGCACAACGCCGAAGACCCAGAGGAGGCCTTCCTTCGCACCGTCAACACGCGTATTGCCGGCGGGGGAAAACTGGCTGCCACTGCAACACCCCCTCGAGTGGTTGTCGACGTACGCGAGTTTAGATCCTCCTTACCTTCTCTCCTGCACGGCAGGTCAATGGTAATCGTCCCCTGCATGTTGACGGTGGGAGACTACATCCTCAGCCCAAATATCTGCGTCGAGCGAAAAAGCATTAGCGATCTAATCAGCTCTCTCGGAAATGGTCGACTGTACTCGCAGTGCGAATCCATGTTTCAACATTATAAAAGCCCCATGCTGCTCATAGAGTTTGACCAAAACAAAAGTTTTACCCTCGAACCGTTTGCCGATCTATCAGGCAGCGTGTCAAGCCTCAGCGCCTCCAACGCAGGGGCAAATGACTTGCAAAGCAAGATTGTTTTGTTGACACTGGCGTTTCCTCAACTGAGAATCGTGTGGTCGAGCTCGCCGTATGAAACTGCCGAGATTTTTGAAAGGCTTAAAAGTCAAGAGGATGAGCCGGACCCGATCACTGCTGTCAATGCCGGGTTGGATCAAGAATCTGAGGCTGCGGGAACCGGAACCGGACAACAGCAAGGGTTTATTACTGCTGAACCTGCAGAGATGTTGGGATGTGTTCCTGGTGTGACGCACAAGAATATAAGTAACTTGACGTTGGAGATGGAGAATATTAGGGAAGTCGCCAATGCTAACGTTGAAGAGTTGGAAAAGCTGGTTGGGAGGGAGGCTGCGGTCAAGATTGAGGGGTTCTTTAAGAAGGATTTATTGGAAGATGAGGAGTAATTTTTTGGGAGAAGAAATTGACGAGTGCATGTATGTTTTACGATATGACGAAGAAAATGATAAAAGCAAGCAGTTTTGAAGCGATAGTTTAGAAGACATAAAGTAAAGTATGGAGTGGAATGCAACGATATCATGAGCAAAGGGGAAAGAAAGCAAAGGGGAAAGAAAAGCAACGAGTTTTGGGCGATGATTTTGAAGACCAAAGTGGGCATATGAATCACGATATCACAATGCAAAAAGTGATGGAGTGATGATGTGAAAGAGACAGAGTTGTATGTTCGAAATAATCATCTCATTGCCGACCCTAATACAAAAAAAAAAAAAAAAAAAAAAAAGACAAAAACCACCAAATGCACAATATCCATTTCATCCATTCCATTAAGAGAACCCCAGGGGTATTTCGGGTATCTTTAACTTAATCGCAGTAAAAAAACAAAACAAAAGAAACAAAAACGCAATGCATGCTTCGTGTATCGTTATCCCCGTTTCCCATGTCCCCCCATAACACCATCACCTGCTGCCTTCCTCCTCCCCATCTCCATCCGTCATGACATTTTCTCCCCCCATTACTGTCTGCTTCAGAGATCGACCAATCAAATAGCAGCAGTCGTTCCATGTCTCCGTCTACCAAACCCTCTGCTTCTTCTAGTAGTACCGCCGGTACGATGACGACGACCGCCGCAGGTGTTGCAGGTCAAGAAACCGACAATGATTCCGAGGAAGTTGATCACGCCGTTAACGATTGCCATGATGATGTTGCCGATTCCGTTGATGATGGCCATGATTGTGCGGCCGATTGTGCGGAGGGCTGATTGGATCTGTTTTTTTGGGTGTCAGTAACTACATCGTATCATTGGGTGTGGGATTGTGGGTAGATAGACATACGCAAGAGACGACGGCGCCCATTTTGAAGGTTTGTTTGTTTTTGTAGTGTTGTTAGGTAAATTTGGGTTTGTTTAGGTAAATTGATTTGATTTGTTGTTGTAGAGAATTGATGTTTTGTTTTTGTTGATGATGATGAAAAGAATTGTTCTGGAGGAATAGAAAAGAATGGTCAAATATATATGAAATATTGGGCATGGGGGAAGGGGAAATTATTCTTTGACCAGTTACGTCGTTTCTCTCTCTCCCTTTCCTTCACCCAACCTGTTTGGCCGGCCATAGCATGAGACGGACAGATTGGATGGCAGCAAAAGAACGAAAATGACGTCACATAACATATGCAGTGTACGTGCAGATTCATTTTCTGATTCGGGATGGGTCACGGGTACGGGGAATCATCGTCGATCAATCAGATGGCATGTTGCCCTGCAAGGGTTTGGGACCTCCTCTTCTTGGACAAGAAGCAAACGCAAGCCACTACGCCACATCCTTTTTCTAAACCTGTAAAAAAGAAAATGAATGAAGTCATCTCTCGGTCGCGGCCCGGTGTGGCTTGCTTTCCTGTTCCTGTCGTGTGTCGTCCATGTTTAAAGTGGGACTATGACATCATTCCCCAAAACCCACACTTCACTTTTGACATATTCCTTGGCGCTGCAAGCACTTCTTGGCTTGTTGGAATTTAGCATTGGCGGTTCCATTGGTTCTGTGACATCAGAATCAAATATGGAAACAGAAATGATATCAGAAAAAAGGGGTCCAATAATATACCATACTATATCCGGGTCTTGGGGAGGAGTGAAACTTTAATGTCACAATGGCAACATGTATGTGCTGGTAACGTAGGATACCGAGTTGAGAGATGGCCTCTGCTTCTTTATATCTTCAATGAGGAATGTCCCCTCCTCGAACAACTAATTACATTCTCCCAAAAGTCAAGGCCAAAGTCTCTGGCGTAAATACATGACGGCCTTGTATAATCTATTCTTCATCACCATTTCGACTCTTGTCGGTGATCTACACATGTATCTATACCATGTCTTCACCCTGCAAACCCCACGATAATCATAACATCGTCCAAAAACATCAAAACATAAATGCAATAAAAACCCCCATATATTTCCATCAATACCCTTTAAGTCTTCTCTGAATCTTGACAAACTTTGAAAAGTTCATCTTCTCCTTCCCCTTCGGATCAACATGCTCACCGCTAACAATCGTGTGCACCTTGATACGCTCATCATACCGTAGTCCGGGCAGCAACTTGGGCGTGATGAGAAAGTACTGGCTGGTGTGCTGGTGACAGGCCACTTCCACCATCCTTTCGTGAACCATCCTCTCGTTTCGGGGGTCCATACCCTGGTTGATCTCGTCAACAACACGGAATGGCGCCTGTGCCAGAGACTGGAGCGCCATAAGGTAAAAGATTGTTGACACAGCACGCTCACCGCCAGACTGCCTCTGTGAGTTGAGTCTCTGCAGAGTCTCCCCTTGGCGGAACCTGACCTTGATTTCGATCGCCCATCTCTCAAAGTCTTCGTCTTTGTGGACGCTAACCTCACCAGCACAGTTAATTTGTTCAAAATTGTAGCTGAACGCATCATTGATCTTTCCCACCAGTTCATCTAGCCGAGGTTCCCATTCGCTCTTGATTCTATCGATATCCGAATTGACCTTGGCCAGCTTGGATTCCTGCTTTTCTTGTTCGGCTTTCTGTGTCGCGATGCGGGTAGCGTACCGCTCATACTCCTCAAGTGCCTCTGGGTTGCTGGCCTGAATGACCTCGAGTTTCGTTTGCTCCGTGTCAATTGCCTGATTGATAGTCTCGACAGTGTGGTTTTCGGCCAAACTGACCAGCTCCTCTTTGTTCTCGTCTGTCATAATATGCCCGGCAGCCTGCTGGGCCTCCATGGCCTCCTCTCTCAACCTTTGAAAATTAGCTTTGATCCTGGTCAAAGTTGCCGCCGTGTCTTTCAACCGTTGGTTGATCTCGGAATTTTTAGCGTGCAAGGTTACCAAGTCTGACTCCGCTTCGAGTAAAATGATTTGTGCTTCAAGATGGGCATTCCGTGCTGCGCGGATACTCGAAAGTGTCGAACAGTGTTGAAGCACAGCTTGTGCACTCTTCAACGTGGTCTTTTCCTTGTCTTCTTCCAGCTTGCGCTTGCGCGCTCTGGATTCTTTGAGCTTTCTTTCACATTCAGAGAGCTTTCCTTCCTCAACTGTGATCTTAGTCGGAATACCTTTCCAGTTGTTTATTTCCCTCTGGCGCTCACTCTTCTCCTTTGTGAGTTGTTCCTAGTGAAATGTCAGCTCTGTTGGCCTGGGCAGTTACGCAAAGCGAGAGTGTGGCTTACTAATTCCTTCGCGCTGTCGCCGTGCTCAACAGTCATAGCAGCTACTTGCTCCTTTTGCGCGACGAGTTTGGCCTTGAGCGCTTTGTATTGTTCTCCCAACTCCCTCTCCTTTCGAAGCAGCTCTTCCTTTGCGGCCGCCTCGACCGGTTGGTCTTTCCAAAACCTACCACCTCCAAACTGTACTGTTCGCGTGGAAACAGCATCAGGTCCGTATTCTCTCCTTCGAGTGATGCGACTATACCTGTTGCCAGCTGCGAATTGAGTTATTTTGTCGCTCTTCCCTATGCGTTGGAATTGCTCATCTGATATATCCCGAAGGGCAACCCCCGATGCGTGCAGTCTCTTCGTAAAACAGAGCATAGCTAGAACAGGCTCCGGTCCGTCCAGATAATCCAGCGCGTACCCGTCCAATCCAAGACCTGCAAGCTGCTCCCTAGGCAAGGGCGGCTCGAAGGAGCTCAGTGGCTTCATGCTGCCACGAATCGTCACAGAAAGTCCCAACACTCCTATGAGCTGATCCATGAGCCTCTTTTGGTCACTCACCGTCTGCGTCGTGAAACAGAGAAAATCTTCTTTCCCTAACAGGCCCTGAACGACATCCGAGTATCGATCATCCTTGATTGAACATGTGAGCATCGGGGGGCCAAAGACCTCCTTCTCAAACTGGTCCTGGTTTTTTTGAAGCCACTCCCAACCTTTAGCGACATCCGGGTTGACGTTCTTCAGCATATGAACACGCTGGCCTTGTTTAGACTCCAACTCTTTCACCTCGTTCTGAACCTCACTGATCTCGTTCTTTTTGGCTTTGGCTTCCGCAAGATCTTGATCCAGTTTATTCAACAAGAGAGTCTTTTCTTCGATCTTCTCGCGATTTTTGTGTTCTAGATCTCGCTTTCAGATGAATCCAACGTTAGCAAGACCGAGGGAAGACCAATGGTTGACAATGACAACACTTACAATTTTCGTTCTCAGGTCTGCAAGGCCAGATTCGCTAGGTACCTTGTTGAGGCTGGCCTTCAGGTCGGTGATTCTCTTGAGAATCTTGCCCCTTTCTTTCTTTTTGGCGTCAAAGTCCGTCTGTTCCGCCTTGAGACGAGACTCGCATTCTTCAACCTCTTGCTTAACAGCATCGACTCGGCGGAGAGCATCATCAGCAGCTTTCTCGGCGGTCTGAAATTGCTGTTTCCTGTGAGCAACCACTAGCTTTATTTGGTCCCGGTATGTGACCTTGTCTTTTTCTGCTTGCAGAGTGGGTGCAACTCTCGCCTCGAGCCGTTTCTTGTCCTCTTCAGCCTCGCGTTTGGCCTTCTTCGCTTCCATGAATTTTCTCCGAGCGTCATTGTAAGTAACCATTGGCATAAGCGTCTTCCATTTTTTGATCTCTTCCATGATGGCTTTCCTTTCGAGGAGTTTCTCGACATCTGCCTGCAGGACCTGTTGGCGTGCTTCCATTTTCCGAACCTCCTCGCGAGTCTTCCCCGTGGTGACTTGGGCCTCTTCTTGGCGCTTGAAGAGTTGTTTGAGTTCAACTTGCCAATCGATCATTTCTCGTGGAGCTGCGGCCTGCAAAGTTTTCTCTAGGAGGTCAACGGGACTGATGCCAGCGAACTCGGCGACCCTGTCCTGGGGCAGGAATTGGCAAAGGTTGTCAATCTGGATTCTGAGGAATCGCATAAGCTTCTGGACTTCTTTCAGAGTCGTCTGCTGTCCGTTCATGGAGAATCTCCGGCTATTATCGCTCGCACTGATACAAAGCCCAACGATGTGGTTTTGACCTGCCTCCGGCTCTCCTTGGAGTTCTATTTCTATATTTGCTTCCTTGCTTCCGTGCTTGACGAAGTCTCCAAACGCGCTTGCTCGACCAAGCACATTTGCCGGGTAGCCAAGGCCCAAGCAAATGGCACAGACCAAAGAGCTCTTGCCGGTGCCGTTGGGGCCGATGATCATGTTCAAATTTGGCCCCAAAGTGAATTCGGCCTCGTGGTAAGTGACAAAGTTTGTCAACTTGACACGCACGATGGCACCAGTTTGGAACTCGGAACGGTCAGGTCTGGTTGAGGGTGGTTGCGAGCGGAATTGGCTGAATCTGGAAGGCTCGCCATCGGAGTCTTCATCGGAGCTCTCACGCCGACGACGGCGGGGATTAACATCTCCCATCGTAGACAATCTGCCCTCTTATGATGAGAGGCATTAAAAGAGGTGCAAAGTTTTCGGTACTGATCAAGCAACTGGGGTTGGAGGGGTATGGTGATGGTTTGGAGGTGTGGAGTACGCGACGTGAAGAAACGCCTTTCGATAATTAATTGGAAAGTGGGGCTCACTCGTGATCACGTGGGTACGTGGGTCCGTGGGACTGTGGTGGGTTCCAACTTCCTTGTCAGTAGCTTATCTTATCTAATCAGATGATCATGGACTTCAGGTAAGGCTCAACTCAACAAGGGAATCACGATCCACAAAACACGCACTTGGGTATTTTGTCGGTATGCTTGTTTCGTTGCCCGGTAAATAATTCAGCTCAAACGCCATGACATTCCGAGCGAGCAACTACCTGCCAATTATGTTTCTGCATTCCAGTCAAGAAATTGAAGAAGGAGAAATTGACCAGAATGAAGAAGGGAGCCCGAATTGTATCTTGGTCAAAGATGACAAGTCGATGTGAAAATTTGGATGCAGTTCTGATGTTGAAAATTAGAACGTTACAGCCTTTTCAAAGAGCTTTTTTCTGCATCCTTTGGAGTTGGGGAAACAGACGGAATTTTTAAGTCCCCCTGTGTCCATGTTTGGTGCCTTCCCTCCCTGTCAAATGCCATCCGCTCTCGACTGGCCAATTTGAGCCAACCAAAACATTGGACCAAACCGACGGCACCACCTACCCCCAAGGACTCCCATCGTTTCCAGGTTTGTTTTGTTTTCTTGACCGAACCTCCAAGCTCGCTCTGCACACACCCACGCAGGAACACACGCTTCTTTTGCTTCTGCGACCTGCATCCTTCCCTCATTATCCACAGCAGCCTTGGAGACATTTTACCCACCCGACAATTTGGTGGTCGTCGATCGTTCATTCTTTTTTTGTCCCTCTCTCTTCTGTTACCTCTTTCCGCATCGCCTTGGTTCTCGAGGCGACTTCGTCCACTCTATTACAGCACTCGTCTCGATCGTCGACCATGTGCATGTATTAGAGCTTTGCTTCTTACATTGGCTATGGATCGCCACAGCACCGCTCGTGTTTCTCTGGGCCGTCAGCCATTGGCGGATACAACCAACAGAGTGAACAATGCCGCAATCAACGACAAAACCCATACTCTAAAGTCCAAAAAGACAACCACTCGAGGGCGTACCAATCCCTCCGTTCCTATCATCTCCAACCCGCCACAGCCCAGTCCGGTCAGTCAAGAGTATTACGATGCCCAAGACCCTCGCCGAGCCTCTCAATTCTCAAATGTCTCTTCCAATGCCTCCAGTACACGCCAGCTCAAGACTCATATTGGTCCCTGGCAATTGGGCAAAACGCTGGGCAAAGGATCCTCGGCCCGAGTTCGACTTGCCCGTCATCGTATTTCCCAACAACTGGTGGCAATCAAGATCGTCTCCAAGAGTACGGCGCATATCAATCAGGCAGGCAGTCTGGCCAACTTGGATCACCTCGAGCGCAGGAAGCCACCTACCCCAGGGAGTGATGGGGGTATTCGCCGAATGCCCCTCTCGATTGAGCGGGAGGTAGCCATTCTCAAGCTCATTGAACACCCAAATATCATCAAACTACTTGATATTTGGGAGAATCGTTCCGAGATGTAAGTTTGAAATGTCCAAGCTTTCAAGCCTCCGTTCCCTGCTGACCCCTCATATAGTTACATGGTTACCGAATATGTCGAGAAAGGAGACATGTTTGAGTTTATCAATTGGAACGGTGCGCTCAACGAGGACGAGGCCATGTTCTACTTTCGTCAAATTATGAGCGCTCTTGAGTATTGTCACTCGCTCAACATTTGTCACCGAGATCTCAAGCCAGAAAACATTCTTCTCAAAGGTAACGGTCAGGTCAAGATTGCCGATTTTGGCATGGCTGCGTTGCAACAAAACCCGAATCATCAGCTTCAAACTGCATGCGGGAGCCCTCACTACGCAGCCCCTGAACTTCTGCGTCACCAACCCTACAAAGGATCTGCTGTCGATATTTGGAGCATGGGCGTAATTCTGTACGCCATGTTAGCTGGGCGTCTGCCCTTTGACGATCCCGACATGAATATTATGTTGGCCAAGGCCAAGCGGGCTGACTACACGATGCCTCGGCATCTCAGCATAGAAGCCCAGGATCTCATCCGCAGGATTCTAATTTCGCAACCTGCACAGCGTATTACCATGAAAAACATGTGGAAGCATCAACTTGTCAAAAATTACGACTACTTGGATCAGTATCTTGACTGGGAAGGGCAGCCACAGGTTTCTCAACGACATACCAACATCGCACCAATTGCGCCAGACCAGGTGGATGAGCAGATTCTGAGACAGCTCAAGGCAGTCTGGCATGCGTATTCCGAGGCGGACATAAAGGCAAAGTTAGCCCAAGAGAAGTAAGTTCAGATTGTGGGACAATGTTTCTCTAAGAAAGACTAACAAACAACCAGACCTAATGATCAAAAACTGTTCTACTCGTTGCTTTACAAGCATCGTGAGGCTCAGCTCGAGAATTATAACAACAATGTGCCGATATCCAAAAGTGATTTCCACCACCTCAAACCGCCCAACTGGACCAGGCGCATCTCGACTTGCCAATTTACCCAGCCTGGACGCAATGGCCAGCGCACAGTGTCAAAGTTTACGGTTATCTCTAATATTCCTGACGTGGATGACACCGGCACTATACGAAGCTATGACCCGTTCAATGCTTCCCGAGTTTTCCCAACTGGACCACAGGCCAGCCATGCCAAGATTATCGTGCACCGTAACAACAGTCCCGAACCCGGCGTTGGCCCATCACCTGTCTCAGTCTCGCATTCATACCGGTCGTATCGCTCAGGGGGTGGATCGAGTAGACTCAAAAGCCGAATGAACTCGCAGCGCACTGCCACTTCAAGTAACTTGAGATCGTCCGGCGGGTCTCAAACTTCGCTTCGCAGCTACACCGGCACGCCTCGCGTTCGAGTGAATCCTCGGCGTTCCAAGCGCAATGTCGACTTCTCCAATATTCGGAATCGTGGTCATAATTCTCTTCGCGGCCGCACAGGCTCTGTAGGTGGGGCAGCGAGCATCGCGGGTGATAACACGACCTACGACCGAGATACCTTCTCACAAGCAAGCCCTCGGAAACAAGCCAGCAATTACAGAACCGCTGTCACGAAGTCAATGGCTGATGTTGATGAATCCAAACTTGAGGGGTTCGTTTGGACAGAGGAGCTGCAGCAGCTCAACACCCGCATTGCCAAACACTGTGACGAAGCCTTCCGTAGCTCCCTCTTGGCATCAGAGCCATCCGAGACTGGGATCTATCACCGCGAAACGAGTCCCTTCACACTGTCTCTTGGGACGGAATCCACCGGAGTATCGACCTATCAATTGAACAGCAGTCTCGCAAGTGCACATCGCTACGATAGCAGGCCGCTTCCCCCAGTGCCCTCACAAGTCACCGTGTCTCCGCTGTCGATTCGTAAAGAGAACCCTCTGGTCGATCCCAGCCGCCAGACTAACAAAATCTCTGCTCTGGATCCTGGATCAAGCATTTACTTGCCCGAGCGTCGAGCTGCGTCTGACCCGTTGTACAATCGCTCAATCAAAGAGGCGAACAAATTGCCATCAATCTTTGAGAGTACTCCAGAGGAGTGGAAGAGGACCAAGGTTGGCGGCAAGCACGATGTAAGCTTGGGATCTGTAGAAACGCCAGCTCGTGTTAAGAACAGAGGCTTAGACTACTTGGCCCGGGCTGAGAATACCATCAGGGTGGTGCATTCTCCTTCTGCAATTGCAAATGCAGCTTCCATACCCGAGCCTCTCAACGTGCGTAAGGTGTCACGCAACCCAGGATCAATGACAGAGCCACTGGCGCAACATTCGCGAAGGCACGCATCCGATACTGGTCCCCAGACAGCCTCGCCAATTCACGGGCAGTTCAATGATGCCAATGTTCAATCAAAAAAGAGGACCGTTTCTTGGTTTAAGCGTACATCCAAGGAAGGTGTAAGCGGGTCAGGGTCTGTAGATGCCAGCACACGTGGGCATGAGTCGGCCGCCAATTCGGACGCAACAAATGGGTCCCGGTCTGTTTCCGGTTCTACGCAAGAGTCGTCTTCGGAGACCCGTACACATAAGAAAAAATCCTTCAATCTATCGTTTTGGAAGAGCAACAAGCCCGAAGGCAAGATGACACCCAGAGGCCCGGAATCTGATGACATGTCCAATCATATTGATGAAAAATCCAAGAAAAAGGGTCATATCCACAAGACATCAGGTGTTGCGGGCGGCGCTAATCGAAGTGTGTGGTCCGACAGTGATGCTGGGACTCGGCAGATTGAGGTACAGCAAAATTGGCTGGCACGTCTGTTCCGTGTCAAGCCAGCAATGCGTTACCTTTGCTTCAGTATGAACAAGCGACGGGCTCGCCAGGAGGTGGCGATCCTTCTTCGCGACTGGCGCAAGTATGGCATCAAGGACATTGAGGTGGACAAGGAACGCAATATTATCTTTGCCCGTGTGGCTGCAAAGAACCGTAGGTTTTCTTCTATGCTGTGTTTGGATGTGCTATTGCTAATCAGTTGAACGTTGGCAGACCTTAACCTCAAGGAAGTTTCCTTTGCTATCGAACTCATGACAGTCATTGAACACGGCAAGCGAGGCCAGCTGAGCATTGCCCGGTTTACACAAGAGAAGGGCGCAGCCAGCAGCTTTCACAGGGTGGTAGATGCCATCAACTCGTCATTCCTGAGTCGCGCCCTGGTCATCACGGATAGGCGGAAGGTCGGTATGATGATCAAGACGCTGAATTCTTGATCAGAAGCGTTTTTCCCGTCTGTTTTTCTGCATTTGCTTTTTTTTTTCTATGATATCTGCGTCTGGGGGGTTTAGCTAGGCGTTTGGCAGCTGAGATGGTGCATGTGGTGGCGGCGCTCAAGGTCGGCTTTGGTCTGGATGGCAGGGATTCTGGATTGCGTCTTGAGGTATTGGCTTGGTTACCAACCTCCTTTCAGTATCATTATGGGCTTATTTTACCATTGATACTCATTGATGACGGTTGGGCAGCAGGAGTGTGGGAAGTTGTTGGAGGGCATAATTAGTTCCTGTTTGAGTAGATACCCGGTGGGAGGTTGTATGGTTTAGTTCGTGCGAGGTTAATAAACTCTTAATGTAATTTCGTTTTTAAATATAGGTGATGTGGATAAATTGACAAAATGTCGATTTCAGGGGTTTGTTTTGATGGGTTGCTCGGGCAGCCAGTCAATTGGTGTATAAAAACTCATCGGCCTACCCCAATGGCAGCCACACTCACCTCGGCCGTGATCACAACGGGGATATGCACTCGTGTAATATTACCATCCAAAATACCTGTTTACCTATTCTCACGTGTTATGACATGGCTTATACGGGGAAAAAGTTGATACCATTATAAATATACCATGTATTTTTTTCACTCTCTCGCTTGAACGGAAAAGACGTAATGACCTGTGATCTTCCCTCCTTGTGATCCGGCATTGACTGGGATGATTCGGAAACAATCGGCAGGAACTTCGCCATCCATCCAGATGTGGAAGCACGCTCGGCATAGGTTTAGAACGAAAGACCTCGGCTCTGGACCGGCAGATCGGAGCTTCGTTTGCTGTCAACAAAAGTGGGTCTCGACCCGCATGGTGCCGAGCGTGCTCTCCAGGTTTTTGGGAAATAAAGAGGAATTGATGTGGGGTAAGGACGATATCGGCGATAATGGATTTTTGGGGCGGTGACTTTTCTGAAAGAAGTCTTAGAGAATCCAATCGAGTCACTTTCGATAGGGAGAACATGGATGATGGGGGTGACATAAATAAAGTACTCGATTGCATTATGCTCTCCTTATATATATATTTCAAGAAAACTTGATATTCAAAACGGATGATATTTTTTGTTCGTTTTCACAAGATCCGGGTTCCCCCAGACAAGGGTCCTCTTGCTGATGAATGGCGGGGTGAGTTTGGGGTTCCCGCAACCGATGACCTCACAATCCCGGCAGCCATGACTGCGACATTACGCCAAAGAAGGCGCGGCAGATGTCACATGTGAAGCAGAACGACCAAAGTTTGCACCAAACCGTTTTTTTTCCTTTTCTCCCCCACAAATCAAATCAGGGACAAGACATGCATGGCGTGCTTGGCCAATCGGTGGTCATTGAAAAATAAAGTAACCTAGGAAATTTGGGCAAAGCAGGTCCGGGAGGGTATTTAATAAATATATATTTTTTGCTGTTCAACCACATGTTGGAGAATAGGTAAAATATTATTGACAAATGCCGAGATTACCGATAAGAATAGCTACGGGTGTGATCTGTGTGATGTGTGATGCATCCATCCGCATGCGGCTGTCCGATCATCTCATCTCCATTTCTCCATTCTCCAACATAACGTCGTAGGAGACAAGAGGCAAAGCAAGCATCTGGGATCCATATTGGTGAGTCAGGAATAGCTGTTAGTCGGCATTAGAGCTAGGGTCTTTTGAGGTTCGCGGGGGATCCGTCATCAAGCTTTTAAAGTTTAGATATTCCCCGGTTCCCCTCCCCCTCCCTTTTTCTCATCATTTCTTTGACTCTCACATTCTTCCCCGTGGTTTGTCTCATAATCCTCCCCACACCCCGCCCTGAACTACCTTAACCGCGGCTCCCTTCGGTATTTCTCCGTTTCAATTGATTGACTCAGGTGTCAAAGTCTGTTTTGGTTGTCCATGATATATAGGAGGAACCACTTCCCGACTGTCCAAGGTTCAACAAAGACAATCTTGAACGCATAACCCACAACAAAAAAATATACATAACCATGGCTAGCAACGAGTCAATTCTCCAGGGCGTCAACGTCCTCGGCCCCATCCAGGAGTCGCAAAAGAAGATCCTCACTCCACAGGCCCTCGCTTTCGTCGCCCTCCTACACCGCTCCTTCAATTCTACTCGCAAGGCCCTTCTCGAGCGCCGCAAGATTCGCCAGGCTGAGCTCGATAAGGGTGTTTTGCCCGATTTCCTCCCCGAGACCAGACACATCCGTGAGAACCCAACATGGAAGGGTGCGCCTCCGGCTCCCGGTCTCGTCGACCGCCGTGTTGAGATCACGGGCCCCACCGACCGCAAGATGGTGGTCAATGCGTTGAATGCTGATGTGTGGACTTATATGGCCGATTTCGAAGGTATGTTTGATTCGTCTTTACAGAAAGTATGGAAATTTTAACCAATTTGAACAGACTCCAGTGCGCCAACATGGGAGAACATGATCAACGGCCAGGTCAACCTTTACGATGCCAACAGGCGTCAGGTTGACTTCAAGATTGGCAACAAGGAGTACAAGCTCAGGACAGACAAGACCCTTCCCACCCTCATTGTGCGGCCGCGTGGCTGGCACCTTGAGGAGAAGCACGTCACCGTTGATGGCGAGCCCATCAGCGGTTCTCTCTTCGACTTTGGTCTGTACTTCTTCCACAACGCCTTCGAGACTGTCAAGCGCGGTTTCGGCCCATACTTTTACCTCCCCAAGATGGAGTCTCACCTCGAGGCCCGTTTGTGGAACGATGTGTTCAACCTTGCCCAGGATTACATTGGCATGCCCCGCGGCACCATCCGCGGCACCGTCCTGATCGAGACCATCCTCGCCGCTTTCGAGATGGATGAGATCATCTACGAGCTCCGTGACCACAGCTCCGGCCTCAACTGCGGCCGTTGGGATTACATCTTCAGCGTCATCAAGAAGTTCCGTCAGAATTCGAGCTTCGTCCTCCCAGACCGCAGCTGCGTGACCATGACCGTTCCCTTCATGGACGCCTACGTCAAGCTCCTCATCCAGACCTGCCACAAGCGTGGCGTTCACGCCATGGGTGGCATGGCCGCTCAGATCCCCATCAAGGACGACCCTGCCGCCAATGACAAGGCCATGGAGGGCGTGCGTGCTGATAAGCTGCGCGAGGTCCGCGCTGGCCACGATGGTACCTGGGTTGCCCACCCTGCCCTCGCTTCCATCGCCACCGAGGTCTTCAACAAGCACATGCCCACTCCTAACCAGCTCTTCGTCAGACGCGAGGATGTTGTTATCGGCCAGAACGATTTGCTCAACATGAACGTGCCCGGCAAGATCACCGAGGAGGGCATCCGCAAGAACCTCAACATTGGTCTCGGATACATGGAGGCCTGGATCCGCGGCGTTGGTTGCGTGCCTATTAACTATCTGATGGAGGACGCCGCCACGGCCGAGGTGTCTCGCTCTCAGCTTTGGCAGTGGGTGCGCCACGGCGTGACCACCGCCGAGGGCAAGCACGTGGATAAGGCTTTTGCGCTCAAGTTGCTCAAGGAGCAAGCGCAGGAGTTGGCGTCCAAGGCCCCCAAGAACAACAAGTTTGGCTTGGCGGCTCAGTATTTCTCTGGACAGGTTACCGGAGAGGATTATGCTGATTTCTTGACTTCGTAAGTTCTTTTGTTCTCAGACCTACTACAAATTAAGGTCGAATGCTAACAGGGGTTTTGTAGGTTGTTGTATAATGAGATTACGAGCGCTGGAAGCCCCAAGCCCGCATCCAAGTTGTAAGATTGGGGAGTTTGAGTCTAGAGCGCGGGCAAATTGCATGTGTGTGTGTGTGTGAAAAAGGAGGTAATGTTTTCATAGCTTTGGATATGTGTGCGTTGGTTTGTTTTTGGGAGTTTTATTACCTCTTTTCTTTTTTGGCTCTTGTATAACGCATGACATTGCACAATAAGTAAAATTGCATAAAGTAGCAAGTTTCCTGTTGTTTTTTTTTTTTTTTTTTTGGAGTGGAAGGGGGGAGGTTTAATGGAGAGATTGCTTTTAAACAGTTCATAGAATGTCTTTTTTTGGATGAATACTTGCTAGGATAAAAATTGAACTTGTTTTGCTGCCAAAATATCTATCTGTATAGATTTCCTAACGTCTTTGAAGCTGTTGTTTTACATTTGAATGTTATTTAAACGAGCTTGATTTGGGATGATGTTTGTGTCTGACCGTTTTCCTATATTACCTTTTTCATCTTCCTTTGTATATAAGGGGGAGGGTAAAACAGTCGTGAAGAAATAAGTTTGGAGTTTGACACTATGTATCGCTCGCCGTATTATTACTGACGATTTCGATTATGTCAAAAATTAAATTTTGAATTCGACATAAGTTGTTGCTGGTGTGGTGAGGAGATATAGAAATGCCCTTTGTCAAAAAATGTTGGATATGAATTTGATAAGCAAGGTAGATATATGACTTTTTTTTATATATATATATTTCTGTAGTACAAGAGTAAGTTGAGGTATTTAATTGAGGAGGTCTCTTCACACTATGGCGAGAAAATAAAACCGCCGAAACTTTTTAAAAAAAAGCTATAAACTTTAGTTCTTTAGGGCTATTTATTTAGACGAGCCCGTATCATTATTATATATATGCCCTTTTGATTTCAAAACGCCATATTGTGTTTATTTTAGAGGTGTAGATAAAAGAAGGAAATGTAGCAGGGCTAGGATTATAAGGGAGAACAATTGGCGGTACATAGTGGGAGGTGACAAATTGCATAGTGTGAAGAGACATCCTCATTTAATTACCATGGTTACTTTTTCTTCTTCTTTGGTTGTATTCTCAGTATGGTGGTGGTGTTGACTGGTGTTTGTATACTAGTCAGGACAGGAACGGCTTTTTTTTTTTTTTTTTTTAGGGGAATGAAGTTGTATGTATGTATGTACATTTATATATAGTTGTGTGAGCTTGGAGTCGATTGTTTGATGAAAGGGGATATGAAATGGATTAAAATTTATTCGTGTTAATGTTTAAATATATATGCGTGTGTGTGTGAGTGTGTCGAGGTATATATTATTTTGAGTTTCATTTGTACTTAGTTTTACACTACACGAGATAGTGTATGTGTCGAATGAGGTGGGTTGGTGAAAAATATACCTACTGGTTCGGTTCTGACTTTAAAAAACAAGAAAAGAGTGGGCGGGATAGAAAGGTATGTGGTTATTACTGAGTGATAGCGGCTATTTCATTTCATCATGAGCGTTTATTCTGGTGTGCTCATTATTTGTGGTAGGGAATAGCAGTGCCGCTGGGAAGGATATATATCTCAAGTATGGTGCATGCAGCTCTGGCAGAATTGGGCTTAAGAAGACGGGCATACATATTCTGTAGAGGCTTTGAAGGTGAAAGGTATGTGGATAGTATTCCGTATATGATCCCATCAAGGGATTTTTGTACGGTATATGGAATATAAAATGAGTCGGATCCGTTTTTTATGCTGTCTGTTTGTTCCTGGCCTCTGTGCTATTGAGATCGAGGTTCATGATGACGTTGAGGTTGGTCGTGATACTGGCTGGCACCGACTACTGAATATGACCATGACCACCACCTTCTCGTCACCGCTACCATGTCTCTAGTTGCATTTATTTTCTTGATCCTCAGATAAATGCGGATGTCCAAGTTGGGTGTGCTACCCCTATTGTTTATTTACTTTCCAATTTACTCCGAAAAAGTCATGTCGTGCCACCATAAACGCAGATTTGTTTCTGGTATGTACTACAATATCCCGCTCCGGAATTTTCGCACACACGGTATATGTTTGACCGGATATCCGTCTGTTTATTGTTTGTGTGAACTTTGTCTTGTCTTGCCACCCACCATTCCCGTATGTCATCATGGAAGCATGTTCGTTGCTGAATCGGTTGTCTCTCGGTGATTTATGTCTCAAACCTTGGTGCAACTTTCCGATAGTATTTGGGATGGTCATCATGGACATTTCGGGTTCCCCTTTGCCACCGCGAAAGATTGGGGATGAGTAAATTTTGCCGAGGTTTGAACAGAATTGAGTCACAATTTCACGAGAAGCGCATACGAGAAAATAATGACTACCAATAAAATGCCGAAAATCTCTTTTTATACCGGAGATTTCTATAAAATCGGTTTTTTCTTGTCTCAAACCAAATGCAGGGTCCCGAGGGCCCATGGATTGTGGTTCAATTCTTCAAAGGATATCGGGTATTTTTAATTAGGAAGTTAGATTTGAGGTTATCGTGATATCGATGGTTGAAGAAGACCCCACTGACAATGTTCCATTTTGCCTTGAAGAAAACCTCAAAAAGGTGGGAACGTGGGGCGATTAGGGAAGGAACCGCAATCTGGCAGGTGAAGAATGATTCCCTAAAAAAACTCAATTTGTCCTCCGAGATAGCGAATGTGATGTCAGATTTTAAGATTTCGATGTTTGTGAGATCCCGAGTGGAGAACTGTCCAATTTCGGAAGGTCTGAAAGAAGCTCATTGCCGAAAGCCCTGGGCGCTAGGAAATCATGATGGACGGGACATGCCGTAAATGGCTTCCTCCATCTGGACGAACTGAGATGTTCAGACACCTACACAGTGTGTTTGAAGATTAAATTTTGAAATTGATACTGAAATAGAAAAAAAATAGAAAAAATATTGCAGGTTCCCGACAACATGCAGGCAAATATTGATACATCTATCCCCTTTTGGTTATGGGAATTTCGGTATTTGCCAGCCAAGGAGATCGCTCGGCTTGCCGAGGCGAAGCCCAAGGAAACGCTGCGGGGGTGGAGTGGGCCCGTGCTCGCAGCCTTTCCCGCGTGCTGGGGCGGCCCTTGCCCCACCAGCGAAGCTGAAAGGAAAAACGCCATCGGGAGTTCCCCGCCATGTTCAAGACAGATCCAAAGAAAAAAGTGTAGCGCCACGAACTGGCTAGATTAGAGCCGCATTTTCCAATGCGTTTTTATCCGGCCAAAATATATATATCAAAAACCACCTCTCCGTGATATCAACAACCAAGCGATATTGAAAAGATAAATTGCGTGCCAGGATTTCGAGCTGCACTGGGCCGTTTTGGGAGCAGCTGAACCGTAGATCCCGTCCGGTTGGAGAGAGACACAGGGGTCCACTGAAAATTACTTCACCGTACCTGTCGATGAAAACAATCACAAGGGTTCCTGGTTCTGGAGTAGGTAATCCCATCATCCCATCGGTTGCTAGTGCCCGCAAATCATGGAGTTTTTTTGATCACTTGTTGCCAACAACCTCGTGCTGGTGATGGTTCCACATGAATCACCGTATTTTGTAGAGTACCCGGTGCTGACTGCTGACGAGGTTGCAGAGCTGAAACCTAGGCCATTTTCGTCCATTCTTTTTGGAAATGTGAATCTTCCCAAGCAAGGCGCTAGGTAACACCAAAAGGATGCGGTGTTACGGTCCCAAAAACGGGTCGATCAGAAGGGAACCATCGCCAAAACCGAGCACACCTCAGCGTAACACTGGAAATGTTCAGATGGACGGTGATCAGTGGTCCAAACAATACATACATTGTTTGCGAGCCCACCACCGATGCCTCGTCAAGACTGAGGGGCATCAAAATGGTTGGTCATGGAAGCACCCTCGTCAATTTTGCCCGAATGGAGCAAAGTGTGCTTTTTGCTCTCCCTTCCGTTCCGGCCCCTGCTTCTTTTAGAGCAGCATTTCTTTCTCGTCGCAATTCAACACTCATATCACTCCCCTTTCCGTTAATTCTGGCTTCTTCCGTCGTCCGCAAGAAAAGAGCTTTGACAGATCCGCTATTGAAAACTGCGCCAACAGACAAGATAAAATAAAAAATATAACGGTTCGCCGTCTATGCACTACCGATACACTAACCTCGAAATGTGCCGCAGCTATTTCCCTCTCCGTCTTACCATGGAACGCGACAAAGAGAGAGGGGGTGAATCTAATCTCGACACAGCAGATCCAAGATTCTGTTGATCCCCTGCAGCCTGGGGAGGAGGAGGGATGGTGATCAAAAAACGATTCAAGCCATTCTGTGCTCCTCCCACTTCTTACCTTTTCAGAAGTCAATTCCCGCCAAGAGCGGCACGGTTCGGAAGCTGTCGAGTGCACAACATTGTGTTGCGGATACAGGGCACAGTGTGATTGTGACGGGCACCGCAAGAAGCAGATAGGTTGAAGATGGTTTCGACCCTTTCGAACCCTGAATGGAACCACAACAGATTGCCAGATGCAACCCACTCTGAGCATCTTGCAGCAAGACTAGTGGCTCCCAATCCAAACAAAATTCCCGGATTGACTGCAATCCAACTCTGGTCCTGAGCTGAAAGTGGCCTTGTCATGCAGTAATCCGTACCTACCTAGGGATATGTACTCTCTACAAGTTGGATTTTGACAGAAATTATTCTCTACACTAACGAGGCACCTTGCCGAGGTGGGGGGAAAGCAACCTCAGGAAATCACGCATATACTGCAATCAGACTATTACAACCAATTGACTTTTTTTTGGCGGAATTTTCGCACAGAAAAATTGCTAGTATTCTCACACGACGGAGTAGTGTCCGCTCAGATACGTAGAGGTACAAGCGGCGCCTTCGATAGAAATGTGGTCGGCCCATCCTTTCAATCAGATTGATGGGCGACGCATATCCCACATATGTAACTGTGGGTCCTCCAATGACGGGACTGAAGGCTGCGTTTCCACAAATCAATCCACTTTCATCACTGGCCCATGAGAGAAAGTTCAGCCTCGGGCCGCATGTAACTTTGATGATGAAGAGGATGACGACGGCCAAAGAGTCTCAGTGACCTTCATGTCTCGCCTGTCCCGAGGCCAAGGCCACAATTACCGCACCGCCAGTGTAGTGTAAAATAAGACGCGTGAGTTGTCCGAGAAGAAAGAAACGAACAAATCAAAGGCCAAGACGTCTGGGCCCGTTCGAGAGAAAACGGGACATGGGCTACTACGGTTATGGGGAACATGGGGGTAGATGGAGACAAGGGAACAAGCTGACCCACCAGCAACAACAAACCCACGATGTTGGAAGACGCTATACCGGATCTAGCACAAGAATCCTGGTCAACTGTCAAGGATAGTCTGCCAAGCATATGGTATGGAGACACCGGTGACCAGGGCTCCTTCTTGGATCAGAAAATGTAACAAAGTTCCCCAAAATCACACACTTTTTTCTCTCGCTGGATTTGATAAATTCTCTCAATCAGGTAACTAACTCAGTTTATCATCATGTGATTGTTGTCATCTAAAGAATGACTGATAATATTGCTCAGTCGTTCAATGTACATGTACCTGCATGTACATATAACGATATATGGGATGAAAATGGAGGCCAAACCGCCCTTGTCAAAAAGTTGCATGCTCAAGTTAGGGGCAACGCGGATGCATCCCGGAAATCATTGTGCATGGGTGAGGCACAACTTCTGTCAGCCAAAAAGTCTTCTTTTTTTCCATTTTCCAGGTTACATAGGACTACTTGGGGCGGAAGAATACCTAATTGGCATTTTGGGGATGGAGTTTCCTCGAGGCGCCCGTTCGGTGACAGAAACCTTCGTGCCTTTTTATATATATATATATATATATATATATATTTTATTTGTCTTGCTTGGATCGACATTCTGGAAGCAAGCTTCTTCCCCTCACTGGAAGTCCGGTGTCAAGAAACGCGCGGGCCATGCCGGATTTGGACTGTGCTGCTTGTTCTTGACCATTCGCGTCGTGCTGTTCCATGCTATTGGGTAGAGTCACGCCCTCCCCGCTGTATTCTCTCATCAAAGGCAACGATGAGGTACGTAGTTGGTGAAGAAGGTAAGGTAAGGTACGACTTGTCCATCCTCTTCCAGATCACCTACTAGGCAGGAGGCTTAGTAAAGTAAAGTCCCCTAAAAGAGGCAAGCACGCCCGGGCTCGGGGCATCAGGGCAAAGTTGTGAAATGTATCGTGGTTTCCAATCCCAAGCCAGCGCACACAAGCGCTGTGTCTCAAGACATGGAATACTGAATCCATCTCCATCTCTCCCGTTCAATATCCAGTCCCAGGAAAAGGGTGTGGCGGTTCCTCATCTCTCCATCTTGCAGAACCCAGTCACTTGTCTTTCAGCCCACCCGCGCTAGACAGGCCCAGGCTGGCTGGCTTAAAAAGGACGCGCTGCACACCCCCCCGTTGTTACAGAAAATAGTGTACAAAGTACCAGCAACGGACAAAGTACAGAGCACGAAAGACAACCCACCCTCCCCCTCCACCCCCCTCCCCCGAGATCCCAAGGCCTTCAGGGCTCCATCAGGGCGTCCCAAGTACCGGCCCGCCGTTCGTGCGCTCGTACCCAGAGAGAGGTCTTGGGTGGACGTTGCTTGCTTGCTCGTCCTAGCCTTGTCCGTCGAGGACACACCTGGACCTGGAAGACTGGGGACGACGCCATCAAAATGATCGGCGCTCCACTCGTCTTGTCAACCTTGTCATCAATATCTCTTGCCCCCGAAAGCTTAAAAAAAATAAAGGAGTCATCCTCCTGGTTTATCAGGTACTGGTGGACCCTACCATACTGTGGCGCATCACAAGTCAACTTTATTTTGCTTTCTATTCCTCTGGCCTTCCTTCCACTGCTTTTTAAAAACCAAAAAAAAATCCTCGAGGCTTGTGAACGGCTTCTGTCCATCATCCACAAAAAGGTATCGCTTGACGCCTTGGCTGATCTACTGCTCACCAAAACCTCCAAATCCATTTCACGTCAGGAGCAATGCCGGATACGATCGCCCCTCCTCCGCCGCCAAACGGCACCATTCATAGCTCACAGTCGCCTGGTGGGCAGTCATACTATGCATCCCACGGCTCCTGGCAGACTCCAGCAAGTTCACAGCAGCAAACATATCCATACACAACCCAGCTCCCTCATCGGTCATACTCGACGGGCCTGGCATCGCCCGCCTCTCTTCACTATCCGCGCTCGTCGCCAAATGCGCCCAACGGTGACAACATGTCTAACCATTCGTACCAGGACCAGCAACAGTCCTATCCGAGCCCGGTTCATGGTGGAAGCAACGGTACCGCCGGCGGAGGAGGCGTAGGAGGTACCCCAATTCTCCCTTCGTCACAGCCATCTGGACTCGTTCAACCCATCATGAACGGCTCGGCGCCACAAGGACCACAACATCCATCACATTCATCGGGGCAGAGTCCAGAGACTGCTTACACTCAACGCCCAAACATGGCGTCACCTGTATACACGACTAGTTCCACACCGCATCAGAGTTCTTTCCCTGCTTATGTGCACAATCGACCACAACAATCACCTACTTCAACATCACCGACAGGGACGGTGGCTTCTCTGCCCCCACGGGTGAGTTCGAATGCTCCTGGTTTACCACCAACGCATTATCAACAGCAGCCCTCTCAACGACCACAACATGGTCATCCCATGGGCTCATACCCGCAGTATTCGTCGGTACCCGGTCCAGTCTTGAGCAATCTTCATCAGCCAGGAGGAGGCCTGGCCATTGTCAACAATCATCATCATTACGGGGTTCCTTACCAACACAATGTCTTCATTCCGCATGGACATCATGGCGGTCATCCTCATCATCAAGATCGTCCCTTCAAGTGTGACGAGTGCAATCAGAGCTTCAACAGGAATCATGATCTGAAGCGACATAAGCGCATTCACCTTGCTGTGAAGCCCTTTCCATGCACTTATTGTGACAAGAGCTTCTCCAGAAAAGATGCACTCAAGGTGAGTAAACCATGTAAACCATGAAAACAGTCCGAGGTAGTACCCCTTACTAACTTGGAAACTAGCGTCATAGACTGGTGAAAGGATGTGGAGATAAGGGCAAACGCAAGTCTGATTCACAAGAGCCACGAGACGATGATAACTGCGATCGGACACCACCTGGCGATGCGACCGTCGTCCCCAATGGAACAATATAAATGTCGATCGATATTCCCCGTTGGGTCACCGACCAATAACGGAACACTTTACTACCGGTTTGTCGACAACGAAGTCGAGGCCGCCACAATTATCTGTTTGCTTTTCAATCGTTTTTGTTGGACTTGTTTTGGGTTTTATACTGTGCTAATAAGCCACTTGGGATCTGCGAGGAGTTGGAGGATTCGTTGGGAAAACTGTCTTTTCTTTCACAAATGAGAATCGGAATGGGAACTGGACATGGGAAAGGTAAGGATGGGACATGGGACAAATGGATTCGCTGAGTGGGAAAGCTCAAATGGGAAAGGTATAGCTGGCGTTGGACACATTTTAGGATCTCTTCTTTCTGGTTATTCTGGACAAAACAAAGGTTGATGGAGTGGGTGGTGGATAGGTTTTTTTTCTTGTTTCTTTTTGTTCATTTGACTAACATGTTTAATTTGCTTTTTGGTATTTCTTGGGTGGGCTTTTCTTCATGGATAGGAAACCCTAGTTCAGCGAAACTACAGGTTATTCCTACATGTATGCTTATAGGGACGGGGGCTGTTCAAATATCTCTATACAATAACTGTTTTGTTTTATTATTTTTGTTGTTTTATTTGGTGGGGGGAAATAACCGGAGGACAGCGAATAAAAGTTTGATACCCTATTCTGTACGACAAAACTACATGTGCCTTGAGCAAGAGATGAAACTGGTGATGGAATTCGGAAATCTCCGGATGGATGGACGGACTGTTTGTCGTCGGAAAGCGCACTGCTTGGTTTCTCGATTCGTAAAACTATGAGTGGGATTTTCTTTTTCCTCGGTGTGAGAGCTAAAGATACTTAAGTTATTGTATCACAAGCATCATCCAAGGTGTGCGCGTGGGTGTTGAGAAAAGGAAGGATTCCGAATGTCGTAAGCGCATGAGTTTTGGGCATACACTGCAGTACACTAGGTACATGAGCAGGTAGGTTCCCCTGGAAGAAGAAGCATGTATCTCTACGGTTCCGTGGTCCGTTGAAATATGCATGTACATACATAATATCCGTAAGATAGGTAGTTACGTTTCAAAAGGTGTAGATAGTAGTTGTACACAAGATTGGGGTAAAATCAAAGAGGAGGGTCACAATTATTGAGCGCCGCTAATTTCTTTCTTTTTCTTCTTCTTCCGATGTTCTTTTCACATCTCACATTTCACAGCATTTCGTTTTTTCCTTCTCGAACCCCCACCCACCACACCACACGCCTCCTCCTCCTGGTCCGTCCTCCCCCGCCCCATCACCCATATTTCCCCCTTCCTATTCGGTCATTGTACATGTATATATTGCGAGTAAAAAGGAGAGGGAGGCGAGGAGTAAAGAGGGAAGGGGGAGGGATTACCCTTGTAGACATTTTTCTTCTTCGCGGGATGTGATGGAAGAGAAAAGCGAGGAAGCCACACACCGGTCCGGTCGGCTCATGGATTTTTTGTCTCGTGTATGAGTGTGTGTGTGTGTGCTCGGATGTTTGTCCGTCCGTTCACGACATGTCACATTTTTCTCTTTTCTTTTCGTTTGTCGTTGTTGTGATACAACTAGGCACCAAACATCATCATCATCATAATCATGGTTGCGGGACCTTTCTCAAACTAAAAGATGACCCACTGGCTTACAATGATGACAGCCTTGAACCATCCTGCTGGAGACTGATCCGATTTGTCGATTTTGTTGTTTGGTAGGAAGGGTTCTTTTGTTTTTTGCTGACCACCTTGTTTGAACTGTTCACAGTTTCTGGTACAAGAAGAATAGTAATGGGTACAGGGAAAAAAGCCTTTTTTTCGAAGGAAGGGGGGGGTGGGGGCAGAAAAAAAGAACAATTCGCTGTTGTGTTCCCTTACCTTTCCCTTATCGTTTTTTCATTACCTTTGTTTTTCTTCTTAATTTCTTGATCGGAAGCAAGGGGGGAATCATTCGACGCTGCTGCTGCTGCTAACGTTACTGCGGCTGAAAGAAGTAGGTCGTTGAGTTGCTTTCCAGATACGGTTTGGGATATTACCGCCCTTTTCAATAAATCAGTGGGTGAGGTAGCTTCGTTCAAAGCTGAAGCCGGATAATCCCTACATTCCTTCCCGTGGGATGACGGATAAGGGACGACTCGAGGGGAAGGATTCTTCTTTTTGGTCTTTTTTTATTGATGCCGTGCCGGATCTCTGCCCTTTTCTTTAAGAGGCGAGAGCGCAGAGTGTGTTTAGCGCAACACATCACAATGAAACAGAGCTCCCCTTTTACAGAAAAGAAGCGCTAAAGGGCTTGAAGAGGGTGTGGTGGTGGTCGTGGTTGGCTAACCGGGGCACCGCGGCAAGCAGGGTTATGGCGTTCAGCTCAGCCCATCGCCCAGATCAGGAAATGGCGACCACGGTTCCTCTCAAGCCATCATCAAGGAACCTGCATCGAGGGCTGGTGGACCACTTTCGGTACTGCATGTCCAGGGTACCTGGAGAGATACAAGGACGAGACGCCAAACCAAACCGAAGATGGTGAAGGGCAAGGAGAGGCCATCTCCGCACACGTGCCGCGGCCGTGTCACTGGGTCATCAGATGGGGATACTGGTAGGCGTGGTGGACGGAACCTGCCATTGTTATTTTCTTCTCCTCAGCCTTCGCCGTCTGACCGCGTCATGAGAAAGAGCTTGAACGTCTGCCTGCCTTTGTTGACAATGTGGTTTATTTAGTGAAAGGAGGCTAGTGCCAGATTCCCCCAACTTTTGAGGCCTTCTTGACGGAGGAATCCGTTCACCGATCTCAAGGCTAAAGATTGGATGGTGTGGCAGCCACGAAAACCGCTATTGGCTCAAGTCCCGTTTTGTGGAGGAGGGGTAGACGTAAAGTCGCGGAATATGTGCCAAGATTCACAGCTGGCCCTCAGGGCAAGGGGGGTCTCTCTCGACTTTTGGTGGTACTGTGCGGGATAAATGTACACAGTCTGAGGAAGACTTCGATTCAGCAATCGCGCATGCATCCGCATCGACAACGAGGCTTGGCAAAGGGTCTTTTCTGTCAGCCGACAGCTCGTGCGTAGTCTTCGGGCGGCTACCGTTTTTTTCTTTTGTGGCGGCCGGCTTCGACGCCAGATCGGCAAGGAGGCTGAGATCCAGAAGGCAGCTAACGCAAGCCCAGAACCGCGATGTCAACGTCAAACATGAACCCGCGAGTATGGATGTCAAAGACGTTGTTTGGCGGGTGTGGCGGCATCGTTCAAGTTTTGGACCGAATTAGAGGCTTTTAAATCAACGGTTTGTTTGGGTCGTGCTTGTTCCCCTTTTTTGCTTGTCGCTAACATGTTTTCCAGCCCCTTTCAAGTTTGCCCTTCCTATTCGTCAGCCGCGTGCGAGTTTACGGCAGCATGCGGTTTCCTGGACAACCTCTGAGCTCGACAACGACCGAAGAGGGCATTGTCAAAGATGCAATTTTCTCGAAACATGTAAAGTCCGTGACGGGCATGATGCTCCGTCGGACCACCGTTGTCTGTCTCGGTGCTTGAATCCCTCTCACCCCTGGCTCGGGTCGTCTGTTGATGATCTTGAAGGTTGCACAAGAGTCGCCAGAGCCTCTGTCCAATTTCGACATGTCTCTGGATGAGGGATGGTGTGAATAGACAGAGGAAAATGAAAGATGAGGATGACGCTTTTGCTCCTCGCTCGTAGGTGGGCGGGCCGAGATGGTGATAGCTTCATGAAATCATCGGGAAGTGATGGATGTCGTCAAAATAGGCATTTGGGTCCACGCCATCGGATCTTAGTAAAATGCAACTGTGCATTCTGCATACATAGCGAGCAGACAGTACATGTTGCAGATTAGGTAGGTAAATAAGTATTTGCCGTGTCTAATGTGCGGCTAAACTGGAAGGTCAATATCGGCCATCGGCAGTATGAGATTGGCCATGATGGGTGGCCGCATCCGCTTGGATATGTTGCATTCAAAATAGCAATTGAGGCATCAAGATAAAAGAGAGGATACCTAGGTATCAAGTCATCCTGACGTTGGATGTTGTGGTGGAGTTCTTCAGTGAAGTTTAACTTGGGAACAGGGATTGTCCCAGCTTAGAATTTGGAATGTTGGAGATGGGGATGTACTGGTACTTTGACTGCCGAACATACCCCACCCTTGTCCCCTTCCTTCCTTCCTTCCCGCTGATGCAGATGAAGCCTTCCTTTCTCATCTCGAGTCGAGACGTCGACCTTGAAGGTGAAAAGGGATAAATGAATCAAACACTTTTTTTTTTTTTTTTTTTTTTTTTTTTTTTTTAGGAACCCTTTGGGGTTATTAATCTGCATCTGAATCAGATGGAGATCTTGATTGAGGCACGGAAACGACGTGTAGTACAGAGACAGACAGACCCCTGTCACTTTACACCTTTCCCCCCACACATTTTGAGCATGTTTCTTTCAGATCTGGAAGGAGGAGCGGCATGATCTCCGTCTTCCAGTCTCCAGACAGGTTTCATCCATCGACAAGCATAAACTTGCTCAATACAGGGGATATAATTAATACAACAACCTGCTCATCTCCTACCTTTTTTCTATTCTTTCATTTTGACCTTGAACATTTGAAGTGACGACGAATTATCACAACAATTACCGAACATCACAATGGACCCATTATCTTTATACGCCAGACACGGCGGTGATTCGCATGCCGGCCATGACACCGCTACCCCAACAGTTACACCTGCCGCTGCCGCCGCCGCCGGCACCGACGGACACTCTCATGGCAGCAGCGGCGGGGAAGGCGGACACATGATGTCCGTCTTCCAAACCTCAATGGCCACGTCGCTGTTCTCGGAGAAATGGACTCCCACCACTGCCGGCGCTTACGCAGGAACGTGCATCTTTCTTATTGTCCTGGCAATCATCTTTCGCGCCTTGTTGGCCGCCAAGGCGTGGCAGGAACAACGCTGGCTTGACAAAGAGCTCAATCGCCGATTCATTGTTGTCAACGGGAAGGCGCCGCTCGCACAAAACCTCAGCGAAAACTCCCTGGCCAAGACTGCCGTGCTGACCGAGAACGGCCTGGATGAGAACGTCATGGTTGTTAAGAGACATACCTCCTTCAGGAGGCCGTGGAGACTTACTGTGGATCCTTTGAGGGCTGTTATTGATACTGTCATTGCTGCGGTCGGTTATCTACTGTGAGTAATATGTGCCCTGAGATAGACAAGCTTTGTGTAATGGTACCTAACATTTCGAAAACAGAATGTTGGCTGTCATGACGATGAACGTTGGATTTTTCCTATCTATCCTCGGCGGCACTTTCCTGGGAAGTCTTCTAGTCGGACGGTACATTTCAAGTTCAGATCATTGATGAGTGTGGTCTTTTTGGACGATATGCATTTGGATATTTTTTCTTTTGTTTTTGGTTCAGCGACATGCATAGCAGGGAATAATTACGATGGGGGAAAAATAAATTAAAATAACCGCCTCAATGACAGACTTGATTTGGGGGAAACCCTTTGTTATTGAATGATCAAGATCTCAACTTGAGCAACGGGGGCAGTAATTGACAATGCGATTCTCTCCTGACTACTCAGACATCTTTCCTACCTTTGTCTGACATCGTCGAGCTTCAAAGGTAAGATAGGTACCTGTACATTGCATCGCTAGTGCCAATAAACCTGCTCAATTCAGCGCGCATTTCCCCACAAAGAAAGCAACCAATGAAGATAACGTATGTATTGTGCCCCTGGTCCTGTCCCGTCCCGAATCACACGGAGCTCTGTCCGGGATCCACCTATCGGAACGGAGCGCCGGAGATCAACTTATACGGACGGAGAAGGAGAGGGGGAAAAAATTCGTTTCTGGGAACTTTTTTGCAAAAACAAGGTGACAAGCGATCAATATTTTCAAGTATGTTTCAGTGTAAAAGGTATCGGTGAAAGAATAACCATCGGAGGAACAAAATATAAATATTTGTTGATTATCAGAAAGACAAGAAGATGTTTGATCACGTATTAAGTTTTTTTTTTGTCACGATGGGGATATATACACTCAGACGCACTTGTTCCGTTTTACAGATATAAAATCGGAGGAAAGAAGTAAAGGGGGCTTCGATGCAGGACTGAGCACATATTTACACCAGCTGCCACATCTATTCATTGGGTTGAGGCTTGCCCACCAATCTTGGGCTGTATCTTTAAACGATGCATGTAGGAAGAAGAAACATTACCATCGTGAATATTATATATTACTTTTATTTCGACATCATCTCGTCCATAATTGTTCCTCTTCATCAAATATATACTATCGTTCCTCCACCCCTGTCTCCAAACCACCATAGTACATATTCACGCAAACGCCTCTTTAACTATTCTTCACAATACCCAGCACACCACCAATCTTCCTCCCAAGACCTATTCCATACCCAACCTCTACAACCCCTCTGGCGAATCTCCAGCTCCTATCCTGATCCGGCACGGGGTATCGCATAGGCGGCGGGATCGAAGTCCTAATACCCATCCAAGAGAACCTATCCTCGGAGACAGACTTGACATTGCACAAACCCCTCAAGCCTTCTTCGCCAGCGAAGCGACCATACCCAGACCCAGCAACGCCGCCAAATGGCAATTGAGTAGCATATGTGGCACCAAAATCATTAACAGAAATCATACCAGCCTTGATATGCTTGACAATCTTCTTGATCCTGGGGTCCGAGTCAGCACCAAACACGGAGCTGCCCAATCCAAACTCTGGGGCGTTTGCAACGGCAAGAATATCCTCAGCCGAATCTGAGGGAGCGCGCATGATAACCATGACGGGAGCAAAGCACTCCTCCTTGGCAATGGCCATATTGGGAGTAACATCGACAAGCAGAGTAGGAGTGAAATAATGGCCCTTGGGGTGCTCCGGGTGGATATGGCGTTTTCCGCCAGCCAGGAGGCGGGCACCATTGGAAACGGCATCAGCGATCAAGGCCTCCAGGCGGTCGAACGAGTTATCGGAAATCATGGCGCCAACGTCCTTTGTCTGACCGAGACGGAGGGCCTTGACGCGAGGTTCGAGCAGTTCAACAAGTTTTGGGTAAATACCGGGGGCAGCAATGATGCGCTCGATGCCGATGCAGTTCTGGCCCGAGGCCTGAAAGCTGCCGCGGAGCAAAGTCTCAATCACACGAGGGAGGTCGCCCTTGCTTACGCTCTCGAGGATGATGGAGGCGTCCTTACCGCCGAGCTCAGCGCAGACGGGAATGAGCGCCTTGGCTGCCGACTCGGCGACCTTGATGCAGACTGGGCGAGAGCCGATAAAGGTGATGTGACTGATTCCTGGGTGAGCGGTAAGATGTCCTGCGGTCTGAGGCCAGCAGACGATTGTCTGAACCAAGGCGGGATCGTGCCCGTGAGCGACGAGAGCGCCGCGGACAATGTTGGTAAAATACGACGAGCTCCACGCTGTTTGTTCCGAGACCTTTACGACGATGCCGTTGCCGGAGAAAATGGCGCTGATTATGGGACCGATGAAATTGTGGAAAGGGTAGTTCCAGCTGACCAAGGCAGACACAACACCGAGAGGCTCGTAGTGCACAAAGTTCCGCTTGTAGGCCATCAACAGGTTGGTCGGGCGGCGTTCGGGCCGGAGCGCCTTCTCGCCGTGTTCGAGAGTCCATTTTAATTTTTCAGTCGTGACGAGAATTTCTCCCAGCTGGGCGTCGACTTTTGTCTTGCCGGAATCAAGGCAGGCGACGCGGCAGATCTCCTCCTGGTTATCGAGAACGTACTGGAGGAGGGAACGGAGGACGGCGCGGCGCTCGCGGAACGAGGTCGTGGCCCATTTCGTCTGCGCAGCCTGGGCTTGCTCAATCGCGCGGTCGATGGCGTTTGGCGTCGAAGGATTCACGAAACCGAGGAATTGACCGGTCGCTGGCGCATAGCACTGAATTGCGGATGAACCCGATGTCTTGATCGCTGGTTTGTCGAGGATTTCAACCTTCTCCGGAAGCTTGGGAGACGGAACAGTGTATTTGATCGGCTGGTCGTTTTCTCGTAGAGCTATGTAGGAAAAGACAAGTAACCCAACACCCGTCCAGACAAATGGCCAGGCATTCTCTGGGATATCAACAGGTCTGCAGCGAGAGCCATGTTAGTATTTTCTTACAGGCGTCTCGTCTAGCCACTTACAGTTTGTCTTGCAGGGCCACACGAAGCTGCTCCAGCAGAGTTCTTGCTTCTTCGGTAGCCATTGTTGCGATTCTGCGTTGTGCACGTCTAAATCGCAGATAGAAAAGACTCTGCCTGGTTAAAGGGGGTTCAAAGTGATGAATTGTCAGAGTGGAAAGAAAGAGAGCTTCTATCCACGTTCGACGCGATACTCACACCACTTTTTGGTGGACCCTGCTTGCTGTCCAATTCTTGGCAGGGGAAAGTGACTGGGGTCTTGTCTTTCACCTGCTCAGGGGAAGCACTTCAACATATCAACATCAATCACTACAACTGAGTAGCATTTTTAAATAACTATGCTGTTTATAAGTAATGTATGCAAAATGAGGCTTGCAAGAAAAAGTAGCGTAACCAAGAAGAGAAAAAAAAATTAGACCACCCAAACGCCGGCTTCATTGATGAGAGTGAGTGATAAACAGGAGGAAAACGCAATCAAAAAAGCACATCTCTCTCTGCTTTCTGTCAAGATACAAATGAACCGCAAGTTCCATGTAAAAACAAACGTTGTTCCATCAGCATCAGCAACTTTTGATGACCACCGCCACCGTACAGCGTTCCACCGCTAAGCCAAAACAAAAACTCTTCCCTCCTTCATTCTCTTCAACTCCCAACTTCATCGATCTGTGTGGATGCATCAAGACATCCGGGATATCAAATAATAAACAAGAAAAGCCCAAGTCAGGGAAGAATCACCGCCAAGGCGAGAAAAAATAAGGGCGTAAGCGACCACGCCTCGCCATGCAAAACAGAGTATAATATACAACGAATCCAAGCACAACAGCTCAATGCTCTTCAATGCTCTTCTTGGAAAAGGCAGAAAGTCCGCGTTTCCTCACCGTTGTCAGGTTAAACCGCCGTTGTCCCGGCAGACCCTGAGCCGAATGTGTAGACTCAATCCTGCTAAGGCGGGCCGCTGAGGTAAAGTCGTTACTTGCCTCAAAGCTTGGTCGCACCCTGTCCATGGATCGTCTAACACGGTCGTATGATGGCCTGGCACGATCTATTGACGGCCGGGCCATTGCTGGTTCTGGTTGTACTCGCTCTGGCTCATCATCGGGCAGTTCCATCGACCGCCTGCCCTGCATCATATAATTGGTGCCGTCGCTTGCATTTTGAGTACGCGTGTTATGCGTAGCGGCTATAGACGGAGGATAAATAGGTCGCCTGTCTTCATCCACGCTCGCATAATGTTGATGCTTTGACTTCCTGCTTCTGCTGGAGAGTTTGCCCGATAACTTGCCTGACGATGTTGAAGACCCGGTTGAAGTACCCTCGAGACCCTCCACCGTTGACGAAGCACCTGTCGTCGCGTCCGTGTCGTCAATCATTCCGTTCTTGGCCTGTTCCCGGATGATGTCCACATCCAATGGGAAAGTGACCTTCTGGATGCACTTGACCACAAGTCGTGGAAGCAGGCAGATTGCCGGCACAATCAGGAAACACATCCAGAAAGTCAACTCCTGGTAGATCTGGGGTGCAGCCTGGTAGAAATTTCCAGCAAAGGTACTAGCCGTGTACACACCGGTCCAAAAGAAAATGAAAACGTCGCTGATGAAAATTGCAAGCAACATCAGCCAATCCCATCGGTACGTGTTGATCAGAATATAGGCGTTGATGGTGATAACGGCCGGGTGCGCAATGTAGCAGCCAAGCCGTGTCCGTTCAGCAATATCTAAACCGTTTCCGGCGGCTGTGGCTGTCAAGGTAACAAAGACGAAAGGAATGAAGAAACAGGCCGCAGATTGATAGACACCATCAGCCATGTAGAGCCTGCAATCAATCAAAGTTAGTAACGAGGTTGAGATACAGCAAGTCAATAAATCTGAAAATCTTACCAAAACTTGGTCTGAGTCCATTCCTTCCGTTCAATGCCACGCCGGTAGAGCTGAGGCACCTGCAGGGAGACCTTGTCGCTAACGTCCTGATCAAGGACACCCATGAGAATGACAGGGACCGAGGTGAAAAACAGGTTGAACATGAGGATGTAGGTGTACTCATAAATGTAAGCGATGTCAAAGTTGCAGAAGATTTGGAACCAGAAGATGGCAAAGGTCCAAATCATGTTCTTGTAGAAGAAGTTACTAATCGACTCCGCCAAGCGTCGATAGGACCATCTACCGTGAACGAGAACCAATCTCTGCAAGAAGCGGAACTGGCCAATAGCATAATCAGAAGACATGACAGCTTGCCGGCCTTCCACACCGGCGATACCGACGCCAACATCGGCTTCCTGAATCATAGCAACGTCGTTGGCACCGTCACCGATCGAGAGCGTCATGACGTCCAAACCATGCTTGACCATGGCGACCACTGCGGCCTTTTGGGCGGGACTGACACGGCAGCAGAGCACCGACTTGCACTGCTTGCACAAGAGCAAGAACTTCTGCTTTAATGAATCGCTCAGAGCCCACCGAAGCGTAAAGCCGTCGATGACAAGGCCGTGTGTAGGGGCAGGCGGCTCGTGGTCCTTCTTGGCGGCCTTAAGCTCTTCGTCACTGCCAGTCATGTTGAATCTCGCCAAGTTGTTCTCAAGCTGCTCTTTGGCCAAAGCGAGATAATCTTCCTCCGAGGACATGCCGCTCTCATCCTCGTTAATTTGAATGCGAAGCAGGTCCATGTCGTTGTTCAGCAGGTTGCACGAGAATCCGATATTGATGGCCGTTTCGACCTTGTCGCCAGTGAGAACCCACAGCTTGATACCAGCATCACCCAGCAGCTCAATCGTGTCGGGCACGCCATCTTGGAGTCGATCTTCAATGGCTGTACCCCCTAACAGGGTAAGGTCCCGCTCAATATGGTCGGCGACCTCCTCGAGCTTTTCCTCACGATTCTCCAGGGCTGTAGCTGCCAGGTCGTGCTCCTTGCGCCATTCACGGTATTCCTGTTCCGTAAGCTCGCGTTGGGCGATGCAAAGGGTACGCAAGCCTTCCACGGCAAACAGTTCTAGGTGTTTAGCAGTCTCCTTGCGTAGCTCCTGTTGCTCGCCCTTCTTGAGGCGTGCATAGATGACACTGTCGGCACCTTTGCAAAAAAGTATAATCCTTCCATCTGGCATCTTGACGATTGCGCTCATTCTCTTCCTGCTAGAGTTGAACTCTATGGTGTTAAGAACGGTATAATGCGTGTCGGTGCCCATTACATTCACAGTGATCCCCTCACTCGTCGAGCCGAGTACCGTGAAGCCCATGTCTCGGGCAGTTGCCACCAACGCAGCCTCGTCGGGAGATTGGGCCTTGAACACCATCTTGGGCGGGTCACCGGGTACCTTCTCTGCGATGACGGTGTGGCAAAGTGCGAGGGCCAACATAAAATGCGCATTTGCCCGTTGTTGTTCGGGGCCGTTCTTACCAGCAAGGTCCTCAACGAAATCGGGAGCAATGAATGTCAGGTCGTTATCATGGAGATAGGGATTGTCGTTAATCGCACGGAGGCCACGGATCGCTCTTATTTTGGCATCGGCGATTTCAGCCCTGATCTTTTTCGCTTCCTGTCCCACATCGATTCCCAGTCTCTTGTTCATACCGGCCTGCGCTTCTGTATAGGCCTCACCGTACGGTTGGCCATTGATTGTAGCCTTTTTGAACTCCATAACGTTTTGGGTGAGGGTGCCTGTTTTGTCCGAGAAGATGTACTCGATCTGACCAACGTCGTCAGAGATGTTCCAAGACTTTGGAATACAAGGCTGGTCAATCTCCTCGTAATACATTCCAAGATCGCTGTAAATGAAGAAGGCCTGCGCGGTCCTGACGATTTCGAGTGAGATGTAGAGCGAGATAGGAACCAAGTTCTGGAAAACAATGAGAGCAGCCCAAAATGTGATAAATCCCGTCATTGGAGGAGTCTTTCCGATAGATCCATATTCGAAGAAGGAGTGAGATGCGTCCGTCTTGGCCCACGTAACACCGTTAACAAACGCCGCCATAAGACACATGGCTAACAGAATCCCAAAGTTGCAAATAACGTTGAAGTTCAGTTCGCGGGCGATACGGGCGCGCTTGCTCGGGGTGATTCCGGCATTCATCATGATTTTTGTGTCGTGACCGGTAAAAACGACAACACCCAAAGCCCACTCAGTATTTCGGAGATTGCATCCACGGAGGAGCATGTTGTCGATGGTGATGGGTTCTGACATATCTCTCGGCTCGCCCTTGGGGTCCCATGGAACTCTCTGCTTCCAGTTGATGGCACCGTTGTATTTGTACAAGTTTGGCTGCGGAGGTTCACTGTCGATCATGAACTGGGCACGCTCGCAATCACGGGCGTGCTTCAGCGATCGACCACAGCGAAGGGCAGAGCGAACTTTCAAGTTAGTCTCACCATCCAAGTTCTTGGTCTCCACATAGCAAGCGCCGTCTGGATCAGATGTTGCCAGAATGATGATATCAGCTGGAAGCTCGTCATCATTATAAATACGAACAAAGTCGCCGACAACCAAGCTCTTCCATGCGTCCTTGTGAAAGCGGGCCTTGCCAGAGATTGGAATATCGTGGTTCAAAAGGTCTCCCTGCAAGGTCTGGAGGAGCATAGTCTCGTTTTCGACCGTGGTTGACATGCTAGGCATTTCTTCGGGTTTCCGTGGCAGCGGCGATGGCACAGGTGTCATCTGAATCTCCTCCTGGGCAGACATAAACGAATTGCGCGACATTGGCGAAGCTACCGATTCCCATGGAGTTGCTCTCGTCTCGACAGACATTCTAGGATCGGCCGGCCCAGAGGTCTTATAGGTGGGTGCGTCTTCGTCCTTCTTCCATAACGCCTCGATCGAATGCCAAAATGAACCCAAGATTCGTGATGTCGCTTTCTTAAACCTGCGCCAGAGTGAAACATTATCCTCCTCCACATTCACATTTTCGACGCCAAGTAAACGGTGAACAGGCGCGTTGTTCAGCTCATTATCCAGAATCGTGCGCCGATAGTCCTCGATTGCATCCTTGACAGCGGTGACAACAATAATAAATATTAAAGGAACTGCGTTTAGTCCGGGGTTTACACCACCGAAGATGGGGAATATCTGCAGTTCGCGGTGGTCAGTACTTGAGGGTTGGGCGGGCAGCAGTGTCACTTACAACTAAAATAACAAGGAAAAGGAAAAAAATATTTGCGACGTTTTGAAATTGGAAAAAAAGATTTTTAGGAATGAAAGATAATGGTGTGTACTTTGCTGTTCGAATTTTGTTTCGTGGGAACTGTTGAAACGGAGTTCCCTCCTCACTTTGAAGCTCCTTTGGTAATGGCAGACCAAAGTAAAGTTTCCGTGGGGCGGCGCCGCCTTCAAGGTCGGCAGAGTTGGATGAATCCTCCTCCTCATCTTTCTGTCCATCACCACCCGGCTGTGATGAATTGGATCCTCCAGATGCTCGTTTCTTCTCGGCCGCCAGTGACTGCGTTCTGTTATGTGCCCTGCCCTTTAACGAGAGTCGCTTCAGGCTACTGCTCTTGACCGTCATCTTCCGAGTAGCCCATCGTGTCCTCTGCATCGAGATCTCTGGCCCGGCGCCGTCGTCCTCCTCGTTTGTGGGCACCGTTAAAGATGCCATGGCGGAGAGGGAATCACGGGCAACGCCCGATTAACCCCAGAATATTGTTGGCCACGTTGGCCACGATTGGCCCGAGATCGCAAGTTTGACGCCACGGCAATGGAAATGGCTACTAAATACCGAATGGATGGTGTTGAGAGAATGATCGGAACGACAGAAATAACGGTCGACAACAAGACGGCCTGGGGTTAAAGGGGAAGATGTCTTGGCGTGCTTTGTGTTTCGAAGTGAAAGCTAGGGCGGGGAGAGCGCGTGGCGACGTTGCAACTTCAACGAGAGAAAAGGCGACGGGCGCGTCTCGAGATCGTGGGCAGCAAAGGGACCGATGGTGACGGTTGGGGATAAGTGTGGTGGTTGGGATGGATGGGAAGGCGGGAGGGTAAGGTAGCTGAGTGGATTGAGGGCGAGATTTTGATGGATGCGCAGGCGGAGGCGTCGAGGCGTTAAGCGTCGTTGGTAGACCGGAACAGCCGGGGTTTTGCGGTCAGCGATAAATAGAATAGACCATGCTAAAAAAAAGCAAAAGACTCGCAGTGGATGGCGGGTCCTGGATGATGATGTTGTTGTTGAGCAGTGGCAAGCTAATCCTGGAGTTCCCTGCCAGATGGACGTTGCAAATGTTGCATGAACAGGAGGGATGGAAAAAAGAAGAAGAAAACCCTCCAAGTTCCAGAAAAGGGACACACACGCTCTGCCGCTGCTGGGTTTCCAGCACCTTGACCTCGCTGGGGCTGGGCAGACGGGATTGGAAAGCGAACCACCGAGAAGGCCACACTACAGAAGCAGAACGGGGGATTCCCGCTGAATCCCCAGGAAGTCCCTGAGAATTGGTCAGCACCCTGGTCAGTAAGCTCTCATTTCACGGCGTTACGACACTTGTTGGAGTGGACACGCTTTGGTCTCAAAACTGGTTCTGCTTGAAAATTCCGAGAAATTCGACCATTTGTTACCGCACTGTGTTGCAATGCCTTGTTCTTGAGAAATAATGCACTTGTCTTGACTTTTATTCACGAATTGGATTACACATCATCAATCAGCCATGAAAGACTTTTCTCCTTACAAAGGAGTTATTCCCCTCGTCAGAGGCTGTATTTCCGACGTATATCCCTATCACTCATCACCACACTCGTTCTGCTAACGTTATTGATCAATCAACTTATTAGTGGGGTGACCGGAGAACGCAGAGGGGCGTGTTCGGGCTCGGGCAGTTGCCAGTTTGGGCCGGAAAAGGTGTCGATGATGATCCTGTCCTGCAAGACAGAGCAGAGAAAAAAATGTCTCGGGGCTGGACCGGAATTACCGTTGCAGAATCGTGCGCGCAAGAGTACCCCGCCTTCTTCTCACGCGATCTGATATTTGGAAAGATTCCCTTATTTGAGTTTCAGCCTTCAAAAGCAATTCTCTCTTTTACCCCTCGCCCAATCACCAATCATCATCGTCATCCATGTGAGCTTTCAAACTGATGATCTGCGCTCGTTGCTCGGGTTTTGGTTCTGGCCCGCCACCCGACGCCGAGCAAAACAGCGTTGCGTTTTCCTTACTCCGTATTTCTTTTAATAATCCACGATCCCCACACCAACCCCATCGAAGGGTTGGAAGACGGAGAAGATGGCCAAGCAGAAATGCATTTCTCGTCTAGGGGTTTCTGGGCCTGTCGTCAACAACTGCAATTCAACGTCTCGGCCCTGGGCATCATCGATTTAGCCATTCACGAGAAAGAATTTCAAGAAAACCAGAATGGCTGTGATGGCTTGGACGGCCGCCAAGTCCGAAAACAAAAGGTTGCCAAAAGGGGCCCGATAAATTAGGACAGTGCTTGATCTCGGGAATCCACACGGACCCTTGTATCCTCTCTACTTATTACAACCTCAAAGTTTCAGCGATCCTTTCAAATTGTCGGCAGTGTGTCGCGCGCAAATATGGATACACTCCCTACACTAAATCCAACGGCTGGGTGTTTTGTTGTTGTTCGTCTTTCCATCTCACCTCACCCTTCACCCTCCAACTGTCCGTTTGGTTCGGCGACTACCTTAGTGCCGAACTTATTAGTGTACTGTGCCGTACAATGGATGTTTCCAACACTGTCGTCATATGTGGGCAAGCCGGGAATGGTGAGACGTCGACCACTCGTTTTCTCATGTGCCAGATGGCGATTGCTGTGCCGGGATCCTCGAGCTACAGTTGCTCAAGATCGTTGGTCTGTGTTTCATCGTAATCCAGGAACGCCGACATTCAAACTTATGCACACCCATGGCCCTATAGGGCTTTCCTCTTCTGCCTTTTTTTTTTCTTTTCAAATCCCAGCCGGTGGGACACGGGTACTAGCCGGTACGATGGTGATCACAAGAGACGAGGCTCAAAGTAATAATAGGGAGAGACAACTGTGAATTGTTTCAAAGCTTTGTTGTTGAAGCACCGCATAATATGTTTCTCTGTGGAGCGTCTCCAATCTCGAACACCCCCGCCGACCGTCCGTCGACGGTCCGAAAAGGAGCAATCTCAAACCCCCGTGCCTGCCATCAACATTGTCTTTGGTATCAAGTTTAGCGCTTTCTATGGCACAAACTCAATTAGGAAAGACACTCGGAGTAACTGCAACCGCCAACTGACTTAACCAAGAGATTTTCTGGAAGATTAATTGCCAAATCTGTAAATCCAAATAAAACATTGTGCTGACGCCTTCCATTTTAGAACAACCAATATGTTGCAGCCTATTATTCGTACAGGCAAGGACTTTTTGTGTGAAGCTGACGGGACCTGAGTTCCACCACCCACAACTTGAAAGGACCCACAGACCACCCGTAGAAGGAAAATGGAAGAAACACCCTTCAAAGTAAAAGTGGGGCACCATTAATTGATTTGCCCACAAGAGCGGGAAGACGCGACTCAACATTTGATGTTCCGAAAAGAGACGCGTTTCAAGACGTTTGCGCATGCGAGGAAGAAAGAAGGGGAAAATATCAAAAAACGATCTGACCAAAAATTATCAAGATCAAAGTCGTTGTGATGGTCAAAACCAAACCACCAATCGCCAAAAACGGCAACATCACCAGCTTCTTCAAACCAGTCCCTAAGTCATCTCAAACTCAAAGTTCACAACCGGACCCGCTTCCACAACCACCTGCCCCAAGGCCGTCAACACCACCGCCGCCGACGTGGTCGCCAATATCACCAGCACCTCAATCAAAAGACAGCCCATCCTACACAGAAACGCCGTCAGCCTTGCGCTTTCTGGATTCATCTCCCCTGAAAAGTCAGACGCCAAAACCACGGCCTCGCGATGCAGTTATCAAAGCTTCAGATGATGAGGATGAGGATTCCGACGATGACTCGGATGACGAGTTTCCAGATCTCTTCCGCCCGGCCTATACTCTGAAAAATGAAACATCCCTTCTTGAAACGCCGCGGAAGAACCGAATCTCAGTGGACATCTTCTCATCTCCGTTGACCATCAACGCCAAGCGCCCAAAATTCGAAATGAGCACCCTGCTGAAGCATGCCGCAGCTAACGACAGAATCAATGAGACTGCTCGGGCCATTAATGCCATGCTAGAAAATTCGGGGTCTCCTACTCGAGGTTCGAGTCCATCGTCGGGGAAGGACATGAAAAAGAGCCTTCACGAGAGCATGATGGAGATGATGTCTGATGATGAATATGCAGACGGGGAAAGGGTCAAGAAAGAAAAGCTGCTGCGCGCGGTGAAGAGGATCGAGGCCGATGTTGGAAGGCGGGAATGGTATTTCTTTCGAGATGAGAATGACTCCAAGGGCACTTCTACCAAAGGCCGGCGGGCGTTTCCCAAGGCACAAGCCACGGGGGTTTGGAAATTTCTCGCTGCTGAGAAGGGCCGGTCGAAACATTTTGAGCGCGGGCTGCCATGGCAACTTCAGAAGGCTCGGAAAAATCTTCCGGATGAGATATTCCTCTGGGTGCTCAACGCAGCAGTTAGGGAAAAGTCATATCGGCTCCGAGACGGCTATCTGAAGCTCTTGGCTGAATGTCCGTTGCAGGCTGGCCGAGTAGTGGATGAGCAGCTCATTGAACAGTTGTTTCGTAACCTAGGTGCTTCGGAAGAAGCACTTGCAATCGGTCTTGAGTCGAAAAAGGTTGTGTCTCAACCGAAACGGCCGGACTACCTGGACCAGGATTGGACCTCTTTGGCTACTGTCCTACGAATTTTAAGCTCCATCGCAGTCGGACTTGCTGTAGAGCCACTTACTAAGATCATGGCTCTCATGCTCCGACTCGGCATTGACGAGGTTGTACGCGAGGAGCCAGCGGTTTCCAAGTGGTACCAGCAAGTACTTCGAAATGTTGCAAAAACCATCCCGGAAAGATGTTGGAATGAATTTGTAAGAATATGCCACCAATCTCGTTTCTCCCCAATCCCCTCAGACTAACACTATCATAATCTCTTTCAGTGTTATGAAATATCCCATTCCATCTACTCACACACTTCAGAGGTCTCTCTAAGGTGGAACATCGTCTCCGCTATCCCAATAATGAGCACCAAACTCGTCGATCTGCGTCGCCGGCTCGCCCTCGTCTTCGTCTTTAGCGAGCCCCAGTTCGCTCTCATGAAGCCAGACGAAACATTCAGCATGAAATCTGTCCTCCAGCAGATCAAGGAGTCTGAAGACTTTATGATCGACCGTAATCACACCGATTTTCATGAACTAAAGGCAATGTTTGACCTGCTCTCTGTTGCCGTTGCCGACGGCGTGAAACCTTCTTCCGCTGCTGGCCCTTCCAGACAGTACGATGAGGAGGTGGACGAGACTGCGCAGATACTGAAGCTATTGTGGTCAGGAATCCATGAGGGAGGCGCCGCTTTTGAGTCAAGACTAGGAGCCAAAGCTCAACTCAAAGATTTTGAGAGAAAACTGTTGCATGTGGTGCGGTCTCGGCCGCCGCGGAAAGATAACATTCTTGAAATCGCCCAGAATCGAGAGATGAGGGAAGTGAGGGAATACACCGCTTCCAAAAGCTTTATGTCCAGGTTTCTTGGGAACAAGGAACCTACTGCTTCCGATACACCAACGATACCTTGAGAACGTGGGGGGATTAAGATTTTTCTTGTTTTAAATTCAGCGTTTTCAGCAGATTCTGGAGCGGGGCCATATGGCGGCCAATATTGGGTGCTTATGCGAGTTATTTGCTTTGCTTTAACGATGACAACGAACACAATGAGGGAAAAAAAAGGAACTGAGGTCATCTTTGTATCATACAAACACAAACGTCTCTTTATAATAATACCCAGCGCCTTGCTCGCGGCTCGGCTTGCTTTCAAACGCCGCCTTTCTGAAATTCACACACAAGAACAATGGATGCTTTGATGTCCAAAGCCATAGGGCTCCCGTCTAAAAAAAAAACAGTCACTCGTTCTCCTTCTCGCCTTACTAACCGGACTTGACCTCCTTCCAACAATGATGCCGATATATGATAGGGAATTTAGTCAAAGAACTTGCGGTTGGGGTTCTCGCCAAACAGTGCCTTGCGCATGGCGGGGAGAGCGCTCTCCCTTAGGAGATCCAACCTAGCTTCGAAAGTATTGTCAATGTCGATCTTGCCGTTGCCTCCAATAATTATGACACCGCCGGCACTGGGAGATAGAGTCAGTCAGTCAAGTTAACATCTTCTGCTTTAGTATAAACTCACCTCCCCTCAGGAACGGGCTCCTCGTCATCAATCGTCGCCGAAGTCTCCTTTCCAGTCTTGTCCTTGTACTCAGCCACAGCAGAATTGATGGCCTTTTCCACTAGCTCGTAATCAGCCTTGCGCGCGCGAATCTTGAGCTCGGGCTCGTTCATCGCATAAAACCCTTCGAGAATAAGCCCCTTAAGCACGCCCTCGTAACGGTTCTTATCGTTGGTTGCCTCGCTGAGCCGCTTTTGGGCCTTCTCGAAAATGTCGTCCAGCAGCTCCTGGCGGGCGCCGAGGACGCGCAGCCTTGTCTTGTTGGCGACGGTGGACCGAGTGATTTGCTGCGACATAGTTGCCTGCTTGAACTTTTTCTGGTACGTAGCGTCGATGGCGTCAGTCTCCTGCTGGACGAGCTTGGACTTTTCCATGCTGAATTCAGCATTGGCCTTGATCTCGATCTCGTTCGCCTTTTCGGTTGCTTCTTGCTTGATGAACGCTGTCATCTTGCGGAGCTCTTGTCCGACCTATTATTGGGGGGATGCATTATTAGTTTCTGTCTTGCTGACATGTGCCTCCAATCATTACAAGAGAGAGGCTCGTCTTTGCGCCAGCGTCCACGGGTCGATTGTGAGAAGGAGGAGGAGAATCTTGAGTTCGCGTACCTGATCGTCGGACAAGGCGTGGGCTTGTGACATTTTGGCGGGCTTGTTTTGTAAAAGGAGATATATAGGTGTTTTGTTGATTTATTGCGAGTCCGGCGAGGACGACGAAGAGGGGCGGGGGTTAAAGTTGGAGTTGTAGTAGGTCGAACCTCGGGGGTTGTGGTTTCTTCGCAATGAAGTGACAAGATAGAATGGCCGACGAGAGCAGAATAATTAAATAACTGGTCTCAAAAAAGAAGAAGCAAATTGATATCGTCCAGTGGCAGAAAGATGGAGAAGAGGTTCGTGGTTTCTGTGGTTGCTTGGTCGTGCTGTGCTCCGAACGATGTCAACCAACAGTGGAGTGGGTGCCGTTGACGCAGCTCGTCGACATGGATTAGACCCGCTCTCACACTTGGCAGTCTTTCCAGGTCGTAGCTCAGCAGCAGCCCTTGTCAAAGGAATCCCACCAAACCTCATGGAGCTGATAAGATAAGAAGTGTCTTAGTCAGGAGGTGGATAAATTTCTGGATGGCTCATTCTTTCATAAGTTGGCCCAAAGATACTCTATACAACCTTCATTGTCTCAGATCACAAGCTGCGTGGCGCAGCGGAAGCGCGCCGGGCTCATAACCCGGAGGACACTGGATCGAAACCAGTCGCAGCTAATATTTTTTTCTTACTTTTTCCCCTCACTGCATCTATGGTTCATCTTCCAGGTTTATTGTCAATACCAGATATGTAAGAAGAAATGTGATTTTTTTTTATGTTTCCATAGGTTCTATGCACAAGGGTTTAGGTTCAGGTGACGCTTTCACGCTTTCTTTCAATCTTTGCAGTACGTAGTACCAAAAGGGACTCATGACGAACGCACTGACCACCTGCATCATTGCCGCCAGGTACTGGCTGTTATTGGAACTCTGACACCACTGAACACCTTGCTGGAGCGCTGGAGTTGCATTGCAGTGACAATTGCCCAAACAACCTGGAAGGATCCCTAAATGCTCCAATAGACGACAAGTGACAGGCCGACGAGGTCCCAGTGTTTCGCCTTCATATCATCTTCTTTCCGCAATTCGTTGGTCGCCCCGTCTCTAACCCTTTCCCGGCGACAAGAATCGACCCTTTCGTCAGCCTGAGGTGTCTCACTGTCGCCGAAACCAGAACGAGTTCGGGTTGTTTTCAGGACCACTTCCCCAGCCAGAACGGGCCTGTGCCTCATGATCGCAGCCCCCCGGGACCTTGACCTCGTCCGCTCGAATACCTACTACGCATTGAGGGGGAAACCTATCGTCATTGATTGACGGTTTCTCCTACAACGAACGATACGACGAGAGCTTCGATCTGATCTCCCAAACGGCCGACGAACGGGGCCTGGCGATTTAGCATCTATCCGCATACGAAGCTTATTCTTTCTGCCCTCCGACATCCGTCATCCGATCCGAATAATTCACAGTGCACTACGTTTCTTTTTCTTCTCCTTGTTTACGTTCCATGTTGCTTTAGTTTCCATGCAAATCAAATAGAACATCAACCAGTTTTTTTTTCTTTTCTCTCGAGCTGCCAGATGCACTCTTGGCTGTCGGCGCAATGGGGCTCATTGAGGGCATCTCTCCTGGTGGGAGTATTGCTGTAGGTCTTTTTGCGTCCCATTTGCTTGTTCCACCGCCTTGTACTTGTGTTGCGGCTGCTGACATGCCACGAACAGCTCGGAATCATCGTCGGTTTAATATCTACAAGTGTTCAGAGTCTCGGCCTCACTCTCCAACGAAAGTCACACATACTCGAGGACGAAAAGGGCCCATATGACGCAAGACGTCCGCCCTACCGGAGGAGGAGGTGGCAGATAGGAATGGGCATGTTCATCATAGCAAACGTGCTCGGAAGCTCTATTCAAATATCCATGCTGCCGCTGCCGGTGCTTTCGACCCTCCAGGCATCAGGTTTGGTTTTCAACTCCATATGCGCCACCCTTATTCTCGGCGAACCATTCACGAGATGGTCATTATGGGGCACGTTGCTGGTGTGCAGCGGAGCAGTCTTGATCGCCATTTTTGGAGCAATTCCGTCACCTGCGCATACGCTGAGCGAATTGCTGGATCTATTGGGCAGACGACCGTTTGTGATATGGATGTCCTTTCAGGCCCTCTTTGTGATCGGGCTTGCAGCTGGAACGGAGCTCGTCGGCAAGTTCACTACTCTAATGCAAGACACACGCTTTCGGCTGGCTCGTGGGTTTGCGTATGGGTGCATAAGTGGCATCCTTTCTGCTCACTCTCTCCTGGTGGCCAAGTCAGCGGTTGAGCTGATTGTGAAGACCGTTATTGACGGTGACAATCAGTTTATTCACTGGCAGTCCTGGATGTTGGTTCTGGGACTTGTCACACTTGCACTCAGTCAATTATACTACCTCCATCGTGGGCTGAAGTTGGTCTCTACTTCGGTTCTCTATCCGCTTATTTTCTGCATCTATAACATTATAGCAATCCTTGACGGCCTCATATACTTCCGTCAAACCGATTTGATCGGACCTCTTCGTGCCTGCCTCATCGGCCTTGGCACTTTTATCTTGCTCTCGGGTGTTCTCGCGCTTTCCTGGCGCTTGAGCGATGAGCAACACACTCCAGGAGTTGGCCAGTCTTCGCTCGCGCCAGGCCTTGGCCTCGTCGAAGATACAGATGGCGAGGAAGAGGAGGAGGAACACTTGCTCCAGGCCGCCATTGACGAGGGCGACGAGGAGAGCAGACTCCCCACTCAATATAACAACAACACTTACCAAACCTTTAGATCTGCACGTATTGCCGCAATTTCTTCTGAAGAATCCTCACGATCGGTACCGCAAAGACAGAGATCTTTCGCGCGATCGCTAAGGACGACATCATCGCGATGGGCGGAACGAGCAGAAATCTGGGGCGAACTGGAGGATCGAGAATCGTCGGAACCAAGATCTCCGTCGTTTAGTCGACGACGATCCACAACCTTGCCTGTACGAGACAGGTCTTCGCTGTTGGGTGGTGGTGCCCCGAGGCGAGTAGCGAGCGACTATCCAGCTGCTGCAGGTGGTGGTGATGCTACTGCAGAGGATGAACTACTATCTTCGCCTAGAAGAACTTTCAGAAAGAGGAGGAAATCAACAGGGTTTCCAGGGTTCACTGCAAGAAAAACTCGAAAACCTTCAGGAGCAGGCGGGATTCAGGATGCTGTGGGAAATCTTTTGAATATGAGGTGGTGGAGGAGTTTTCGCGGACAACATGCAACGAATAATTCTGCCGCTGCACGATTTTCTCCCCAGGTTCGCTCGTCTAGTTGGGGAGGGGCGGCTGGTGACGGGTATGGCAGATCCGACTTATTAGAGCGGGGAGAAGCATCTCCTGCTGTGGGCGAGCCATTACTCGGTGAAGGCGGCGTTCAGGAATCAGAAAGGGTAGGGGTCGCCATAGACCCAAGGATAGAAGGGCCTGGCACGTCATCCTCGAAATCAAGAAAGCAACAAGATGATGATTCAAGGGTATAAAGCAGCAACAATAAATAAGATGGTGGAGTGGGCTCTTTTTCTTTATATACCTTGGGAAGTATTGGGGAAATAAACAAGGAAACGGAGTTTGGTTTCTGTTGTTGGGAAGTTGATCATTGAGTGGCTTATACATGAAACTAAATGATATATGAGTTTTGTTATAGTTTATGGCATTTTGTATAAAGGGGGAAAGACAGAGAGAAGGAAGATTATGTCATGAATGTAAAGAAATATCATCAATTATCATTCAATCCAATTACGTCTTTTGTGGCCATTTTGTTTCTGTTTGGTTTTTTCTTTTTTTTATGATCCTTGAAGACCGACGACGTTTTTAAATAGAGAGCGTGAATTTACACTATGATCAATGACCTCCCACACTATGGTTTGCACATATATATATCCCTAACCCAGCCTCATTTTTCCCACAAAGAAGATACATCTACAAAAGAGTTCAATTATGAATAGTTCCGGTACCACAATAGATGTTGAGTTCCTAAAACAATATAATTCTAAATATATCTTCATAATTTGTCTTTCTCTTTGATTTTCAAAAATAGTCTCTCTGGAAAGGTTGGAATAAAAGAAACATTAGTGTCACGAAGTACCCATAGTGTGGGAGGTCCATCAATCATAGTGTGAATTGACGCTCTTCTTTAAATATTCCCACTGAGCCTGTTAGTTGATATATCGTTTGCCCTAGCCAATGTATATATGTGTATGTATATGAAGGCTGAACGAAATGAGATAGATACTTGACCTACATACATGGATGAGCATTTTACTGTTTATTGTTTAGAAATTGTTTTTGTTTCAAAGGCACAGACGGTATGGTTTTGAAAACCAATTGTTTGGCTTGTGCGGCGAAAAAGTAGCATTGTTGGTATGGTGTGGTGTTTGATCCAAGTTTATATTTGGAATGAATACGTTTTCTCTCCATCTCATTCCTCGTGTTTTCCTAGTAGTTGGTAGACTGCTTGTTTTGTTGATTTTATCCAACTCTACGTATGGAAAGCGTCTGTGTGAGATTTTTATGTTGGACGATGTTGTGTGTTTGGAATTGCGTTTAATAATTAAAATTTTAATTTTTTTTTGGAGTGTCTGCTAATTGACGAGAGCGAAACTTTTGCTTTTGATATGAAAGACTGGATATAAGAAAGGGACGGAAAAAAGATTGGAGAAAGTCTTTTTTCATTCTATGATTTTGTTAATAAGTTACTGATATTAAGTTGGCCACAATGCCTCTTTTCTTGTATGTATATTAAGTTTATCAGGAAAAGCTGAGGCTTAGGGGGTTAAAAAGTTGACTTTTTATCTTGATGTTATAACTGTGTGGTCTAGGTAGATGGGTAAGTAGATGAAAAAAGAAAACAACACGATACGTAAGTTAAACAAATGTCGAAGGGTCGTATAGTTGTATTTTTGGCTCTCAACGTAACTTCCGTTGCTATGTGTCTTTCGACAAGGTGGATTCCATCTAGCAGATCAGGTCGTTAAGATCCGAATAGCTTGTAAGGAATGAGCATGGTCCCTGCTGTGTAAATTCAGGAATGGATGGATGATCGAGTTTGCTTCTTGATCATGGATTCCATGTATAAGGTCAAGAGGCCAAAGAGAATATCATCCGCAGGCTTGTCTGAGAAGAGTTGTAAACATCGAAAAAAGATGATTGGTGATTGGATATCAAATAAAACAAATATGTACAGTTGTACCATGATTACGCTACTATAAACAAATGCTGAAAAAGAAACAAGAAAAATGGTATATAGAAGATGAAAATGAAAGTCGCAAGTTTTGACGGCTAACATGGCTCAAACGGATTTTGCGGTGTTGTTTGGCTGTCGAGGAAGAATTTAAGAAGAAAAAGGCCAGGTTTGATCCATTCATCCCCTATGACAAAAACGTCCCAAGGGATATCTAGCTTTTCTTTCTTCTTTGTTTAATCCTCTCCTCTGCTTCAACCTGATATCCTCCCAATCCACTGACAGCCATCGTCGAATGCCGGATGGCCCGATTTGCTCCCCCGTTTCCCCCCCCCCCCCCCCACGCCTCTATTCATTCGTCACGGTCGAATAATTGCCAGGCCCTTCCTAAACATCCAATCCTCCACACGCTCACGGTTTGCAGTGACTTTGAGCTGGAAAAAAGGGAGAAGCTGAGAATTGAGACTTTTTATATTTAGATTCTTCCAAACCCGGCCTTCTCATCAATATGTCTGAACCTCTCCTTCTCCTTGCGGTCTTTGAGCAAGCAAGCGGTGGCGATGACAAAGACTGCGTCGATGCCGACCATGCCGAACATTGCGGTGAAAATGTTGTCGAGGAAGACGTTGGCAAAGGCAGTGATGGGCGTCGCGCAACCGCGCATAAGGGCGGCAGCAGCAGGGCTTGGGCAAGTTAAATCAGTGACGAAAGCGGGCGACGTGCTGTTAAAGTAGCCACAGCAGTTGAACTAAAATATTCAAGACATTGCATAAGTATAAAGACAAAACATATACGATGTAAAATACCACATACCTCTTTTTGCATGAGTTCTTGCACGTTAGGAGCTTGGGCAAAATAAAGAGGCCCAAAGTCCTGCTTGGTCTTTAGGGTCAAGATCCAGAGGTACAAGCCCACGATCATGCTGAAGAGACCGCAGAACGTGGTCATGTAGCTGCCGAGTTTGAGCCATCCACGCGATGAAGTAGCAAGAGCGGGGAGAGTGGCGATAAAGGTGACGAAGATGAAGACAGCGTTCACAATTCCGGCTGTTAATGGGAACCTTTGGTACAATAGGTTCCTGGCGGCCTGTCTCCCATTTTCTGGTATCTCATCCCTGATGTTTCCAACGATGACGGAAAAGCCGATGATAAAGATGCCCATTAACAAGAAGAGGCCATCACAGATGATGTATGCCAGTTGTACTTTGTTCGCCATCTTGTCTTGTGGCTGTGGCGTATCGAGTTCCTTTCCTTCTCAAAGTTCCCCCCCTTTTTTTCTCGTTTTCGTATTTGGTGATATGACGTCCGGCGTCAGGTTTCTGGTGTTGTTTCGAGCGATTGTGATTCTTTATTTTTTTTTAAAAAAAATTTTGTATTCGGTTGCACCGTCAATGAGCGTAATAGGCGAGATCGACCTGCAACTCCCAGCACCTATGTAAATGTTGATTAAAACGGTGAAAAAAGAAGTGAAGTTGTTTTTAGGGTGGTGCCGATGGGGATGTCACAGCATCGGTGGAGTGGTGCAGTGGTGCTTGGACTCTTTCTTGTCGGGAAGTCACGGGAAAACACACACAAACGATAGACCACAGAGAAACAACGGGGAAAAAGAATAAAAGAGAGACGATGAGGATCTAGCCTCGATCAACGACAACAACACCAAAAGAATTAGATAGGATATCCCGTCCCAAGTGAGAAGAAGAACAGAAAAGAAAAAGGAGAATTTCTGAAATGGAAAATGGAGACCGCCCAGGCAGGCTGAGATTTCTGAGACAGTGACACTTGGCCCCAGTAATACACAACAAGCACCACAAGTGCTTCGACTGCGAAGGGAAACACGCCATTACTCCCCAGTTCAACCTGGAAGCGCCTTAATAAAGCGAGTCAACCGCCTGCTTCAGGCGCAAAAGAATGTGAGCATTGTGTCGTAGGAGATTGACGGTCCCTGACAGTAGCCGTTTCAGATGGCGTCGGGAGTCCAGGGTCGTGAAGCCAAGGAGGCGCCTGCACAGGCCATCCCGCACACCGTGGCGCCGAGTGTAACGCCTTTGGGTCGCGTAATTGGTTCAACCTGGCGGCTGCCCCAGACGCCCAGGCTCTGGAAGAAAAAAATCGAACCATCCAGTCCAATGGACATTGCGCGGCCACCATCTTCTCATTGTTTTTGAGCATCCTGCTCTGTATAAGAACATGCCATGTGGCGTCCCAGGAATGGCGACTGAAGAAACATGGACAAAACTCCATCAGGTCCCCACGTAGAAGAACCCCCTTGTGAATGTTTTTAGGTGCAGTTCATGGTTACAAGCAGGTCTTTCGGGACTGGAAAAGCATGATTCTGATGAGGTATAAGTATTCTGTTAATAAACATTCATGGGGTATTATATGTATGTAGTATAACTGACATGTCAAGATTATCCAACAATTATTTACAATCGCCTTGTGAGGGAAGACCGCCGTTTGCTGCCGAGGTTGTCCGCTGTGATGCATCAAGGTATTTCTGTACTCCATCCACGATGTGACTGACTGCCGTGGCGCCAAGGTTGAGCGGCTTTTGCGGGTGTGGCATTCGAGTTGAACGCTCAGATTCCGAAAAATCTGGATATCATCGAAAGCAGTTTCAATGATTGACAACGGCCGCTAGGAATCTCTTACAAAAAAAGGTCAAAGAAAAGAAAACCCGATATGGCAAATACATGCCCAAAATCGACGCATTTGGGGTTGGGTTCTCGGGTATTACTCAGCATGCGTGAATCGGTGTGGAATGCTCCGGCAGCTGGAGCTCATCCACTTGATGCTTGTTTGCTCCAGCGAATCAGACCGCAGCAGGATTCCATAAGAAGAAGTTGCCCTTTACAGTTTACACGCCTTTCCCAGCTCTGGTCCACTTTGTCCATTTTCGATCGCATTCCATGTTTCTGATGAACCTTCGCATCCAGTTCACCACAACAACCCTTGCATACAAGTTTTTTTTGGAGGGGCTGAAGAGAAACAATTCCAAACCATTGCTAGTGTGGCGCACACCTACCGAATGCAGACTGCGAAAACCCGAAATCATCGGATCTTGTGTAGCAGGACCATCGGGCAGTTCTGTTCATAGTGGACGTGATGTTGGCGAACAATCGGATGGATGACAAACCTGGGACCGCACCTTTCCCGACCGAGCAAAACTCCAACGTTTCCCCAAAGTCTTGAGCAAAAGTCAATTGCCCGAGACTCCACAATTTAACGCTCTGACTTCATCCGACTTCATTTCATCCCATCTCAGATTGTCTTTTGATGCAGTGCAATCATTAAAATACCAACCCATCAACAATGCATTATGTTTGCTGCTACTGGCCGTCTGGGCAATCACCCCCGGAGTCCGGACCCCTTTTTTTTTCGTTGACGAATCCTTCCCAGGCGCAATCACACGCTATCTGCCCTCCCCGCTTTTTTACCCTGGTTTGTAAGATGCACCATCCCATCTTTCCAATCTCTCCAATCTCAATGCCTAGAGCCTCAGAGACATCCGACGCACAGAGGGTGCCACAAAACCCCACGACCATCATCCTGACGATCTTCATTCAGTCCGCAATCTTTTGTGGGAGTTTGTCAGATATCATGCATCAGCTCGGTAAAGCCGGGAAGAGATGAGCAATGGTTGGTCGGTCATAAAGACTCACACCGCAAGTGGGCAAGCTGAGAGGCTTTTTGAGACTCGCTCCTATCACATCACATTCTGGTTGGTTGGTGTGGTATGGTCCAAGACTCGACGATCCCCTGTTGATCGATCCGAGGGACTGGAAATACACCAAAATGAGCAGCTTCTAATTTCATCGCATTGCATGTCACGGTGGTCACCACCCCAGGTAATAGCAGATGCTGCAAGTGAACATATTGCAGAGAAAAAAGAAAATGAGCTGCCCCGCTCTCCAGTTACACACTTTAGGCTGGCCACCCGCTTGTTTCCCGCTGGTCAACCCGATGTCAACCCCAAATACTTTCAAAGTGTCTAGGTGGCGGAGGAGGCTTCGAATTCGATAGTTCTAGTTGCCTCCTCCACATCTGCAGGTCTGATGAAAGGGTGAGATTGGTGAGATTGGCTATCGAGACGATTATTGGTCGCGGGGTTCCAAAGAGTGGTTCCCGACCCGTCTGCTCCGTACAAGAATCCCTGCTTCTGTTGCCTGCAACCGGAAGACTTCAGGGACGAAGGGACGCGTGCAAGACGTGGTGCTGGCGAGCAACAAGCTGGCTGGCTGGACAAGCACGACAAGTTGGCTGCTGGCTTGTTGCCGTCAACACGGACTGCGGACTCGAGGCACAAGAGACCACGGTTGGGTTGGGAACGAAACCCCACTCCACATCTCATCCTCGGCGACCCGCGACCAGTCAGACCTTGAGATGCAAGTGCCCTGCCGGAACCATTACGCGCAAGATAGTGTGGTCATTGCTCATTTCTTGTGAATCTGTTTTTGTTATCTACCTTTTTACCGATGTGATGTGCAAGGTACCTTGGGGGAGCTGTGGAGGAGTTGAGAGGAAGCCTTTTGTTGCTGGCTTGCTTGGTTTCCATATTCAGTATTTGAACATACGGATTACAACTACACCACCGATCATCATGTACATATATATGTAAGGTCCCGGTCGCACAGAGCGCTTGGTGATCTTTGATCTGAAAGTTCATTCGTTCCTTGTCCCGTTCTTGGTCCCCCCGATCCCGTCTCATCGTCTTGTCCTCCTCGATTTGCTGATTATCACAGTGCTTTTCCCAGGGCCCGCTAAAACTGTGACTTCCTGGTCACTCAGTCTCGGTTGCAAGTTGGCACTGTGAAGTGCCCCCTGCCTGGTGCTGACGGAACCTTGACAAGGGAATTGTGGGCCTTGGCAAAAGAAAGCAACAACACAGCGCAGCCTGGAAACAGCTCTCTGTCACCTGACGAGCAGCTGCAGCGAATGAGAGACAGCTCCGCTTCCGGGAACGGAAACAACGGCCATCTACTTCTACTTTTGGATTCAAGGTTGCTTACCCCAATCGCTACGGACGGGATGGGGAGACTTGTTGTAAACGTACATTAGATAGCATAGATTTTGAGCTCGAGGGCCCTAGCAAGCTTCTTTGTTACACTTTTCTTCGGTTTGTGTGCGCCATGAAAACATGCTGTCATCTGCAGCCACCAGTTCTTGCGGTCCCTTGACGGGAATTTGTCGAGAAGCAGACCCCGGGAACATCAACTAGCTGCAGCCTCCTGCAGGTCGTGCACCGTGGGTTGATGCTGCTAGCCCGCGTTAGCGTCCTTCCTACGGCACCTTCCCCCCTTTGGCAGGCCCCTCAGGAAAGCAGCGGCCAACCTGGTACCCCCCGCCCCTCCTCCTTCTCTTAACTGAGAGTTCCCACACCGTGCACCGCGTGCAGCTCAAGGACCACACAGCCCGCCCTTTATTTTTTTTTAACTGTCTGGTTGATGGCCCGCAGCCTGCGTGCCACCACCTCGCTATCCTCTTTTCAATCATTCCGCTGTCACCAAACCCTTTCAGTCGAGGCGCGCCTACTTTGACATTTTTGATGCTTGTTTCTTGACAGGGAACCGGGCAATTCCAAAAAACGTATTTGTATTTGACGCGATCAGATTCACGCAGATCCAAGTCAATCGCCGCCGCTCGTACACTACCCTCTTCTCTCTCTCAGTTTCCCTCCGAAGCAAAAGAAGTGAAAAAAAGAAGACTGTGTGCATTGCACTGTCGGTTTTTTTTTTCTTGTACCGGCAACCAAGAACCAAGCGTGCCACACACACGCGAAATACCTAACCTGGGTCATTCAGCCAGACAAAGCAAAGCAAATAAAAATTAAACTTGAATTCCTCGCTTCCTTCCGCCGGCACACCAGACTGAATACAGTGCATCAGCAGCAGCACCCAACCAGGTTTCGGTGACAAAAAGGCGACCTCTCCGCTCAACGCCAGATCAAGTCTAGGCCATCGGCACAACGCTCAAAACAGCATCTCCACCATTTTGCCATTTTTGTATCTCGTCATACCTGAACGGAAAAATGGCCGACATCACTGATCAACACGACGTAAAATCGCCAACCGAGCTTGACGACGGCCACCTCGGAAATGGCAATTCCGCACCCGAGAGTCGCGGCATCAAGCGCGCCCGCCCTAGCACTGCGGACGACGACGACGACGACGATGAGAAGGGCGGGCGCGAGCGCCGCAAGATTGAGATCAAGTTTATTAGCGATAAATCGCGCCGACACATCACCTTCTCAAAGCGCAAGGCTGGTATTATGAAGAAGGTTCGTTCGCGCCCATGCCAATCTTTGCGTCGCACTCGAGCGCGCGCACTCCTCACTTTCCATGACCACTCACTAACTTGAGTCTTTGATCATCAGGCCTATGAATTGTCAGTTTTGACAGGCACTCAGGTTTTGCTCCTGGTTGTTTCGGAAACAGGTCTCGTCTACACCTTTACCACGCCCAAGCTCCAGCCTCTCGTCACCAAATCCGAAGGCAAGAATCTGATCCAGGTGAGACACGTCGCGCCCAGTCCTTGAGCCAGCCGACGCGTTTACAGAGCTTCGCAGCGCGCACACTCTCTCCATGTGAGCATCCACTGACTGCTCTTTGCTCCAGGCATGCCTAAACGCCCCCGAGCCACCCGCTGGAGGCGAGAACGGTGCCGATGATATTGATTCCCCCGAGGAGCCAGCAAACACCCACCTTCCCTCCCAACAGCCCCGCCCTGGCTTGCCACAGGGACATGGAATCCCTCCCCAATACATGCCCTCTCCGGTCGGTATGGACCCAATGGCGTACAATAACTACGTACAGCAACAACGGGGCAACCAGTACATGCCGCAGTCAAGCTTGTCGCAGCATTCTGGACATCAGTCATAATCGAAACAATGCATTATTTTTCGCAGCTTTGGAGCAAACATGCCCAGCAGATACCCAGCTCCAAAGTCTCTCCTGAAAATGGCCCCTCCATTGACTGGGCCTTTCATATTTCAGCTTTTTCGTCGGGAATATATGTCACCTGTTTCGTATTTTATACCTCTATCGACTGTCGTTTTTTCAACCTTATATTCAGTCACCGGCATGTTTTTCTGAAGCCTCTTGTCATCTTGTGGGCTGGGAATCGGATAGACTTGCTCCACACTACTAAAAATTTGGGGGCCATCTCAGTCTTTACGGGCGCTTCCCGCAAGGCGTGAGATGTTGAAAAGTATGGGTGATAAGCGCGGTGCAAGAGGCGTATAGAGACCGAAAATCATCGGAATTCTGGGGTTTTGGGAGGTGGTTGATTTGCGCATATCGGCGTCAGGGGGGAGCAGTTCTTTTTTTCTTTTTTTGACAGCTCGTTACTGAGCTTGTCTGGTCGTTCCGTGACTTTGGAGGGTTTCCATTTTGTTTTTATCGTTTTGAAAGTTGGGTTGGGTGGGCAGGTATGAAGTCTCACGACCAACGACAGTTTACTTACGAATCTGGAGAAAGGCGTGGACTTTTCTGCACTTCGCGGCTGATATGACATCTTGGCCGCTTCTTAAATGGTTCACGATGCGGAGTCGGTATCTCTCGCTGGCCTCGTTGCTGTGTTTTCCCCTGGTCCCAAATAGAGGATGGGGGAATTCTGGGACTGGTTTTTTTTTTTTTTTAAAAAAAAAAAAAAAAAAAGAAAAAAAAAAGAAAAAAGAAGCAAACCCGATTGCCCATTACTTCTTTTAATCGTTGGGCGATGGCCATGAGACCAAGACTCGGGGAAAGAAGACGAGAGAGAGAGAGCGAGAGACACAGGTCGGCGCTATGCTGAGGTGAGTGGTTTTGAGAAGGGGGCGGCACAACTTGTATGATAGCACAAATTTTTAAGGAGGAAAATACCACAAGTCTATAATTTTTAAATCAAAGTCTGGATGTTGAGGAGAATGACGTGCTACAGCCAGGATTCTCCTCCCTTTGGGTGTGGTGTGTGCAGGCAACCGCGCGTGTGTGTCCATGTGCCATTATACCCGTTTGGACCTTTTTGGTTATGAGGCCTTTCCTCTTTTGTCCCTTTTGGTGTTGGTTGCCCGTGTAAGTCAAAAGTTTCCTATTTTGATTTTTTTTTTTAGATTTGCGGGTTTTTTGATGGTCTGTGGTCAAACCCAAAAACTTTAACTCCTCTTTTTTTTTTCTCCAAAATGGATTTTCTTCTTACATGTCATGGAAATCAAACGGTTTTTGTGGGGGGGGAAAGTTTGCCACAAATGGGGGTTTGGAAAAGCGGCAGGCATTCTTTTCGATCTTATTTGAGTCGAGTGTTTTGTTCGGTTTTACACCATTAATAATTGGTGATGGGAATTTGATGTAATTAATCCGGGATGAGTTTTGAGTTTTTTGTTTGCCATGTAAATTCGGGAACTTTTTTGTTGTCCCTGCAGGTTAACAAACTACGCACAGTGTATAAAATCAGAATACAGGGAGCGGGGGAAAGCATTGTTTTATTTTTATTTTTTCTTCTTTGAAAAAAGTGATTGATCATAAAAAATAACCACGTTTTTTTTAACAGGGGGAAAAGGGATCTTTGGCAGTTTACACAGTATCCGTCTTCTTAAATAAATGAATTTATCTTAATTGGTTACTGATTGGTTTATTTATGTATGTGTGTGTGTGTAAGTGACGAAAAAGGAAATAATCCTTTTTGGGGATTGCGGGAAGGATTTGAGTAAAATGTTTGTTTGACAAATTGCTTATAATTATAAAATGTGTTTGTTTCACGCATTTATTTTTGAAGATGAAAAAGTCAAATTGATTTATAAGTAAATCTGGTAAGGATTTGTTGAATTTGTTATGTGTGTGTGTGTGTGTGTGTGTATATGCTGGTCACTTTGAACGTCGAGAAAGAGTTTTATTGGGGGGGATCGACATTATACATGAACGCGTGGGAAAGAATAATAAACTGAGACATAATTGGACGTGTTGGGTTAGGTGAATTTGGAGAGAAAAATAATTAAAAAAAAAAAAAAAAAGGAAAAAGGGTAAGTGCATATACATATATGCAAAAGCAGGAAGGCGTGGCGGCGGGTAGGCAGGCAGGCATCTTTGCGGATTTGTCCATATTAGGAATAAAACAGTTTACAGGTACATAAAGATCGTCAGAACAAAAAAGGGGAGGGGGTGAACGGGTAGATGCATGTAATGCATGGTGATGTCACGTTGTGTGATTGGGAGAGGAAATGATTGGACTTTTGAAAATAAACATAAATAATGTTTGTAGGTGGATGGGAGAGCAACGTGTGAAAAGAACTGAAGGTGGTTTTCACTGGGGAAACCTTCCACTTTTGTATAGATTAGTTGAGTGTGATATCACCCGGGATATAGTTAACATTGGCTGTTGTGTGAAATGTACAGTACATGTATGTATGCATCCTGCCTAATGCTGTGTACACGTAGGTAGGCAATAAGGTAAGTAGGTACCTTGATGCAACACAAGTCCCATCGTTGGCTGTGACAGGATCTTGATTGTCACACGTATTACAACACAAACCATAAACGTCAAAACAGTCCTGTGCATTCTCACTTATTTTGAACAAAAATAGGCGACGACAACTCTCAAAAGGTAAAAGATCGATCCCAATCACCATTGCTTTTGATCAGATCATCTATATCTCTACCTTGCCACAACGATATATTTTTCCTTATCTTTACTAATATCAAGATAACTGATAGCATTCATCGTGTCTTTTATCTATTCGCCCCTATCATCATGTCATATCTTATTATATTCATACCACTGAGTAACCTTATCTCGATATCTCAAGGTTGGCTGTAACCTTCCGTTTATATCTTTGATTATCAAGCAAGCCAATCTGTATGATCCAATGCCCTACATGTATATATATTATATATATTAATCCATCCTCCCCCGGGTTTCGAATATTGCTTCTCTCTTCTCCAACTCTTCCCCGCAAACTCTCTCTCGATCGCGGCACCTTTTTGAAAAATACCTACCAACATCATCGTATATCATCATGCAGATTATCATCAGCGCAAACGTCAGGATTTGAGCAATAAAGAATCCGCAAAAGATCATCACAGGCAAAGAGGGAGAAAAAAAGGTGAACGATACTCGTACTTATGTATTTGATCAGAGGTTTCCTCTGACAAAAGACCGCTGTCTCAATGCTAAAAGGGTAATTATACCTAACTAAGCATATATCGAGCTAATGTTATTACACTTAACCCACACTCAAGAGAATAGTTAATAACCAACCATTTGCAATCCCACCCAACAAGGTAGCTCAACACCAGGCCACCAGGTATCCTGGATACCGAAACAAGGGAATAAAACAACCACGATCCACCCCAAAAGAAGGGTATCCTAAGGTCTACTGAATTGACTGTCCATCATGAAAACCGCCCAACGAGAAAAAAAAGTCCAGAAGTAGAGGACAAAGAAGACCCGGAAAAACACCATCCATTCAGAAAAAACCGCAACAGTAACGACAGTTGAAACCATCAACAACCCATTTACCGTTCCTTCCTTTCTCCTCTACAATGCTCCGACCAGCCAATTTCCCGAGAACCCATAGAAAAACCCCAACCCAAATGAACAAAAACAAAAAAACACCAAAAAAAAACACCAGGAAACAGGGAAAAAGAGAAAACCAAAGACCAAACGCGGCGTGAGGCGAACAAAGTAACATCAAGAAAGTTCCGTCTTTCTCATCACACATTTGTCCTGAAAACCTCATAAGCATATTTCCCTATCCCATTCTATCCCCCATTCCCAGAAACCCCATCACGATAGTAAAAAGGAAAAAAAAATAGGTAACGAAATCCAAACTCCGAGCTCCATGCGCCGCATTGGCCCTTCTCGAAAGGTTGAAAGTGTTGTCATCTCCACCGTAACCCAACAGAAACGGAACCAATATAAAAGCAATGAAAACCGGGTCTCCACATTTGGTGTATTTGGTCTTCTCATCAGCTAGAGACTCATAGTCAGCCACTCCCACTCGTGCGAGCCTGAGCCCGTCACCGCACCCGACTGGTTGCCAGGCCTTGCAGCGCTCGGTGCCGTGGGTCTCTGCATCCCAAAGTTTCCAAGCCCCGCATTGCTCGTGCTGGCATGCGTAGAGGAAAAGCCGCTGCTGGAACCGACTGATCGAGCTGTGTCGTTGGATCCTGTGGAGCTCTCTGGGCTATCGACATCTATGCTTGTGGATTGCTGATCAGCCGCACCTCTGCTGTGACGGCGTTGCCGTTTCGAGCTCGGAGGCGCAGTTCGTGCTAAGGAGGCAGCTGCAGCACCAGGACCTGGAGTATTCTTGGGAGGCGCAGCAGCAATGGTCACAACACCTTTACCGCCGCTGATTATTCCGTTTGATGAACCAGCGTAGCTTGTCGGCGTGCTCCCAGCAGTGTTACCACCAGATGCGGGGCCGCTCGCTGGACTGTCATTATCATGAGTGCTACCGGCTCGATTGGGGGCTGCCGGTGGAGTGGTTGCTTGCGTAGGCCGGTTGTTAGCGTTTGAGGTAATCGAAAGAGTCGAGTTCTTTCGTACTCCTGGCCCCGTGGTGCCACTAGAGCTGGAAGCGGCATGCTTCTTGGATCGCGTGCTGGCGCCGACGAGTGATCCCGTACCGCGGTTTCGTTTCTTGATAACGTCCGTCTTCAAGCTAAGCGGCCTTACAACACCGTGGAGCTTCAAGAACAGGCCGCAGGCATTGCAGAGCGGGTGGCCTTCAGGGTTGCGGCGCCACAATGGGGTAGTTTGGGTAAAGCAGTTGGTACATGTTGTAGGGGCATTGTTGTCGCCCTGGTTACCGGCAGCAGCTTGCAGATTCGTCGTTGACCCGTGCATGGCAGTAGGCGGAGCTGGGGACGAAGGCCGACTTGGGGCAGCAGAGGAAAATCCCGAACCAAGACCCAAGTCCCCAGAAGGCGAATTCGGGCCCGCCTGAGAATGCGGATTGAAAGGGTTAACCATGTTGGCCAGCCCCGGCGTCGAAGCAGTTCTAGGCATCTTGGTCTGGCGGTTACTAGCTGACCGGAAGGACTGTGACTGCGACCTGGCCAGCGCTCCCCTCTCCCACTCACTACCGCCATCCGCGAAGTCGGTTGTCGCACCTCCAATGGTGACATGCTTGCGCGGAGGCCCGGCTGGATACCTTGCGGCCTGTGTGCTGAAACTGCCCGGAAGCGATGGGTCCCACTGCATCGATCCGCTGTCAAAGGGGCTGTCATCCAATCCTGAAGACGAGAATTCGCGGGGAAGCGGCAGGTTCCGATCAGCAAAGACTTCTCCATCCTCCTCGTCAGACTCGTTGCCAAATGGAAAGAGGGCATCGTGGCCCAAACTAGCACCGGGAGAGCGGCCATGTAGATCCCCCTGGAACACCTGAGTTGGATCGATATGACTGTTAAAGCCCGGTATGGCGAAAGTGGACGCGGCCTCGGCGCCGGTCGTTGCAACAAACATCATGCTATTGTTTCCGGAATAGCCGAACTGAGTTCCCAGAGTATTAGTCAAACCGGACGGACCTGGCCGGTATGGGTGTGCTCCCCGATGGCGTATGTCCATGGAGTTGAAAAAATTGAAGTTGTCACCCTCGCCAAGTGGGTGCGGGGTCGAAACGGCGGACTGGTAAGTAGATCCAGGAGGCGAGTAAAATCCAGCACCAGGAAGTGAGCTCGACGTCATGGTGCTGCCACTGAACAGCGGGAACTGGCCTTGGGACACCATTGGTGAGGTGGCTGGCGAAAAGGAAAAGTTCTGCTGAAAGGGGCCCGCCGACGAAATGATGGGGTCAGTGTCCATCTGGAACGTGTCGATTGGGAAAGGCACGGCTGCCTGGCTCGAGGACCGGGGCAGGCCATTCTGGCCCGTCGGGGGCTCAAGCGAATACTCCCGGAGATTGGAATCCCCTTGAAGACCGGTTGCTCCAAAGTTGCCATTCATGGCCTGCATGCGGGGTGAGAAGTTGGCAGGGCGTTTTCGAGTCTAAGAGTGGACAACCACTATCAGCTCACGAGTGATGAAAACACAATCAATTTCAGATGCACAAAACTTACGAGTGTGCCTGCCTCGTCGATGCTCGTCTTGCGTGGGCGTCGGTGAAGATAGCCAAACTCATCGTGTAGTTTCTGGTGGGCGGCCACAGGCACCGACTGGGGCACCATGGGAGCAGAAGATTCTTTTCGATTTTTGATAGGAATTGCAGCACTGGAACTGTGAGCAGATTTATCCTCGGGCTGTGTGGGTACTTCTGGAGTTGGAGTCATGGAAAAAGAGCCGGGGGTCCCAATGCTTTCGTTGTTGATGAAGTCGTCAAGCATCATGGCGTCTGCATCTGAAAGGAGCTGTTCGGAAGGCTGGCGACTCAGCTGCTGGGCAATGCCGCTCGGTGCAGTGGCAGAGATATTGCGACTGATCTGAGGTCTTTGAGAGTGCAGATTGTCAGTATGAACTTTTGGTAACAAACTAAAATCGAAAAAAAAAGAACGTGGCATACTTTGCTGCCGCTTTTGGCAATTTTGAATGCATCATCCTCCAGGTGAGATTCTCCAGTCGTTGCTGGTTGGGAAGAGAAGCCTGTGTTTTCTTAAAAAACTTCCAGACCTGGACAGCTAAAGGGTCCTGGCTCTGGAGTTGTTCCAAGGTTTGCTCTCCACTAGCAACGCTCCGCTCGAAAGGCGGGAACAGCGAAGACTGGAGCATTTGGATGTCTGAGCCATTGAGCACCGGAGAGGGTTTCCCAAGAAAAATGTGCTCAACAGGAGCGCCACTCAGAGCCGAGATAGAGGAGGAAGTGATCGTGGTCGTGGTAGGTACCTTGGGCGTAGTGGTGGAGGAGATGTTGTTAGTGGAACTTGTCTGTGCAGATGATGGGTTGACGTGAGGTCGACCGGCAGGTTGTGAGAGCTGTGACTGGGCGAATGCGCTTGCGTGTGCGGATGCGGCGTCGGGCCTGCGTGGGAAGCGGAAGTCGTGTTCTGTCATGGTGGGATTCATTGAAGCCAGCGGGCCTGTGGTCGCCATCATAAATGATGTCGCGGCACTCGCTGCCATTGCGTTGTCGGTCGTACAACGAGGGGTGGGAAAGCTGGTTTTTATGAGTAAGTGGTATGAGTCTTCCTGGGTCGGGGGATGGGGAGAACCCTACCGCACAAAGCTTGGGAAGAGCGTACTCTTTGCCTTTTCCAGGCGTTCCCCACGTTCTGGGTGACCCGCACTGGCCCTTTTTTCGGCGCCCGGGTGGTTGCGCGCCTGCTGGGGTACACTGAGTTGGACTGAAGGTCTTGTCAACCTGCGCCCGCTGGAGTACACCTGCCACGCTGCAGAAGTTGGTTCACCCGCTTTCAACTGTAAAACTTTCCCGTCTTTTTTCAAATTCGATTGACTGCGGGCATGCGGCAACGAGTCCCCCCACACATACACTCTCTCTCTCCTGTGAATAAATCAGAAAACCCTTCTTTCTGCCTTTCCAAAGGTTACGGTACCGACCTACCAGTCGCAAGGATGAGAAGGGAAGAGGACGAGATGGGAAACGTCTCCGCTTCGAAAGTAAAAAAAAGTGTCAAAGGACGGGGAACGGGAGTGGAGGCTGTTCCAGGTTGATGAAAACCCCGCTGGAAGAAAGAAGATGGAAGAAAAACAAGAAAAGTCGAGAGACACAGTCACTCAGACAGCAAACAGTGTGATATTTCAGCAGCAGGATCATGGATTATAATATGAGGAGAGAAGGAACCCCGTCGACCTGCCAGCTCCCACTCCTCGACGATTTGAGCTGCCGACGCGGACGTCGCAGTTTATCGCTAGCTTCCTCTGGTGGTGGTAATAACCCAGCGGCCAAAAATGCGCCGCGGGGTGGCAGGGAGCAGGGGCCTGTATTCTGCAACTTGAAAGCCGCTAGCTCCGAAGAATTGTGGATTTCACTTCCACCGCACTCAGGCACGAAAGGAATACGGAATGTCGTTGGATAGGAAATGGGGACTGGAGCCCATAAAACGGAGTGTTGGTGGGCACTTTGCAGGTTGGAGGTGCCAGGGTTAATATGGATATGTGTTACCCATTGACATCTTTGTAGTTGTCATATGTACGGATTACATGCAAGCACTACTAATCTTTTCCATGATGAAAGCAGTAGTGAATAACTAAAGCAGTCGGAGACGGGACATCTGTCAACACAAAGCACTGCGGGGTCGCTGTTGATACCTGCGTCGACCTGCTCTTGTTGCTCATCGGTTCAAGTAATACCTACTACCCAGTTCATCAATGTCACACTGGTTGGTTCCCTGACCTGATCACCGCCAAGGACCATGAAAATAAAGTTCTGATCCCTGCGAGTTTTTGTCTGGGAGATGAAGTCTCTTTTTAACTGACTTTGCGGTCACTCACGCGGTATTGGATGTACCAGGTATATTTATGAGAACTTTGGGAGAAAGATTTAAAAAACCAGTATAGTGTATAAAAGAAAACCCGATGGCAAGCGAAGGTCAGCCCTTCGGATGCCGCACTGACTGCCCGGCTTGTTGCAATATGTTACCAGGGGTGGGTTGCAACCGACCGAAGTCGCTGGCGTTGTGGTTTTCCTTGCGACTGCCACACCAGGTCTGAAGACAACCACCCCACTCGCCCAGACCAGCAGGATTTCAAGGTGGGGCCGATCATCTCTACTCTGCTTTTTGTGTCTCAGAACACCTTTTCTATTGTTGTCTGGAACTGCCTGGCAGCCGTACTTTAACGCCTCGCGAGTCCAGCATTTTCACATACGACCTCGTGTGTAGATTTAATTTCCTGCGGCAGTCAACAAATACCAAAAGGCTGCTTCACGCTTCATCTCGGAATGTGTGCCTGTGCTACGTGGTGCTGCCCCCCACGGGGGCGGCAGCAATAAAAGCGGTTAAGGGATCTGTCACAGACCACGGACCAATGCGAAATGTCTGAAATTAGCGAATTACCTATTTCAATAAGGTACTTTTTATTGGCCAGCGTCACCAATTATTACATTACAGCCGCCGGGTACCTGTACCATGGGCGATCGCAGATGTAGGTATTTTGTCGAGCATTTACGCCAAGATGGTGTTCTCGACTCTTGTTCGGTCCTTTGAACAGCCCACGACAACTTGGAATCATGGCATGTCAGGTTGGCAGCCATCACACAGTGATAATTGTGCAAAGCAGTGTACAAGCCACATCCACCTCCACCCGAGGAGATGGAAGCCAGTTAGGAGCAGCATAACTTGGAATTGGGTGACAGCATGCACCCCACTTTCTTCAGCGCGGGGAGCAAATTCCAGAGTGTCGTGCAGTGATGGCCAATTCCAGACGCGTGGCTCCAGGTTGCGTGGGGTGACGACGGAGCGAATCAGCCTGAACATGGACTCCAATGATCTTCCCCCCACTGCGTACCCATATGAATTGATGAGGGGCAGCCTTCTCTCGGCGCCTCGTCCAACAAGTTTGCCTCGTTGTCTGGCCACATTTGTATAGGTGTTCAAGAGTGTGGTGCCATAGACATAACAAGACCCATATGCCGAGGTGCAATGCCTCTTCACCTCGACGGTAATGAGGAGGTGTGCGTGCTAGGAACTTGGCTGCAAGGATCAAACGGCGTGGTATTTCTTGGTCCATTGCCAAGTCTTTGAGAATTGGAGTCAACGACGCCAAAACATTTGCATTGAGGCATTCCTCGATGAATCCCAATTCCCAGACCATGTTCACTGGGACCCGTCTGGCCGAAGTTGTCTTTTGTCAAAGTGATTGGCTGAGCGGGAGAAAAAGACGTCAGCTTTTTTAACAGCCTTGGGTACCCCACCTGGTCCCTCCCGTCTCTTTCTCGGGGTCTTAGCGGGTCCATGTTTGAGCAGGGATTAACCCTATTCCAAACCGGCTCGTCAATGTTTGGACAGAAAAGACGCCTCCCTCTCAACGACAAGAGCAAGAGGCAACATTTTGACTTGAAATCGAATGGAGAGTCGAGGCCGGAGCATGATTTGCCTTTCTCAAAGCCCAAGTCCTTGGAGATTGAAACAAGCCTTTCTTCAGTGTGTAAATTAAAGGTGTCAGCCAATTTACACGTGTACGTCGGTCTAGTCAAAATATGAACGATGACGACAATGATATGGCCCAAGCTTCTGGAGCAGAAAAAAAAGAGGTTGATCTCATACAGGGTTCATCAAGGTGCTCAGGGTCCACGAAGCCTTTCCTTCAACTCTTTAGGAAGTTTTCTGCGAGGCCCACAAACCTGCTGCCACTTTCACATCATCTCCGCTGACAATTCAAAAGTCGTGGCGTTGCGGTCAACAAGCTGTCGATGAGTTGTTGTCGTCGGTTGTTCCGATACCACCTCATCAACACTTCACCTTGATACTTTTGGCGCTAGTAATCTCAACATTGACTTGAAATTGACGAACAAGCTCTCTGGGCGATGGCCGCCCCTGACCGCCACAACGATACACTACATATTTCGCATCGCTAGAGTCTTGTTCTGTTCCTTTATTTTCCGACCTGTGGACCTCAGTGTCCATCGCTTCTTCTGCTCCGCGCACCGGAAGTAGCAATGCTATTCAAGGCGTGCCACACTAAACTAGCGCAGCCGTTGGGGCTCGCCAAGAGCATGCATCCAATGAAACTGGATCGATCCCACGCGAGGACGGCATTGGAAATGTTGCTTCTTTTTGGCCAACGTTGCTTGTTTGCACGATTCAAGCACCATGGATCTTTGCCGCATCAGTAACAAGCGGTGCCACGAAAAGACTTGGCCGATGCCGCGATACATCTACGCTAAAACGTCTCTCTTCCTGATATGAACGGTGAAACTACCAGCAGAGTAACAACCATATCTTCGCCCCCGGAATCGGCCCGCTGAATGCTTGGTCATATCGCTGTTCAGACGGGCTCGTCCGGTCTTTCAGCTATTTGGGCCTTGATCATGACCAATCAGCTGCCGTTCCAAGGATGAAGAGGCTGTCCGATCTCGCCCTTGGTGATTGCGTTCCGTGGTTGTGCGGTACATGACAACCGGGAAACAAAGGCTGTTGATACGAATGTGAGAATAAAGAACGGCACAATGGCCCATCATCTCTCATCAGCAATCACATGTGAAACTAAACTCCAGGGTTTAGTGTTGTGAAGCTTGTTAGGGACACCAAACCACAAACGACTTGGTCTGGCCACCCGCCAAGCGCCCCAACGTTCGAGCTGTTACCGTTTTGAGGTGCTCTCCGGGAAATTACCGTGAGCGTTTGCTGGTTCCGACTGACCGAAACCTCGGACATCTCTCTCTTCTCTCAATCCTGGGAAGCTTTTCTCGGACCCCCAACCACCCATCTCTCTTCACACACAACGGCTGCGGGATTTTCGAAGCGAAGCGCTGAGTGGCTGAAATGAACCTGATGGAGTTGTGGAATGGTGCCCTGGTGTGGCCAATTGGACTTTCCAAGACACGTGGGGGTAAATTACCGCCCCCGCAGTATTGCTTGCAATAGCGGGACAAGACGTGGGGGGATGTGTGTGTGTGGGTTGAGACGGCTCACGGGGCCGTCTGGTGGCCAAGTTGTATCCGTAGCTGCACGGCAGAGAAGGTCACGATCGATCACGATGGTGAGAAGCAAGTCTCACAACTTGTGTAGGTAACAGGCTGGCATCATCATCTCAGGCGGTGAGGGTGTCGCAGCGGTTGTTTCGTCATCGGGGATGTCCTTCGTTCGTATCCCTTCCAGCTCGTATTAACCAGGTCACCGTTCGTTGCCGATACCAAGATCGTCGAGAAGGCGACATGGTTTTTGGCCCAGGCAAAAAAAACCACTTTGAACAAATGCTTTATTACGAGGGAAGAAGGGGGAGACACACTCTCTCTATATACTTGCCAGCCGATACCAGATAAGTCCAAATGGTCGGTTTCGCTTATCTTTCCTTGCGATACACCCCCAAATCGCCTGGCCACTCAAAACCTCTAGATATGGCCAAGTTCTTACCCTTTTTGTTGATTCGCAATCTTTGCCGGGCATGAGGCAAACTCGCAGAAGGCTTCGTTATCATTAGTCTGCCTTTCGCCTTTTTTTTTGACGTTTCACGACCTTTCCTCCTTTTGATCCTAATCGTGGGGACCTACGTTTGACATGGCTGCCACGTGTGTGACATGTGTACTCATTCTAAAGGTATGACAGGCTATGTCATGCATGTAGGGTCTTTTGAGGAATTAGTTAGAGGTTGCATCTCCGCGGTTGCGTTGCCCTTCACATACCCTTTGAGGTTTGGGATTAAAACGTGATAAATATTGACGAATGGATGATATGTTGGATACAGACAGGTCTCGGTTGGGGTTTTTTTTATATGAGATTCTGTATGCTGACAATATATATACATATGTCATGACACGAAGGCTTTTATCTTCCTGTCTTCCCCCTTTTTCTTATCTATCTACCATTGCTACGGTACCGGTGACTGGCTAGGTTACAACCGGACTGAACTATGCTACTATCTATCTATATGCCAGATCTGTCAAGCTATATGGAGATGAGACTAATAATTTTAGCTGGGATGGGTATTTGAGTTTAGTTCGGTTTTGTATGCAGTACGATGTGATGAAGGGCGTTAATAAGTACTGTATACATAACAGGTATTACGAACAGTGAGTCAATATATATAATATGTACATACTTGATCCACTAATAAGGATTTTGAGGACTGTTCCGTGGTTTCCTTTTCTGTTGGTTTTAATGGTGACAACTCATCCGGCCACCGAGTCTCAGTGTCACAACAACGACGAGTCAAGTTACGCTGAATTTATATTTTTAATATAAAAAGGGCTTTTTGGGATCTTCGGATGCGGCGGGGAAGAATGCTAGTGCTCTTGCTCTGCGCTGGCTTTGTCTTTGGTCCCTTGCTTTCTTTTGCCGTCCAACTATGTGTTGTCATGTCTTGTGGTTGTTGTATTTTGGTTGGATAAAATACGGTCAGGATTACCTTATGAATGGGTGTTTGTGTAATGAGAATAGATTGTTAAGAGTTTCCGATTAGAGAACGTTTGCTAATGTTACCAGATAAATTTAGTAATTGTATATTAGTCTATGTTAAAAAGAAGCTGAGATATTGGGAGAATTTATAGACAGGTACATGAGTGAATTATGGGAAGGATTACTGCCTCTCGTCTTTCGTATTTCGTCTTTCCTTCTTCCTCTTTTCAGGGAATTCAAGGAGGGCATCCTCCAATAAAATACGCATATAAGGTATCCCGAGTAGGCTTTTAAGGGGGATAAAGTATGAACATCATGAGCGGTGTTCAGGATAATTTTTTTTTAAATTATACATATTCGGCCAATTTAGAAAGTTACCGGATAGTACTTCGTTGAATAGGGGTCCTGGGAGCTCAACACTCTTGCCATAGAGGATGTGATGGTATATGGCTGTTCAGCAGTCGGAGACAATAGGTATTCAAGCCGGCTGACAGCTTGGTTTCATAATGAGATTGGTACAGTATGCAATACCCCAAGCCATGAGGGAGTCATGAAATCCAGGCAGGCAATAACCCACTTTATTTCTCAGTAGAAAAAGGGTAGAGGGTAAAATTAGAGCTGGAAACCTCCCTTGGATCATTCATCCACGGCGGAGGCATTGAGTGTTTTGATTGAAAGGGGTAGAGGAACGGGCATCGTGTTAAACTGGCTAATGGGACTTTTTCTTCTTTCCATTCTTCTCATTGTCCTCTTTTATTCTTTTAGTTCCTTTTTTCCCATTTTTATATTTCTTTCCTCTTTCTTTTCCTTTACATATATTGAGAGTCAATTTCGTCAGCTTAGGCATATCCATTTACGATGTGGAACAGACCAAACTTTCACACACCCATAAACGGGCACCAAGAAGTTTATATTTGAACTAAATGGGCTGTTCAACCCTAGGTACTAAGGTGTTTGATGAATGATAAATTATTTCTTGGCTCTAGGGTATAAACGGTTGACCTCTTCGAAGATTTTAGTTGAGAAGAAACAAGAAACGGACAAGAAGATTAAGAAGGAGGGGGAGGGGGAGGGGGAGCAGGGGTCGGTGGCTGAGGTTCTATCCTAACTATTAGACCATAAATATTTTCTGAGCAGGCGTCAAAGAAATACTGCGGAACACAGGTTTATATTATTAAACAAATCTACCCAGTTTTCGTCAGATCATATGGTGGCTGAGTGATTCAGACCATCAACCAACAGAAGCACAACCATGGATGGCCGCCAATCTTATTAACGATCATGCAAGACACTCACAAACCACTCGTTTCGTCAGCCGTATGGCTGGAGAGGGGCCCCATAAATACTATTTTCTTTTGGAATACTTCCTCCCTATGCCACTTATTTCTCCTTAAATGCTTGCCCAGCAATAGTGATGGCAAGTGTAATGACAGGGCGCTTAGTATGCTATGCTCGAAGACATTCGATCTTGGTAACGACGGGCGTAGTACGTAGGAGGGCTAAGCTGGAGAGCTAAGGTGGGATAATTGACTGTGTGAAGACCGATCTGAAACGGTTGGGATCCTCACATGATGTTCACTCACACTTTATAACATGCAACATACACAGGCCCAAAAGGTAAGCTAACACTAATATATTCTCCATATAACTACCGAGCAACAACCTCCACTATCTATTCCATCTCTAGCTTCCATTCACAAGTATATCCAAGGCAAAAGTAGTAACAAGTCTAAAAAGAACAATCCCGCTAAGCCCATACCATGAATGTCTGATAAAGGGAAACCAACTCCTGCTAAAAAGGTCACTTAAAGCCAGGGAACCCACTCCAAACACAGCAGGTTAGAGCATCCCAGCAACAGCAACCACACCACCAAGGACGGCACCCACAATCTTGACTCCGGCATCAACACCCTTCTTGTCTGCCACATTGCCAGTCTGCTGTGCCCGAACGCCCGTCAAGATGCTGGTGGTAGTAGTGTCACCACTGACAGCCAGACCGACAGTAGCCAAGCCAACAGAAGTCGTCGTAGCGCTGCCAGTAGTAATGACCTGCGTCATAGTTTGGGTGACGGTCGACCACTTCCATCCCTTACCCCAAGCGCCCCAAGGGGAACCACCCGCACCGCCGTGACCCCATCCGCCCGGACCGCCTGCCCAAGGGTTTCCATTCCTTCATCACCAAGTCAGCAACCAACAGTCAGATTCAAGAAAAAGAGAAGAAGGCCACATACCACTCGCAACCAGTAACGGTATAGACACCGCCAGTCCAGGTTCTGGTCCAGTCATTACCCCAAGTGCCGTGATCGCCGTCTTTCCAGGGCCCGCGGCCTGGTCCGCCCCAGGCGCCGGTGAAAGCAGGGGCAGAGACAGTGAAGACCCTGGCTGAGCCACTAGCGGTACACGACGCCCACTGGGAGCACAGGGAGGAAGAGAGGGAAGCGTAAGAGGTGATGGCGGTCGGCGTGGCCTTGCATGCTGAGCTGATGCAGCTTGAGACGGCAGAGGCTTTGGTCGGCTCACCGCAGTAGTTGGTTGCAGCTGGCCAGTCAGAGCTTGTGGTTGCTGCGGACCAGGCGGAGGAGAAGCATGGTTGCTGGGGACAGTCAGTAGAGGTCGATGAGAGAAAGAACAAAGCATAACAAGACATACAGCACACTCGGGAGCACCTCCCCACCATTGAGCGGTGGCTAGGGCTGGGGCGAGGATGGCGGCTATGGTTGTTGACTTCATTGTGGGCGATATTGGTGATAGATGAGAATAGATGAGTGGTTGAAGAGGCTGATGTTGGTGGAATCTAATAGGTGACGAGATGGTTGAGTAAAGGGTATGAGAGTGAGTGGTTGAAAAACAAATGGAAGACTCAACTACAGGAGTATATAAAGAATATTTCTTCTGGCCAACTTGACTGACGAGAAGAACCGGTAAAAGATACTCGGCACTAGAGACTGTTTATGATAGTCCGTTTGAGCGTTATTCAGACGACGGAAGGGATCTGCCAAGCTGTAGCGTCAAATACTATTGTGATGGCATGGAAGAAACTTGTCCGTCCTTACATAGAAGAGCTTGCATGTATATATGCTCTTCTAGCTTTAGCTCCCTCCCGGCTTCAGGTCCATCAGAGAGATCGTCAGTGCTCGAAAAAAAAAAAAGATCAACTGCCGCCGTCCGAACGCAGGGCGCGCCAGACAGGAAAATTTGTGATGCCGCGCGGCCTCGCATCATGATGTTCCTCTGCCTCTTCTTGTTAGAGGCTGTCTTGGGTTGAACAATGTCTTACAAGGAGGGAAGAGCATTGGCACGGGTTCACGGCATGAAGAGCCGATATTACCAAGCTGTGGCGGCACGGTGATCTCAAGCAACCGGCGAGATATCCTTTTCAGCCCAAACACTCACTTACAACTCATGCTCGGTCCCGAGCATGAGGCGGGGCTGAGAGAGTTGACGTTGCCCTTTGATGCCGTGGATCGGTAAAGGGAACCGCTCACCCGCTTTTGCATAGGCGAAACCAAACTATTGGACAGCCCGGTGTGGAAAATGGTTCCAGCCCAACGACTCGGGTTTTTTTTTCATTCATTTTGTGTTCTGTTTATTTTTGAAATCTTTTGGAAAAGAAATTTTTGTGGCTTGCATATGCCATATGTTTAAAAGAGACAAAACCTCGGATGTTAAATGTTGGGGGATGTCCGGACGACCAACCAGCGTTCACCTCTCGGAGTTTTTTTTGGCACACGTCGTCGTCAGACCGTTTGTCTCTCATCCCTTCCATCCACCTTCTGTGCCAGTTGGATGGGATGACGTCTGCAATGCTGTGCGATGCGGGCGAGGCTCTTCCGGCTTTTGGCGTCGCTAGTTGTTGCAGCCAACGGCCGATTTTCTCCAGTGGCTTACATGATCAGATCGCTGAATTTATTGTTCAGATTCTTTTGCGGCTTGACTTAGGGATCAGATACGGAATGCCCCATTTAAATCCTCGGGTTCTGATGTCCGCGTTGCGAATTGAAGACTCAAAACAGGAGATAGGTTATATATTTAATAAAGGAGCTGGTCCCAAAAATAATCGAACCGGATGTGCCCTTTCGTATTTTGAAAAGGAATCTGTCATTGTGTTTTGAGGAGGAGAATTTGAATGGAATCAAAAGGTTGGGGAAAGGTTTAATTGTTGGGACGCCCCTAACCCTAACCCACACCGAGTCCAAATCTATGCTGTTTTCGCATCAATTAGCAGAACAAGAACTCTAGAACTCTATATCAATCCACCGATGAAGATATTCTTCGTCTAAATCTTCTGGCTCATATTAAACAGAGAAAAAAAGATATTGTGAATCAATACTTCTTTCTTCGCAGTCTCCAAGATGGTCCGTGCTCAAGCTTTCATTGGGAGCGGTGCTTGAACAGCCCCACACCAACCCATGACAGACCAACGACAGTCAAGTGAGCTTCAGTGAACCCAAACCAGCAGCAACAACCAAGAAGTAAAGCCATCAAGACAATCAACGACTTCCCATCTTATCAATTTCAAAAAAAAATATCCAATACTATCATCGACACCGCTCCCTGAAATCGAAAGTTTTGAGTAAAACAACAAAGCCTACCTAAAGTCATTCATTCGCTCCACAAACCCCCTTTTCATACACACCGTTCATAAAAAGAAGGGCGTTCATGAGATGAGGTAGAACCCAACAAAACCATTCATCATGTACATTCTCTCTCCAAACAAACAAAAAAAAAACTAAAAAAAAACTCATAACCAAACTAACCCATATATATCACAAGGACAATCTTCTCCCTCATCATAATCAACAAAGCCGGCGGCCTAATCTACAACCGCTCCTTCCACGAAGGCGGTCTCTCCAAAATTTCCACAAACGATTATCTAGTCCTAGCAGGCACTTTTCACGGGTAATTTTTATTTCGCTCCCCCTATTTTATTATATTACTCTTCCAACTAATCCTCTCAAGCGTACACGCAATCACAGCCCGTCTCAATCCCCTCCCAACCAACAATAGGCTCTCATCCTCAGGAACAAGACCTGACCCTCCCTCAGGACTTGAGATCCTAGAGTCTGAAAATTTTCGGATGCAATGCTTCACCACCCTCACGGGAATTAAATTCCTGCTCTTCTCAGACACCACGCAGACAAACGTAGACACAATAATTCGGCGCGTCTACGAAATGTACACAGACTACGTCATGAAGAATCCTTTTTATCAGCTCGAGATGCCGGTGCGGTGCGACTTGTTTGAAAGAAAATTACTGTCGTATATCAGGGAGATGAATAGCAGGTAGTAGAATGGTATCAATCAGGGGTTTACGCTGCAAGAGGGAGAGAAGGAGTTATTTGGCGTTTTTCTTTCATTCTGTGTATTTTCCTTTGAAAGCTGGAATTCAAAGTCATAAGAAATTGGCGGTTTGGGCTTATCATCGTAATATTTAAGTACAGCTCTACTTTCTAAAGGCTTGGACCAAAACAATTCCCTTTCCCACTTCCGGAATTATCGTGAGAAACAACTTTATGAAGTGTCCATCTTATCTCCCTTATCATTATCATCCTTTTTCTCCTTACTCTTGCCCTCTTCATTCTCCTTGCCCTCCTCCTCGGACCGCAGTAATGCCTCTGCTTCCTCTTCGATAGCGTCCATTTCCTTTGCCGATTTGGCTGCCTCCTCGCGCGCCAATTTCTCTTGTCGTGCCTTCTCTTCTTCCATGCTCATGCGCAGAGCGAGAGCCAACTCGGGGTCCGTGGCTGGATCGACACCGAACGGGAAGTCCTCGGCTGAGGAGCCAACATCACCACCGCTGCCTCCACCGGTGGCATTATCACCGAGCATAATGGCAGAAGAGATGAGTTGGTCGCTGAGAAGGCGGTTGCTGGGGGGTATGACGACAAGGTGCGACCCTTCGCCGCTGCTCTTGACCTCGTTGTGGAACGCCTCGAGCTTCTCCTGGTTTCCGTCATCCATGTCGCCAAACAGCACAAAGTCAACCGTCAAGTTGGATTTTTTCATCTTTTTGGCAAGTTTGACAAGCTCGGCCTGGGTATCGTCGAGGAGAGAGCAAACAAAAGCGATGATGCGTGGCCGCTGTGAGTTGTTCTGTCGGTGCTTCAGGGCGAGCTATTGAAAGCCAGTTTGTCAGTCTCTCCTTGAGCAAAATGTCCATGTTTCGCATCTCACCTGTGCAACCTGGATTCCCGTCCCCAAATGGGGAGTTCCGCTGATTTTCTTCTTGGTCCGATGCAAGCCATCAAGAATCTTGCCTTGGTCTGTTGTGAGGGTTGCTAAGACTTCTGGACCTTTGCCGCCAAATGCCATTAAGCCGACCGATGACTCGGGATTGCCCTGAGTGATATTCTGGAAGAGAATGCCTACGGCATCGGCCTGAGCGTCGAAGCGGGTTGGTGCGTAGTCGCCATTTCTGCTGGACTCGCTGTTGTCCACCATGATCATTACCGCCTCAAGAACCATGTTGGGCTAAAGCTGTTTTTGGGTGAGATTCGAGATACTTTTCGCTTTGATCGCCAGGAAGATAGAGGGAGATGATTGACAGTGAAACAGCTTTACTTGGTGTTTGTTCAAACTCAGGTTGATGTGGGAAGGGCAGAGACAGCTTCAATGGAGAGCTCCAAATGCAAGGCGAGAGCCAAGGTCAACTGCGTAAGGCGGGTTCAGCCTGGAGCTGAGGGTGCGCGACACTCAAATCGCACTGTAGCGGAAGGTACTGGCGCTAGGATTGCCTGCAACAAACTGATCAGGAAGACCCACTCTAAACAGAATGCCCCGCAACCTGGAAGCTAAAAACAGTTGCAAAGAATGTCCGTGCAGCCCCGGCCCCTCGGGTTTGTTTACTTTCGAAACGCGGACCACTCACATCACAGATCACAGAATCTTGAACTCTCTTCCCCCCTTTTCTCACGTCCTAATTGATTTGACGCGACCTAAATGCGCTCGAGAGGAATAAACACAACAATTTTGAGAAATTCCAACATCCATCACAGCAGATTGAGGCGGCATATACCGGGTTTACACAATACATATCGCGACGACAACACAAGAAGCAGACAGCAAATTATTCTACGCCCATGTCACTTGAAGAAGATAACGCGACCGCGATGCCGATCGAAAACTCACCCACCAAAAATGGCGAGACTGAACATCACCAGAGTCCATCAAAGAAGAGGAAGATGGGCATTACCGAAGTGCAGAAGCAGGCCCTTGTTGAAAATTTGCAACTCGAGAGTATGTTTCGCCATTGGGAAGAAGTCCTTCGCAACAGCGCAACACGATACTAACTGGTGGACTACAGTTGCTGAACGCGCTCGGAAGCTCAGATCAAACTACAATATCCACGCGCAAAGTCTTCGCACGCGGATAGAAATACGCGTCAACCGTATTCCCATGTCGTTGCGAAAAATGAAGATGGGAGACCTTTTGCAAAAATACTCCCCCTCTTCGTCCACAAGCCAAGGCCAGCTACCGTCAGCAATCGCACCTTCAACCAGCAGTAAACCCGTGGCCAGAGGTCCACCCGTTCCAGAGAAGGACAACGCACCAGAGCGAACAGCAACAGCATCACCCCAAAAAGTCTATCCCATGGCACCTCCACCCCCCTCCGCTCGCCCAGTCAAGAGACGCAGGTTTGTTTGCTTACCTATCTATCTAATATTAAAGAGTCTCAAACTAACATTCTCCCTACAGCAACGAAATGGCCGGTGGCGACAAAGAAAACGAGATCGAGCATGTAGTAGAAAACCCCAAGAAGCGATCTCGCGCAAACCCACCCGCTGCAATCGCAACCAACCCACCGACCCATGTTCTCTCGCCAACGTCTTCAAACACCCGCACGTTGCCCCGCAACAATCCACCACCACCAGCAATGACCCCAGGCAGCATCAGATCCGGAATCGCCCGCACAGGTCCTGTATCCCCAACAAAAGGAACCGCCTCAACCTCAAACCTCTTACACAGCGTTGTGCGCCCCACCGCCTCCCGTCCCCCGATTCCTGTCTTCTCTCCTCGCAAGCCTACACTGGCGTCGACGGCTGGATCGTCATCCATCACGGCATCTGCAAGGAAACGAGGTGCAACTGTGGGAGCTGGACCACCTCTCGCTATTTCGCGGTCCGGCACCCGGACGGCAAACACTCGGAGAGTTAGTGGCACCTCCGAGTCGAGCGAAGGGAGCACGTCGACTGTTATAAAGCACAAGAGACCTGCTACCGCTCCTGGTGACAGGCCGCCGCCGCCAAAGGCTAGCGCGACGAGCACGACCACGGCCAGGAAGGCTGGGGCGGCGGTTGTGAATTCGTTGAAGAAGGCAGGTGGTGTTGCGAGCGGGTCCACCACGGCGGCAACAAAGAAAGCTGCTGCTGCTGCGAGTGGAGGAAGTAAATCTGGGACGGCTGGGAGAGTACTGAGAAAACGAGCATAAGAGGAAATTCTGGCTTGTGTTTTTATGCCCAAAATTAGGATTGTTAGTCTTGGGGGCTTGTTTGTGTTTGCTTCATTGGTAAAGGAGTATGCTGCCTTTTTTCTGTTCAAGGAGTTTACAAGAGGTTGTTACACAGGCTGGTGGGGATTTTGCTGTGAATCAGTGAGGACGAATACCCAAAATATTGGTGTGTGATGAACCACTGATCGTGCTGGAAGTGCTTTTGTTCTGCTTTTAATTAATGGTATAGCATAGCCGGTCTCAAAGGGGTATGGACAGGTGGTTTGATAATTTCCTGTTTATGATAGTCGTAATGAAAAGACGCATGATTTCCGCTGTCGCTATAGGACTGTTGAATTCAACAACTAAACAAAACTCCTCCCTGATCTTCGTCTGCCTGACATTTAACCAGCAGCAGACCCCTTCTTCTTCTTATCTTCTACTAGCTCGATATTGTCCTCTGGAATCTCCTTGTACTTCTCCAACAAGAACTCCTCAATCTCGTCACTAACATCTCCCTGAACGACAATCTCTTCCCCTCCGCTCGGCACCTTTGTGACTGAAGAACCGGTAGCAAACTTTTTCCCAAAGTCCTTTGCTACCTATTTTTTGTTTGTTACACCATTCATCAGCAAGGCAACCCGCACCACCTATCCCAATTCTGGGAGAAAAACGACATGACATACCTTCTTTAAATCCAAGCCAAAAGCTTCCAATCCAGAGACGCTTGTAACATACTTGCGCTTGTTCCTCTCGATGCGCTTGATGGTGACGACCGAGTTGGAAAGCTTCTCTGCCTGTTTTTGCTCCGCCGCTTCGGCCTTGGCTGCCTTCTTTTTGGCGTCCTTGGCTGCGCGCTCTTGGGCCTCTACGGACAGAGAAGCGGTGGCTGCTTCGAGCGCCTCAACGGACCAGATGCGCTCGTAGAGGCTGGAATGATTTTTGGAGAGCCATTCTTGGCATTTTTTGGTCGTTCCGCCGTATTCGCAGTACTAAAACGGGGGGAAGGGGCTTTAGAAAGGGGGATGGGATAAGGGGTGAAGGGGGAAAGGGGCGAAGTACCTCGGGTGGGAGCTTGCATACTTTTTTTGAGGGGAGACGTTAGTGGGCTGGTAGAGAAGGGTGTGATGTCACGGATATGAAGAAGAGACTTACCACCACAGTAGACGACTACACGGCCCTGGTTGGTTGTGGAGGATTCGGCCATGCCCGGATAAACAGGTATTATTTGAGGCTTGATGCGCGTTCTTGATGGGTTCTAAACTTAACTACCGTAGGTAGGTATGAATGGCCGGAATGGTTGAAAGGTGCAGTTGGACACTGCGGGGCAGAATGAATGGAGGGGAAACAATACGGCCGTAAGAATAAAGCCATATGACCCAAAACGGAAGGCGGAGAAGGTGAGCTCCCGAAAAGAACCCTGGAGCTGGGTAGCCAATCATGAATTAACAGTGTGTGTGATGACACGCACAGTGAGGTAGTATACTGGATTTGGTTCGATTCCAAATGGCGCTAATACAATAGTGTAGCGGTATACTACCTTTCTCTTGTGACAGTTGGCGGCAAAGCTCATTTGCTTCACAGCTTCATCACCTTGAAAGCTTCCAGGTTTCTTCGAAACCGAAAACTGCAATTGTGACGCCATAACTCGACACACAACGCCACGGCACTTTCACTAGTGGCATTTTTCGCGATAATATCACGGCTACTATTACATGTTGTTAATTTCCCTCTGCGTTTACGGTCTGCAGTCAGCGTCGTCTTCATCCATCACGGCGGTTGCGGTTCAATGCTCAGTTCAGCTCTCACCGTCTTTTTTACGCTGTATTCGTGGTGCTGGACAACAAGTGAGACAAATTTTTGGTTCGGTCAGAATCTTTGAGTAGCAGAGGGATTTGTCTTTGTTTTATTATAAGAAACACCTAAAAATCTGCCAACCCTCGTTGGCTCGGAATATCTTCATGGAGACACATGTTCGGAAGAGAACAAATTAAGATGCACGTAATCAGCCGAATTAGACTACTAACAGCCGGCGCAGCTTACAGTGCATACACACCATCATCGGGATAAGCATCTGTGTCTTGCTCTCGTGAGCACTGATGAGCACGTTGTTTAAACCAGGAACCGAGCAAATACGGTTCACCACGAGAACCACGGATTCGGATCACGGCGTAGGCGCAATCAAGTGGCGTCAATATAGCCGAAAAGGGAAACTAATACGTTGACGACATCCAAGATGGGTTGGGTTGGTTTTCCATTATGGCAGATGGGCGGCTGCACAGAATGCAAACCGGGAAGGATGTTCGAGATCGATAGGGACAACGATGTACTTCGGGTTGCCATCTCGAGTCCTCTCAGCTTGGCATTTTCTTTCAAAAATGGGCAAAACCAAGATGTGGTTGTTCATCTTGTTCAAGAAACAATTTCGACCAATCAAAGAAAGAGAGACGCCGTTGTAAGCGCCCGCCCGACCTCTGGCGTTGCAGTGCAGCTTCTCATTGGCCAGACCTGCAACCTTTCTGTGGCTCTATGAGCTTCTCATTGGCGCGCGCCTTGCCTACGCATTGGCACGCATGGTTGCTATCGATTCACTGTCGGGCTCTTGTCAACATCACGCGCAACCTGATTTGCTGTTTGTATCCTCAATAGTCGAGATGCCAGCTCAACGTCCCATCTGCGCTTCTCCCGGATCATGGTCACACCATGTCAGTGACTCTAACCGTCAACGCCATCAGTTAGCCGCTGTGGTGAACAAGGGCTTTGGATGGCTACCAATTCTTGTCTTTGCTACAAGTGTAGTATAATATCATGATTTCCAGTCACTTGGTCCCCAGCCGGATTGTGACCCCCCCATTCCATTCTCTACGCCTCTTTCGCACGTATAACATTCTTTATAGTTTACCACACCACTTCATCCTAATTAAGTGTTGCTTTTTCCGGCGCAGGACGTCCAACAAACAAACCAACCCCCCAAAAAAAAACAATCAACAATGTCAGATCAGATATTGCTGCCGAGAGTTGCATACCGGCCACCTTCCCCGCAGGGTCGGCGGAGGCCCAGCCGAGGACTTAATCCTATAATGGAGGAGCCTGAGCAGTCAAGAAATTCGTTCGCCGAGAGAAGGAGGAGGCTCAACGAGCAACAGCAGTCCACCGACAAGATTGAACAGTGGCTCTCCCCCCTGAGCGATCACTTTCCCACACCGAGGGGCATGCACTTCCTGGCCGCGCCTATCTTGCCCGACACTCCCTCGTGTGTGCCCAGTGACTGTGAAGCCGATCTCGACAACGACGACGCCAGCTCAAACGCTTCCTCGTCACACCCACCATCCTTTCAGTGGAACCACAACCGCGAAAGTATAATGACAGACGTCACTGATTTTGACGACCTTTACGATGTCTCCGATGACGAAACACGAAGAAAACAACGACTTCAGGCAAATGGCATAGGACGACAACGCAGCTCAAGGAGCACCAGAAGCCTCAAGAGGAGCTCAAGAGTCTCGACCGGATCACGTCGGTCCTTGACTCCCTTGGTGATTCCAGAGGAAGAAGAGAAAATTGCTGTCAAAAAGCTCCTATCGCCCATACCACCAACCCCACCATCTGCTGTGGCCATGTCACCCGCCGTCAAGACTCTTATGGAATTACGACAAGCACAGGAGATCCCACGAATATCAGCACCACCATCTCTTGACGGAAGTATCAACTCGGAGGAAATGGCAGCCATGTCTGCGCCTCCCACTCCAGTGATTGGGTCCGAGTACAAAGTCGACGAGGAGTGGTCTGGGGTCCAACTGCAACCCGGCGCGCTGGAAACCCTTCAAGCTCTTTCCGGAGCCGAATCAGAAGTCGAGGATGTGCCCAACCAGGTTATTGAGGTTCCACAGGAGATGACCGAGACTCGCCCTCAACGCCCCCGTTTGTATACCGGGGTTGCCCGGGCCCCTTCTGTGAATCGACTGTCTCTTGCAGGGCTCAGCAAGCTTGAGATCCCATCCCCAGGTGGATTCTTCTCTGAGCTCTCATCGGCAAGTCGGCGCACCTGGAACATTGACGCAGAGAGTCAGGAGGATGAGTCTAATCCACCAACCTCAACCACTGCTGAGAACTTTTACAAGACACCATGGAGCCAGCCCAGAGAAAGAATCCCGCCACCTCCACCGGGACCACCACCACGGCCACTCCATCTTGATGATTTGCCGTCAGCCATCGTGGAAAGAGTAATCGAGTTCCCATCAGCACCAGACCCCGAGGATCTCCCAACAGCAATCCGGATCGAATCCACACCGGTGCCCATCACTGCTCGGAGGATCCCTCCTACACCCAAGCATCCTGAGGGCTTGCCCTCCGAGATGGTGGCTGAGGAACCAACTTCACCAATTGTTGTCAACGAGATCGTACCTGAGTATGATCCGGATTATATCAAGAAGCAAGAGGAAAACTTCCTCTCTCATGCAGATCGTACCCAGTTGTGGCTCGCAGCCCAGCGTTCCTACCTTCAAGGCGTCACGGGATTTTCAGAAGAGCACGAGGAGACAGAAGCATCAGGCCAGGAGTCAGATGCAGAGGTCAAGCCTGAACTACCACCAAAAGATGTTGCAGTTGAGGCTGAGCCCAAGAAGAAGGGTGTCCGCTTCTCTGAAGTCCCCGCCAAAGACAAGGCTCCCCGAGACCTCCCCTCAAAGCTGCTCCGCCAGGAGTCTGCCTATTACCGCGCTTTCACCGACCTGACGGTGAGGAGCAACCACAACGATGTTTTCATCCACCGTCAACCGCGTTTCGAGGCCCTTCAGTCCCAGCGTATCTCGCTCAAGGAAGCCCACCGCAACCAGCTCCTTGGCAAGTACCAGCTCTCCGTGGTGCCCGAGTCAGCCAAGAAGCGCATGAGCACCAACGTCGTTCGTGGCGATGATAATCTCATCGACGACCCGGAGAAGCTCCGCGCCGACAAGGAAGCCGATGCTCTCTCCCAGATGAACATGGCTGCATGGCACGTCTCAGCCACAAAGCTCCTCAACGGCGGCCGTCTCATCTCTGCGCCCGTTGGCAAGCGTCTCGCTCGCCAAAGCTGCTTTGCGCCCAATGCCAAAGGTCTCAGCCGTGACCGCGCTCGCATCCTTGACCTCGGCGGTCAAGCTGCCTGCGACTGGGGCTGGCATGCCGCTCTGCAGTACCCCAACACCAAGGTCTACACCATCACCACCAAGGCCATCCGCCAACTCAGCAATTGTAACCCCCGCGGCCCGCCCAATCACAGACAAGTGGCCGTTGAGCGGTTGACCAAGCTTCCCTTTGCCGATGACCAGTTTGATCTCATCTCGGCGCGTGAGTTGCATGCCGTTCTCAAACTTTTTGGTGAGAATGGCGTAGACGAGTGGGATGCTTGTCTGAAGGAGTGCATGCGAGTACTCAAGCCAGGTGGCTACATTGAATTCTCCGTTCTCGACGCCGACGTCGTCAATGCCGGCCCTCTCGGCAACGCCAAGGCAGTCGAGTTCTCCTTTGCTCTTCAGACTCTTGGATACGATCCCAAACCTACCCGGTCTTTCCTCTCTCGCCTTGCTCATGCAGGGTTTGATGATGTCCGTCGCGCCTGGGTTTGTCTCCCTGTTGGTCCCAAGCACCTCCCTAAGCCTGCTGTCCCTGCTTCCTCACTGCGGGATTCTACTTCGGGGGAGTCTGTCCACGTCCATCAGATGGAAGCCATTGTTTCCGGTTCGACGGACAGCGCGGCTGCCATTACTGGCATGGCGGCCGGTTGGAGCTGGGAGAGGTGGTTGCTCCGCACCGAGATGGAGAAGGCCGCTGGCGAGCTGAGGCTTGCGGACACGGTCACTCCCGGTAAAGCAATGAACGAGGCTGGCAAGATGATTGCTGATGTGCATGCCGTTGTCGAGGAAGGCAGGGCAATGGGGTCACAGTTTAGGATGTTGAGGGGCTACGCAAGGAAGCCCATGCCTCGTCCTGAGCCGGAGCCGGAGCCTGAACAGGAAGTTGAATTTGAAGTTTCTCTTGACGACTTCCCGATGCTGGACAGGAGCGGGACGATTAGAGTTTGTTTGGATAATGCCTCTTTGTGTTGATGACGATCTTGATGAAGAGAATGAATAAAGGGGGATGGGATGGGTTGAACACACACTTATCACATATCTTTTGTGACACAAATTTTTTTTATTTTTTATTTTATTTTTGGAATTGTCATCTTTTGGTTGTTTTGGCTTTGCTTGTTAATACCTTTTTTATTACTCTTCTCAGAATTTGGAAATATTTTATTTTGGGAGGCTTTTTTTGTTTTGTTTTGTTTTATATCGAATTGCTTAGCAAATCATGCATCTATCTACATACCTCTCCTACTTGTATAAATGAACATAAATTTGAACTTGGAGTAATGGAGCAACCCCTGAAAATATTTATGCAAAATGTGAACACACATGTACATATTTATCCCTTTAAACAAAACAAAGAAACTACACTACTACATTTCTCTTGCTAACACTACCGTTTTTATGTGTTTCAGACAACCAAGCAAGGCATGTTGAGCATAGTAGGGAGGGAGATACAAACACATGTCATGAATCTAACCTGCTTTATATTCATCTAAATAACCAAATATCCCCCCAAAAACCCCCTTTCCCTTCTTTAAAAAAAAACTAACCCAAGGAACGCCAATGTAAAATGCTACCCACCACCAGATAATAAAACCTCCGGCAATGCAAGATGGTAAAAACAAGACAAAGATATAAACAACAATCTCAAGAGTACTTCTTCAACTCTTCCTCATCCAAAGTACCCACAAAAGCGTGAGTCAAGAAATGCACCCACGTCTTGTTCCTCTTCTTTTTCTTATGTTTCTTTCCTCCCTTTTTCTTTTTACCCCCACCACCACCACTCCCCTTCTTTTTTTTCGTTTCTTCTATTTCAAATTCGTCATCTTCATCATCATGATCATCATCACGTTCTAACCCTTCAACAACTTCCCAATCCTCTTCTTCCTCCTCGTCACTCGATAAACCAGCAACAACAGAACCACCCCGCTTGGCAGTCTGTCCAATCCTATAAGCCAGTTCAACAAAACTATTAACAGTCAAGTCTCCCAGCTTATAAATCTTGTCGTCAAAAGTACTATACTCGACCTCAAAATTAAACTCTCTAGGGTTCGGTTTAGGCGTGATTGGCTTTTTCCCACCGTGCTTGCCGTTCCTCCACTTCAAAAGCCAGTCATATGCCGCCTGTCCAAAGAATGAAGAGGAGTGCGTCGTAGGCCCGTCATCATCAACATCGAAAAGATCGCTGAGATCCAAATTGTTGATGTGGGTGAGATTGGCATAGTACTGCGTGTATCCGGTCAAGCTTAGGGGTTGCAGTGAATAAGCAGGTCCAGGAGGGGAGGTTTTTGAAGGAGGAGCAGGGATAAACAGGTTGGGATCGTGGGGTTTCTTTTCCTTGCCCGGTTTCTTCTTTTTCTTCTTATCCTTCTTTTTGTTGGCGTTGGTTTCGACAATTTCGAATGAGTCGGCGAAATCGTCGAGGGTTGAGAGACTGCGGAGGTCGAGGTGCTTTTGTGGAGCGTCATGGGTTTGGTCGATGAGAGCTGGTAGTTTCCCACCCTTGTTTGTGTCTTGCCATACTGCAGTATTCTCCAGCCCGGAAATATTGTACTCCATCACTCTTAGGGTCGGGAAGTAGGTTGGAACGATGCTAGGGCCGACAAAGGATAGAATGTACCGTTCGCCCCAGGGATCCTTCCGCCTCCTGTCCCTTTCTCTCCTCCCCCCTCTATTGTTGTTTGTCTCCTTCCCTGGCGTATCAGTGAGCACAGGGGGCTTCTTAAGCTTTGACCAGTCGTCCCGCAGCTCCAGAAGGTAATCTGTCCCCGCCTGTATCGTGAGCTCGTCATCCATTGCCTCGCGGGTGCCGAAGTCTGATGTTAGCCCGGATACGGCAGCAATGTCGATATCCTTGGTGTCGTGAATGAGGAAGTGGTCAATATTCATGTGGCCAAACAATCCGCTTACGACAACGTCCCTAAACTGGCGCATCCAAAGGGTATACTTTTGCCAGCATGTCTCGTCCCATAGCTTCTTGCTGTCGGTTCGCGCCGGCGGAACATGTCCCATGATGATAGCCTTCATGCCACGCGAGCGCATAATTTCCAACTGAATGCGCAACCACTCCATCTGTTTGTATCCCACCTCGGCTGGGTCTGCACATCCATCAACGCCCGCATTGCGATCGAAAAAGTATAAAGTGTTGAGACTGAAGACGGCAAGCTTGTTCGGGATGACTTCGACATTGAACCAGCCGCCGAACTCGAAGCCATGGCGCTGCTCCTCGGGGATAAAATGGCGCCATATGTGCGTGTATGTCTGTAACCATTTGTTTGGGCCGGGCAATAAAATGTTATGAGGCAGAATATCGTTGTTTCCGAAAGTTGGTACGATGGGAATACTTAACCCCTTTCCTTTTGGGTCTTGAAACAATTGTGCGAATTTGTCGGCGATCCATCTGTTGGTGCCGAGGACCTGGTCCTGGCTGCGGGGTAGATCATCGTCGCGATCATGGCGGGCGCTGTCGCCAGTCCACACGATGAAATCGATTTTGTCTTTAAGATTTGCCTCAATCCAATCGAATGTCGCATTCACCAGCGCAAAGGGCGAGTCGCAATCTGAAGCTTCAGCACCGTATGGCCCTGCCGGTCCCTCGCCCTTGTGACATCCACTATCCTCGTCGGTCGATGAGTGTACTTTGTAAAATTCGTCGGGATGTATATCTGGCGGCGAATAAATATGTCAGTCTGATAAGAGTCAAGAATCAAAAAATAAGGTCCCGAGCTGAACGGGGGAGCTGAAAAGGGAACCATCCATACCGGTGATATGCAGGAACCTGCCATGCAGCTTTCGCGGGGCAGAATTCTGAACCAGCGTGTCTGGTGCTGCAGCACCCGAGGGCCCGGCAATGACGCCATAGCACAGAAGTGCCGCGCCCAAAAGGCGCTGAAGAGACATGAAAATATTTGATGATGTAAAAAAAATTCAATAATTATTGAAAAGTAAGAGTCCGGAGGTCAATGGATTCCGCGATGGTTACAACCTTTTACATATTTGAAAAAAATCAAAAAAGGAGGTCACGGCTAGGTTAGTTCGGTTGCTCTTTCGGGTCGGAGAAAGAAGAGAGGCAAAAAAAAAAACCGAATTGACCGTTTTGGCTTTTGGTTGGTGAACTCATCAAAGAAAAAAAGCCACAAGATGATGCCCCAGAATAATTTTTGGACCCTTCGAACCTGCAAGCCTGTTTTAGCTTCGACCCGGAGACCCTCAACTTGTGGGAATAATGTGGCCAACAAGACCGTCGGAACAGGGCGTGTCAGGAATCAGGACTGTATTTAAAAAAAAAAAAAAAAAAGTCTTCGTTATTCGTCATACATACACATGCAGTTATTTTCCTGCCACATTACACATCTGCAAACCATCTGACTGTTTTTGTTCACTTGCATCTAGTATTTTCAGCTAAAAAAAAAAGGGTACTACCCACCCCCGCGCTGAAGGAGGTAAAAAAGAGGCCAGCAAGGTACTCATATCCGTATTGGTAGATAGCCAATATCCTTTCAGCATCATCCCCACGTGTATGCCTGACTATGTTTAATATGAATACTCGCGTCGCCGTGACTGCAATGGTGTTTCTCGAGAGCAACCATGATGAAGTCACTGAAGGCCACATGGGCAAAACAGTACGGATCCCATCCATGTTGTTCGGCAAAGGCTTGGCCGAATCAGAGGGTCTTGAGGATCTTCCATGTTTGCGTGGGTGGGTGGTCTTGGGATCTTGCGACCCTCCACTCGAAACTTGTTTGGTCAAAAAGGGTGGCCTAGAAACACTGTGTAGCCCAGGTGCCTGGCTCAAGACCGGAATGCCTTCGGGAAAGCGATCATGGGATGGGATTCGAAATTCGATCCACTCATTACTATTTAGCGGGGACAGTGCACATGCTCTATCGGACCCACGCCGCACACTGTGTCATTGGGCACTTGATTAAATTTTCTAATTTTTTAGCGTTTTGGATTCCCGTTCCCTTTTCCTCTTCACATTCATAAGCAGCCAACATTTTATTATATCCAAGGACTCATCACCACCGTGTGTCCCTAGATTCATCATGGCCGGTTGCAAGATTGATTGAAGCCGTTAGTTTGAGGGAATTTGGAGCCTTTCTTGTATTGAGCTGTGATGCTTTCCCATGAAAATACGGACACATGATACCAGCCTCTTTCTAGCTTGATCAGATGTCGTCTGGTGTAGCGGTGCTGAAGCCGTGTCACATCATAAAGGGTTGTTTCCAAAGCAGGCCGCCAACCACTCTGTTCATGAAAAGACCCGGTCGCGGAGATCACCAACGACCATTGTTCGCGGCCTGGCCATCAGTCTCTGTTGAACAGGGCTCTTATAAATAATTGTCGTCACAAGACACCACATTGCCGATTTACGCCATATTACTTTCCTGGTGTCGCGCCCTATCTTTCGAGGATGCAGATGTCGTGTGACGGAAGATCGGCCCAGCTGTGTTATCAGCTGGATCGTCGACGGCACCACAAACTGAGACATATTCTCTCGGACTACCTTTTTGAGATAAATGCGCAGACTGGTATGCGGTAACTGTGGTCTCCAACTCTCGACCAACAGATGGAAGATCGTTGATCTACACGATGAGCTGACGTGGTCTTGAAGGGCCGAATCATTGTCTCATCATGTTTTGTCAGTCTCCGAGGGATAGAGAGATATCGCGGGACTTTTCGTCCAGTGGTGATTTCATCCTGCAGATACTCCAAGTGTCACTTGTAGTAGGTCTCGTATATGCTGGGCAACAGAACAGATAAGCAGTCTCTTTATCAGGTATTACTACTTATAAATAACAAAATAGATCAGAACGCCCTGGATATCCTTAAACACACATAAAAGCGTGACATTTATCCATCCATCTTCTCTCCCATCCCCATATCCGGCTTATACACCCTGGTTCTACCTTTCCGCTTCTCCCATTCCATTCTCTCCTACTGACCATACTATTCTTCCTCTCCCTCCACCAAGAACTGTTCCCCAACCCCAAACAACAACCTCTCCCTTCTCCCATCAACCGACCCAACTGACTGTTGGGACTGTTGAGACTCGCCAGAGCTGCCACTGTCCTCCCAACTCAAACAAGAAGAATTAGACCCCTTCCTCCCCAACACAGAACTAGACAGTGATGCCCTGGTTCTTGGAGGAAAAACAAGGCTTGTGTTTGAGTTGCGTCGCCAGGAGAGGATCGTCGGCTCCTGGATTTGTTGAGTCTTGGAAGGAGTATCTACTCGGTAGTTGGTCACGTTAGTAACTGAGACCCGAAGTGTGTCTCGGGGGAACATACCATTCTCGGGTTGGGGGCGTCTCTTGACAAAGTTGACTAAACTCCATCCGGCCAGGAGGACGAGGCTGACGGTCGTGAGCATCAATGAGGGTGTCGGGGCGTGCTGGAACATGATGTATAATGTATTCCTGAATAATATCTAGTGATAAAAGATGAATGGATGGTTTTACGAAGGGGTTATGCTCTACTACTACGTTTATCATATTATACCTTTATACCTGTGTCCTGATAGTTTCCCTCCCTCCCTGACATCTCGTATGTACACAAACGCTCAAACCCGACAAGGCCAAACATCAATGTCGGGAGCCCCGCATCCGACTGGAAACAAGCATTCAATATCGGTGCCTCCCGGTTTACCAGGGGTCTGGGCCACCATAGGGGGTGGCTCTTCTGGGTGAAAGCCCTCTGATGTCCCTGTGAGTGCCTTATTCCATGGCGGATGAAGGTCATACCGGCCGGAATCGCGGCGCAGGCAGCAAGAAAACTTGGCTGTTGGACACCTGAGGTTGGGCGACCTCATTCTTTTGGGAGAATAGGGCGAACCAGCTGAGGGTAGCTGAGAGTTACAGGCAGGCTCAGGCTAGACCGAAAACAGATACTCAAGAGGTTGTGGGCTCAGCTGGAAGGAGGCCTACAGTTTCTTGAGAGAAAATATCATTTTTGGGAAGGGCGAGTTCTGTGTGGCTGGGGCAATAAACGGCGGGTAGGGGAATGATCAGGGCTGGCCAGTGAGAAATCGAGGATGGCAAGATAAGACCGGACCATTTTTCAACCCGTTTAGTTTTTTTTCGGTTTGGTCATGATGGAGGGTGGGAGATAACAACGATTCGACCAGAGGCAAAGCGAGGGGTGTCTTGTCGGTTCCCTCCTTCCAAACCTGGAACCCATCGGAGCATTCTGGAGGGTCCTTCAACCTGATTTCATTTGCTGCAAGTCCAGAGTGTCCGTGACGAGGATGTTTCCCGATCCCACGCTGCGGGTGCTCGAGGATTCGACCAAACGGTGTCAAGGTCCTCCACCCCCGCGTTACTTCCGCCGAAGTGCCGGCGTTTCTACTCGCAGGGGGTGGGTTTTGGAGAAAAACGGCGTCAACGGGTTCTGCCGACCCCCCAAGCGAGCCGTGTGGATTTTGATTCCCGTCCTTTTTTCCAGGCTTTTTTGTCTCGACTGCTGCATCAATACCCGCCCACCCGCTCGCTCGCCTGCTTCAGGCTGCGACATGGCGACCTGCTGGTGAAGTGAGGTCTGATAGCACACGCACGATGTTACGCCGTTGAAGAAAATTGACCAGCGTTTGCGGGGACCCTCTTTCCATCTGCAAGGCAAGGAGATGGCGCAATTGAGAGGGAGCACGCCTTGACAATTTGGTTTCTGAGTCAAGTTACCGGGAAATCGCTGGCTCGGCCAAAAACAGGGGAATGTCAGCTGCTGCAAACGCCGCCATTCGAGGTTATTTCAACAAACAGCCGCGGATGGCACCACCCAATTATTTTCCCGTTTGTCTTGTTTGCCCTCCTCCTCCTCCTCCTCCTCTTCTTTTTGCTTCTCTGTTCTATCGAAAATGCTGCATGCACGCCTTGTGAGGGGAGACAAAGTTGACTGGCGGGCGAATCAGATGACATGTTGATGGAGGGCGTGAAAAGTGATTGGCGGAGGGGTCGCAGTCAGGGTGGGATCTTCATGTCGGCAAAGATACCGTCTGCAGCTGGGGCTACATGCACTTTACAATTACTTGACCGCCCACTCATGATGTTGCAGCTCCACGCTGCGTCAGCTATCTCTCGAAATTACCTGCAAAGTATCCGTACACTGGGTAGGTATTCCGTAGATAACAACCTGTAACAACTCTTTTTTTCCCCGTCTTTTCGTCTGGACTCTCTCATCAAGGTCCCGTTGACCAGGGTCCAAATGGGTGGTGTTCTTCAAGAGAACTGATGGGACAGTAGCGGCGGCGTCTAGCTGCCAGGCTATGCCAGCTTCAGCAAAGCACCGAGCCACCAGTGATGACCCAGCTCTGGCTGCGCAATTGTGGGTCTTCAGCTGCGAGGCGTCCAGTCACTGGTCGCAGAGTCTGCGGGGAGGTGCAATGGATGCATCCCGTTTACATATCTCCACGTGTAGTCCATGGTTGCACTACTAGTGAGGGAATCAGTGATGGGAACACAAAGCTGCAATGGAAAGAAAAGTAATTGGGCGCATGCAGCCAGAGTTACAGTCAGCGCTCTCCCCCAACGATCCAACCAGCCAGCTCCGACTTGACCGACCGTCACGGGTGTGCGTGCGTGTCTGACGGACCAAGTGTCTGAGACAAATGACTGATGATGGATGTCCGCTGTCCGCTTGTCCGCTGTCGTCAACAACTTTGTTGCGACATGGCATCTGATAGGTACGTATAAGGTACCTGGTATCTAGGATGTGGGAGGAGAAAAAAAAAATCTTGGCTCGTCCGGCTGCGACTCGGCAGGAAAGAAGGGAAGGGTATCTAATCTACCGCCTCGTCTTCTCTCCCATCCCACCCCTGGATAGTTTCCCGTCGTCGATTTGATGAAGACAGAGAGACGGGACAAGACTCCCCAAGATTTCTTCTGTTGCGCATGTTGCGCCCCACTTCCCCAATTGATCTCTCTCTGGCCGTGACATTTCCAATTAATTATTCCTCTTACCTTCAATCAACCGCCACGCCACATTCCATCACTATGGACGTGGACCTCTGATGGTACCATACCAGACCTGGACCATCTTGGACCTGAACCTGGAGCATTGACGAGAGTTACTTTCATACCTCGCTCGCTCGCTCACCACTACCAACGTCGCTCCTGGTCATCGACCTGGCCTGGTGCCTCCACCACCTCCACCCCCCTCGCGTCGCTGGTCGTGGACAGAGTGAACCGCGCCGTCAGGATAGCCTCCCAAGATCCACACCTTATCATCGCTTCGGGAAACGGGGTACCAGGGACGAACAGACGGACGGACCACCATGTCTGTAAACAAAGCTGCGCCTCCACCACCACCACTTCCTCCTCCTCCGGCGCCGTTGGCACCAATGTCCGCCGTTAACGTGGTGCCGGCAGCCGGCTCCGGAGCCGTGCCTCCACCTCCGGTCACCGCACCTCCACAACAACAGCATCACCGTCAACCATCTCAGCCTCAACCTCAACCTCAGTCTCATCTTCACCATAACCCTCAATCTCACCCAACACCACATTCATATCCTCACCCGCGTCAGAACCCTCATCCTCCCTCTCACCTTCCTCCTCCTCCGCCTCCTCCTCAATTTCGCCCCCAGTTTCACCCTCAATCTCTTCCACATGCTCAACATGATTCATCTCTAGAGTCCACCATCAAGCACTTGATGGACCAGAAGGAAGAGATTGAAGCAAAACTCGCCATCTTGCTTCCTCAGAAATATGGCCCCAACGCAAAGTTCGAAACTGAAATGCTTCGCCATAAACTTCGTGTATTGCGCGCTTACGCTGAGAAAAATCGTGAGCGCCCCCTTGTTTCCTTTGCTCTGTCTTGAATTTCAAGTGTCTCGCGGTATGCCTGTTTTTGACGCCAATGTTTTCTGATACCCGCTTTGCAGAATTGTCCGACAAAATCCCAATCTTGTCCGACATCGAAGAGGCCAGGGCACTGCAGTACCACTGCGAGTGCATCGAAACGGCCTGTCTAGAACAAGGTAGGTTTCACGTCTTCTGTGTTGCCAAGAGCAAATTGCTGAACAAGCTCTTCTCCGAAATCTAGGCGTGGATCTCCATGATCCCAGGTTTCTTGACATGCTCAAACGCCAGTATTTTGAGAATGAGGCCCCAGAGGGGTACGGGCAATGGTTGGATAGGAACATCAACCAATATGACCCCGTTGCGCAGGCATTCAGGCTCAGAGATAGCCTGCCCCTGAGCTTTCGCACTCATCACTCATTCAAATGCGCGGATGAGAGGTGTATGCATTATATATACGGCTTTCCCCTTGAGCGAGACCGAGATCAACACGTCAAGGACCATGTTGTGCCCTACAAGAGGGATTCTGCTCTCTATGTGGGAGATGCGCCCGCGACGGCGGTATCTGAGCAGTCCAGTCGATCATACGGCACCGAGTTCAACAATAATGGCAAACGTCCGGCTTCGCCGATTCATCTTGCTCCAATAGCGACCGGCAGCCAGACAAGAGATCACCCAAACACTTTGAGGAGTTACTCATTCGTGTCCGAGCACCCGGCGGGTCCCCGAGGCTCTGTAGACTCGGAGGTAGACCCGTTACTGCCGCCGTTGAAGCGCAGCCGCGGCGTACACCCAAAGTCTCGGCTCGAATCCATTGGAGAACTTAAACTCTTCCCAGAAAACGGACCATGTTTGCGTTGTCGGCTGTTCAAGGAAGGAGTAGGTCAGCGTTTGATCTCTTGAAAGAGCTTTTTTGCTAATGCTTTCAGTGTGATTCGAATGATCCATGCGGATTCTGTGCCGGTATGGGCGGCGCGCCTGGCAATGACGTTTGGAAAGCAATCGGGTGCCTCCGAGGACCGCTGGGTAGTTTGGTTGAAGTCATCATTCCAGGTACGTCCTCCTCTCCCACACTGAAGCTATACACCTAACGACATTCCCGGTTCCAGCGAGTATCTCTCCCAGGCACCCCCAAACACCGATAGCCTCGCCCCTTGCAACACGTAGAAATATGAATGAGTTCTTGAATAGATCCTTCGTGGTTCCCCCCGAGATTGCGAGGATGGTCAAGACCCATTTGGACTTCAATGACGGATTTTGGTGGACTGAAGATCTTGCAAGCCTCCCCCCAACAAACCCGACTCTTGCCTTCTATTCCAAGGAGCCGGCTGACAGACCGCCTCCCGTGCTCTGCGCCTTGGCAGCAAGTTGGAACATGAATGGTACCATGTACAACTTCTGGCAGCTGATGAAGCTGAGCGCCGTCATCTCTGGGAATAGGGAGACCGAGGCTGTTCGATATCCAGTCCTCTATCGCGCCAAGCTTTTGCTCAGAGAAGCACTCTTCTACGACCTACAGCAGCATGAACCTGTCATCCATGGCGAACCAAGCAGCTCAACCACGCTTGTAGCCTCTGGTGACACCGATCTTCATGGAAGACATCAAGTCCTCTGCAGCTGCGCTGTACAGTTTTTGCAGGCGTTTGACAGCCAGATGACGCGCTCTCATTCTATGGAGCCAAAGAACTGGCTGGCTGTATTTTTCTCCCTCTGTATTTTCAGCATTGTGAAGACGCTTCTCGTTGACAGAGTTACGCAATTGCGCGTCGGCTCATCAGCAAAATCGCCGGCAGTGGCAATGCAGGCGGCGTACAGGTTACTTGTCGATATATTTGTAACTTCCACGCCAGCGTTGCTTGATGGTCATGAGTTCAGCATGACCGCGGATGATCGCGAGCTCCTCCTCTCTGTCAACGTCCTCATGGGTGGAAGCTCGTGGGCGCAGCGTGGCATCCGAAGCACACATGATTTTCTCTGTGCTCTGGGCACTGGAGCGAGTGCTGACGGTACTTTCTACAATGGATTCCTTAAGCAGCGTTCTTTACAGAGACGGGAATCATATGTCCTGCCTCCTGTTTCGAAACCGGCCGAAGCAACAAGGAAACCCCTCCCAACTATGCGGCGGCTCTCGAATCCCTATAGCCCAGGCCAACCAGGAAGGGATGTGTTCATCTTAAAAGTAGAGCTGGATACAACGGTGCCACCTCCCCTAACGCTGGATCTCTTCAGAAGACATACCGTGGCCGAGAGCCCGTCATTTTCCACACAAGGTGGCCGTAGACCAACGTCTCCAATCACTGCGCCTCCCCTTCGCCCGACCCCGACGAACTCGCAGCAGCGCCCACAGGTTAAAAGGGTATTCTGCGGAAAATGCAACGAATACCCAGAAGGATTCAGGGGCGAGCATGAACTAAAGAGGCACACGGACGCAAAACACGCACCGCTCGTGAAGAGGTATATTTGCACCGAACCTGTTAACCTCGCAGCCACGCAGTTGCCTACTATACCCCTCAAGAAATGCAGGGCCTGCGTTAGCCAGAAGAAATATGGTGCATATTACAACGCTGCAGCACATCTCCGAAGGGCTCATTTTAACCCCCAACGCGGTGGGAAGCCGAGTGGTGACTGGCCATCCATGTCGCTTCTTAAAGACTGGATGCGGGAAATCGAGGTACAGCTGCATTCAGCTGAAGCCCAAGAGCAGGACGACTCCAGTGATGATGAGGGCCAAGCATTCAAAACGTCGCATGAATTCGTCCTCACACCGGATTCACGCCCACCTATGCTGGTTTCAGGGCCACCACGGCTTGCGCCCGCACCTCCTCCCCCTCTGCAACACCAAGCAACATCAAACGTCTTGCCACAACTCGCCCCATCATCATCTTATGAGCGGTCGCCGGCTCCCATTCCACCCCCTATAATCATCCAAAGCACTTTTCCGACGCCCGCTCCAATGCTCAAGGGTGATGATCAGAACTCACCATCGACGAATGGTCGAAGTCGCTGTCCTCACCCAGAATGTGGTCGCGTTTTCAAGGATCTTACGGCTCATATGTTGACTCACTTGGAGGAGCGTCCCGAGAAATGTCCCATTGTAAGCTGCGAGTATCACACCAAGGGTTTTGCACGCAAGTATGATAAGAACCGACACGCACTGACCCATTATAAGGGCACCATGATCTGTCCGTTCTGTCCGAATGCTGGCACGGATTTTGAAAAGGCCTTCAACCGAGCCGACGTTTTCAAGAGGCATCTGACAACTGTGCATAATGTTGAGCAGACGCCACCAAACAGCAGGAAGCTGATCCCCACTCCAGGGTCTTCTACCAGGGCAGGAGGAAAAGGCGCCAGGTGTAGCATTTGCGATAATTATTACGCGAATGCTCAAGAATTTTACGAGCACTTGGATGAATGTGTCTTGAACGTTATTGTCCCGTCAGCCGCCACGCCACAGACTACCCTCATCGCGAGCAGAAACGGCAGTATGAGTGAAAGGAGCAGATCCGAAAAGGGCAAAGAAGTGGATAGAACGACGACGTCCGACTTTCGGTACTTCAAGGTGGAGGATCCCGCCGCGGAAGAGTCTGCGCGAACGGCGATGGCAGCAATGCAAGTATTGGAGAATGAGGAGTCACGTCAGGCTGAAGAAGCAACACTGCCACCACCACCACCGCCACCACCAGTGGAGCAGCAACAGGAGCGGAAGCAATCGACTGTCTCGTCTGTTCCCGACTCACCCCTGAGCCCACCACCCGAAAATATCCCTAATCCATACCTCGATTTTGAAACCCAATCAGAAACGGTGTCTGAGATACAGGTTACGACGGGACCGTGCAGATCAGCATCATATAGGGATGAACAGATGGATCCGGACGAGGCTGATGAAGAAGAGGGAGGACCACCGCAGCAGCAGCTAAACCCAAGACCATTCTTGTTACCAAAGGTGACTTTGGGTTCTCCTATACCTCCCGATGGTAACGACTGAGATTAATAATAATTTCCATATTTTATGTTTTTCGACGATAAGCTTGGTGTTGGAAATGAGTCAAATTGGAAACGATACAGGTTTTTGGAGCAATCAAGCGGTTTTTCCCCCCTGCAATGTATATATATATATATACGTTCACCCCTTTTCTTAATCTTCACGACTCATCTCGGTTTCAATCTTTGTCTTTTTCTCATCGTTGCGAAGCTTGATTCCAAAAGAAACACAATCTCCAAGGCTCGAGAGAGACAGGGGGCCTTTTTTGTTATTGCTCAACCAATTTCTATTTTCGTTAGTTCTTTTTTTGCTTCTTCTCTGCTTGGTTATGGTTTAAAGACTGATGACTGAATGTATGCAATCACTTGTACCTGTCTATTCTATTTTTATCATGTATCTCTCTGGTTCGATTTGGGTTAGGACAAAAATACCAACGGGAGAAAAAATAAATGACAAGAAAAGGCGGAATGATCATCATCATAACAATCGAATAGACAGGGAGGAATGACAACGAAATATCGACTGAAAAGACATTTCCCTTTTTCCCTATTAGTTGTCACCTATCTACTACTTTAACCATTTCCCAGTTCGAATAAATTTATTTTCAGTTTTATTTCTTGGATCCGCCGGTGTTCCCGCCGTTTCACTCGATCTCAATGAATGCGTGTGTGTTAATTTCGCTGCCCCCCTGCTTCATTTCCTCATGATCATTGAACATATATGCAGTTTTAACATATATCTGGGTATATATATATCATACACATTAACCTAATACCCCTATCAAGTCCCTTTTTCCCAAACTCCATCCTTTTCCTTAAAGTTGACAACCTTTTTTTCTCACTCTCAATCAATCAATCCTCAATATCATCATCACTAATAAAAAGACTCTGCATGGTAGGCGGCTCCAATTCTTCTTCCGGCTTGTTCGTTCCACCATGGAAAATAGCACCCAACCCTCTTCCCACTCCTGCTCCCCTTTTCTTCTTAGGAGTAGCTTCTTCCGTCGGTCGATCCGTAGCCCAGGACTTTGCCGCGTCCTTGGCAAAAGTATCATCTTCATCATCGTTGTTGTTGTCATCATCGTCTTCTCCGTTACCAATGGCGCCTATCCCTCTAAAAGAAACTATCCTTTCCAAATCTTTTGTTGTGTCTTGTGTTGTCTGACGATGACGGGCGATATGCGCCATATACGGTAATCGCTCAAGTACGAGTTCCTGTCTGGCTGCGCTGCCTAGTGATAACAGCGGCGGCGGTGGGTTAGCGGAGGCTTGTTGTCGTTGGTTGATTGTTTTAGTCTTGGAAGGGGATAAGCCTCCTCCTTTTCTAGCAAACATGAGAGCCCCTGAAGTTGGAGGAGAAGGAGGAAGAGTTGTAGTGATAAACTCCCCTTTGAGCATCTTGGTAGCCCACATATCCGTCAACCCTTCTAATTCCTCCTTTGTTCGCCAAAGCTTGAGGTAAGTAGGGTAAAACATCTTGTATGCGTCGTTACCGCCCCCAGCACGACCGGTTGGGTGTTTCTGTCGTTTGACGGGATACGGCAGCGAGAAAAGCATGCCTCGGACTGCAACCTGAAACGCCATTTCATCTTGTCGTAAAATATGGCTTCCAGAGTCTTTGCCGAGATAGCTTCCTCCTCCCCCACTACCATTCGAACCGCCAAAGAATATGTCCCAAGATGGACATAAAAGATCGCTTTCCGAGAGGTAGTCCAGACATCCATTAATGTAATCTATTGACGAATTTTGGTCTCTTGGCCCGGACTGTTCGCATGAAAGGGGGTAATTCTCATGCAAAGCAGATATAAATGTCTGAGTATCCGTTCCGGTCTCATCCATCAGGGTATCAACCGAAACTTCTGAGGGCCTGGGTCTGGCTAGATGCGTCATGAAGTCAGGAAGTGTTTCCACCGCCGCTTCAGGCGTCCCCGCTGATGGGGAAGAATCCCTCTTGTTGTAAACCACTTTTCCAATTGCATGAAACAGGCCCAGAGTTGACTCGCGCTGCGACACCAGCTCCAGACTCTTTTGTTCATCTTTGGTAAGCGGTGGTACATCCCTGGAGCCCCTTTTCGGTTTGGTAAAAGCCACTTTAGAGCCCCAGTCTGCATCATTGTCACCCTTGACGCAGAGAAACTCGAGCGACGAAATCGCGCTCCGAATATCCCCGATCTCTCCGAGTCTCTGAAGTACTAGGGGGCCAGGCGTTCGTCGTCGCCCTGATTTGCGCGCCTCTTTTTGCACTATCAGCTCCAAAGCTTTGGCCAAAAGCGTCGGCGCGATAGGGTTGAACTCGATCACTCCTGTTCCTGGATGCTTAAGGATCTCGGGCCCTAGTAGTCGATGAGCGGTAAAGCTATCCGCCGATGCGGACGCCGTAGTGAGCAACGTCTCAGAAACCACCATAACAATAGGGGTGGCTGGCTCCCTGTTGCCCCGGCTAATCGATGGGGGCATATTCGCAGCTAAATACTGCAATATCGAGTTCCTAAACGATAACAGCGCCGTAGAAGACCTTGCAAATGTATTCGGGAACTCCTCTACAAGAATCATTCTCTTTTCAGAGCCTGATCCTGATCTCGTGATCACCGGCGTCGGCAGTTCTTCCTCCTCCTGTTCCTCGTCCCCTTTGATATCCAGCTGTCCAAATTTCCCACCTCTTCCCAGAAACTCTTCAAACTGCCCCGCTGCTGACTGATACGCCTGCCCGGGCATCCCAAACGAATTCGTTGTCGGATTCCTCCACTCCAAAACATCACAACCCAATTCCTTAGCCAATAATCTCACCGTAGTCGTTTTTCCCGTTCCTGCGGCTCCCTTGAGCACCAACAGCCTCTGTCTCAGCCTCCCAGCGTAGACATCATCCAACCATTTCCTTATATCAGCCACTTTGCGTTTATGCACCGCCAGCTCGTCCAAATTCACCGGCGCAAAGCGTTCGGACCAAGGGCGTGCATCATTCTCATCCTCAGTAGGCGGTATTATCTTCTGTGACGATAGCGAGTGTTGTGACTGAATTGGTACACTTTTTTGTCGTAGAAACTTTCCTCCTCCTCCTCCATTTAACATTACGCTACTGCTGCCCTGAGGAACCCCATTGCCATTCTCTTTGACCCGTTTTTGCGCAACCGAAGAGGTTTTGGAAAGTGGGATATCGTCTTCATCGTCAAAGTCATCTATTGGATCGCTGAGAATGTCGTCGAGAAGTAGGAGGGCGTCCCTCTTGAGGTCGGCAGAGGAATAAGTCGAGGCCGTCCCCGTCTGGGAATTAGCGGTGTTGTTCTTCTGAGTGGCGGCAGCCTGTCTCGAAAACAAAGTCCTCAAATCTCCAGATTTTGTTTTCTCTTCTGATGTTCGCTTGACTGGGCTTGCGCTCGGCGACTTTGCTGGAGGTGCTTTGACAGATCGAGTGGTGGTGGCTCTCCTTCGTATTGGGCTCGGACTGGCCGTTGGTGCTTTGGTGGGCACAACTCGTTTTGGATCTGGGGAGGAAGAAATCACAAAACTGTCGAGGTTGTTGGTATGATTAATGCTTTTGCTACTTCTGGTCCTTTTTGCGGGCTGTTTTTGCTGCTGTTCTGTGTAATCGTCGTCGTCTGAATCATCTATGACGGCGCGTTTCCTACGCGCCATTGTCTTCTTTTCTTTGGATTAGAGTAAATCTATTCAGAATCTGACTTGATGATCCCAGGTATGTAAACCTGGCCTTAAAATCAATTGCACATTCTTGAAAAGGGTGCTATGGTTGGATTCCAGGTTGCTTGTTGAGTCAAGGAACCTCAATGGCCAGGCAGACAAGCACCCCAAAAGTTGGAGTTGCAGGGGACCCGACAGTGGGGGACTGGCCATTGAATTGGGGACGGGTCATTGAATTGGGGACGGGTCCCTGCATGTGGGGAGTTTCATTAAAACCCTAACCCTGCGACTACCTCTTGATGATGAGATTCCAAGGCTCGCAATAACGCAACGCAACGCAGTTCGGCCTTCGCGTTGTGTTGCGTTACCAAACAGAGCTCTGAATTTCGTTACGGATTTTAAGATTACGTTGCATTACAAAATCATGACTTTGCCAAGCCTAAGCATAGGCCCTATAGTAGTCTGTGCGTGAAAGATTATATTGAAATCTTACCCAATAAAACGTATAAAACGACGCCTTTCCCCATTGAAATTTATATTCCAATTATAACGCAAATATATTAATAAAGTCCTAATAAAAATTATGATGCGTAACGCAACGCCACCTTAAAATTGCGTTGAATTACGGATTTTTTCGGCCGAATTGCGTTGCGTTGCGTTGCGTTATTGCGAGCCTTGACCTCTTCCATCTCACAATGTTATTTTCACGATTACGGATTAGATGTATGCAAATTAAATGTCATTAAATACCATTAATAGATATAAAGATTCATTGCTCAAGACCAACCGGAAAAATCGTCTGCAAACCGAACTGCTGCAGCAAGGTATCTCTCATGGACATCCCCCCAAGTCTTTGACATTTCCTGTATCGACCGAATAGCTGTGCTTGAAATTAGCCTCCTATCCTTGGGAATAGTTGAAAGATACTGGAACTCACCCTTGACATAATGAGCATCAGTATTCCACGGTCCCGTCAACGCCTTGTCCTGAACGTACTTCCATCCCTTGCCCTTCAGATCACCAGGAACAAAATCAGGATCAATCTTTGGTCGCAGCACTGCAATATACACGGCCAGAGTTAAGAGCCACCATTGCCTAACAAGAGGTATGTGATATTTGGGAGGCAAAAAGGGGAAGAGTATCCTGGCGGCATGGCTGGTCGTCAAAACATGGCATAGGAAGAAATTGTAGGCGTGGGTTCCGGGTGCGACAGTGGCTACCAGCAAGGCGACGGCGGCTTCCTGCGATTCTTGGAACTGCTTGACCGGATCTGACCGGATTTCCCAGGCATTCCAATACTCGAGAACCAGGGACTCGTGCTTCTCAAAAAGAGGATCGATGTTCTGGAAGCCGGGGGACTTGAAGAGCTTGTCGAATCTTGTGTCTGAAGCCAGTTTGTTGAGAAGCTCGGTTGGTGAAGTGGATGAGAAGGGGGCCTTTTCGGTGTAGGCCGGGTCGTCAGTATATTTGTGTAAGTAGTTGTACTGGCTAGCTGACAGAGCAAGAGCTTCTATAGCCATCTCACGGCTGTCGAACTCGTAAGCATAGCCCAGTTGGATAAGGGGGTGACCAACTATTTTATGGTGAGTACATCAAAGAGACAGAGAGAAAGGGGTTTAAACATACGACCGCCAATGAGACAGTTGATGAGTGGCTCGTCGCCCTTGAACATGTACTCCTCTACAACTCCCCTCCAGTTATACGCGTGCTTCATAGCCAGGGCATCCTCAAAGAAATCTACAAAGGCTCGTTGATAGCGTTTGTCTCCCAAAAAGTCACGCCAGTCCTCATCTAGAAGCTCTGACGGCGAGTCTTTCCACGGCTCTAGCTGCTTGGCCTCTTCATCGTAAATGTGATACAACTGTTTTGAGTCGGCACCGAGAACGTAGGCTGAGCATAGAATATGCGACATGTGATTGTCGAACTGAAGATTGTGGTAAATGATGGAGTGGTTGATATGGTTCGCCTTCAAGAGATGTTTGAGAGTTCGTGGTCTCTTCTCGGGATCCGTCTCAACACTGTGCACCTCGACCGAGGGAAGATCAATTGACTTGACAGCTTGCCCAGCGAGGAATCGCCCAACGACCGGCACATATGATAGGAGTGATGCCATTTCTCTACGGTGATTTTCTTTTTTTTTTTTTTTTTTTTTTTGATAAAGATGTGATATCAGCAGATGATGGATTTTATGGAATTCAATTGTTGGGGAAGTTGTACAAAAAAATGGAGTGATGTCACTCACAGACCACCTTCCAGACCCCAGTCCCCGAGTGCCAAGACATCCCCATGGACAGGGATTTCTGATATCCCCGCCCCCTGCAACGGAACCCGTCAAGAAAGACAAGGATTCAGGAGTACATAAACTTCTCATCTTTTTTTCAAAAAATAAGAAACTTTGAAAATGGCTCCCAAGGCAATCACTGCTCCTTCAATTCTTTCTGCAGATTTTTCCGACCTCAAACAATCGGCCAGGGGGCTAACTGTTTCATAGATTTCAAATCATTCACAAACTAAAACTAACTGCGATCAACGGATGGTCACTTCGTCCCCAATTTGACCTTTGGTCCCCTTGCCCCTGCTCAACACCTTCTCAAAAACTTCAATCAACTCACCCACCTCCTCCAAAGTATTGTAATGCACCAAACTAACCCTCACAACACCATCCTTCCAATCCAAACCCAAAGTCTCACCAACCAACCTAACCGAGTAAAAGCTTCCCCACCTAAACCCAAACTTGCCCCCAGTTTCTCCTTCCACAGCTTCCACAAACTCCTTGGAGCTCCACCCCTCGATAGTGAAACTCACAGTAGGAACCCTAACCTTGGTGTCAACACTCCTCTCACCCCAGACTGTCATCCATTCATTCCCATTGAGCCATCCCAACAACTTCTCTTGTAGTTCCCCTTCTTGCTTCTCCATCCCTTCCCATTTTCCGTCCAAATATCTTGTCACCTCTTCGATTCCACCCACCAACTCATAACTCGACCCAGCTAACCCCAACTTCTCCTGCAGAGTAAAGGACCCATTGAAGAAATGACCCAGCGACTCAAGCAAACTCAAAGCAAGCGGACTGGCATAGAGCATTGAAATATGAGGCCCATAGACTTTATACCACGAAAAAGAGTAAAAATCAACACCTAGTTCCTGGACATCAATGGGACGATGAGGAGCATAAGCTACCCCGTCGACTGCTAGTAGGATTTTAGAGTTGTAGGAATGAATGAGGGATGAAATTGACTTGATGTCGTGGATTGTGCCTAGAATGTTGCTTGCGTGGGTACATGTGACCAAGCGGGTCTTGGGAGAGAGGAGAGGGGAAAGGTCTGATGCTAAGAGTTTGGGGTTCTTTGTGGCAGAGGAAGAGGTGGTGTTGGGATGCCACCATTTGATTGAGAGGTTTTGACGGGCGGCGAGGGAGACCCAAGGGGCTATGTTGGCTTCATGGTCTATGGATGAGATGATGAGTTCGTCCCCTGGGGAGAAGGAGAGGGCGAGGGAGACGTTGCGGAAGAGTTGAGTGGTTGAGGAGCCGAGGACGACGTGGTCTGCCGAGGGGGCGTTGATGTATTTTGATGCGGCTTCGTAGGAGTTGTTGTAGATGGCAGTGGATTTTTGGCCGGTTAGGTAGCTGGCTCCTAGTTGGACGTTGGTGTTTAGGAGGTAATGGTGGATTCTGGGAGATGTGTTAGAAAGATCAAGGTGAGGTTTATGGGATTGGTTTTACTTGTCAGCAACCGTTCCTAGAGTTTGACTGCCTCCTGCGTTGTCGAGATAGACTTGCTCCCCCTTTAGTGCGGGGAAGCTTTCTCTCACCTCGGTGAGGTTCAAGGTGGAAGTCATTTTGGCAATGTTGAGGTTGTATAAAGCACAAGGTCAATTCAGGGGTAGTTGAGCACAAATAATTTATATATATATACAAGTAGGACTAAGACTTGAGACAGTTGAAAGAGGGGGAATCCCACAACCTCGGTTCTGAAGAGCGGGAGGTCTGGCCAGCACATAATGCAACCGTTGAGCGGCACCATGAGGTGTGGATATTACAAACGGTTCCAATGTATTTAGTCTCTCTGATGGTGTGGATTGATACCTTCATCGTCAATAATGGCCCCTGCATATCATCCATTACAGGGCTCGTGGTTCAGAAATGAATATACGGAAATAGTATCACGGCGATCTCTCAATGAAAAGAGGGCATTGCCGCCTGCTTGTCGTCCGTGGCGTCAGAGTGGTCAACGCAGGCGCTGAGGATTAACATTTGCTGCGCATGTGTTGCAAAGCTCGAGGTTCGAGAGCTGAAAAACGGCCCAACCGCAGTGCGACGATTGCTAACTGGAAGCGCCCTCAGCACATATGGCATAATTCCTATACTAGAAAGCGCTTCGGATGTCATGCAGAAAAATGGGAAGGAGGTCGCCGTGATCAGCCAATTAATGGCGGGGTTTCCGGGGGAGGCCCGTGCTTGTCGTGCGATCTTTTGGTGGGGCATAAAAAATTCAAGATCCACCCATTTTTCTCATGGATAAGCCAAAGTTTATTTATCATTTGAATATCGACCCATGTCCGACCTGATTCTCTTTTTTTTTTTTTTTGTCCAACAAATCCAATTGGAATTCCAACATGAAGAGAAAGGCATCCACCCAGGCTGACGGCAAGAAGCCGATCAAGAAGCGCTCCAAAAACAGTAATTTACACCTCCAATTCCCCAATGCGCCAGCTCCCAAAACCAAAAAATGTTGACCCACCATAGCTCTCAGTGCCGAAGAAGCCAAATCCCGTTTCCGCAAGGGATTGTTCGACAAAAAAGTCCTCGACAAGTACACCTCCGAGTACGCCTCTTCTACCCCATATAAACACAGCGTTATTTCCGGTCTGGTCGACGACGCTCTCCTGCGCAAGGTCCGCGAAGAGATCAAGGACAACGTTCACTTCACCCCCAAGGAGACCGACATCTACAAGATCCACCAGAGTGGTGACCTTGCGAACCTTGACGGCCTTGAAGACAAAGCTCTCGCCAAATTCCCCTCTCTCCTCGCCCTTCGCGACGCCATCTACTCGCAAACATTTCGCGACTATGTTTCCCACATCACCGGCTGCGGTCCGCTGAGCGGGCGCAAGACCGACATGGCAATCAACGTTTATACCCCGGGCTGCTTCCTTCTGTGCCACGACGACGTGATTGGCTCTCGAAAAGTCAGCTACATTCTGTACCTGACGGACCCCAACACCCCGTGGCAGCCAGAATGGGGCGGCGCGCTTCGTTTATTCCCAGTCGTCGACCGCGAGGGCAAAAATGGAGAGATCGCCAAAACGCCCCTGCCAGATGTCGTCAAGGTCATTCCGCCGGCTTGGAACCAGCTCTCATTCTTTGCAGTTCAGCCCGGCGAGTCATTCCACGACGTCGAGGAGGTTTACCATGCCTCCTCCGAGAAGGAGCTGGAGAAAAATGGTGGGCGCATCCGCATGGCCATTAGTGGCTGGTTCCACATTCCCCAGATTGGCGAGGATGGTTATGTCAAGGGAGCTGAGGAGAAAGCTGCACAAAAGAGTGGTCTCATGCAACTACAAGGTAACCCTGACCAACATGACCGTCCCCACGCGAACCCTGTCCCAGTTGAGAAGGAGAAGACCGCCGAGGACGACGAGGATGCGCCCCTTGACGAGTCCGACCTGGAGTTCCTGCTCAAGTACATTGCGCCCACTTACCTTACCCCGGACACCCTGGACCGCGTGGCCGACCATTTTGAGGAGGAGTTCAGCATTACCCTACCCGATATTATTCACCCCAAGTTTGCAGAAAAGCTCCGCAAGTATGTCGAGGCCGAGGAGGCCAAGCCGCTCCCACAAGACAGTGATGTGATCGAGAAGGGAGCATGGAAGGTTGCACGTCCACCCCACAAACATCGTTATCTTTACCTCCAGCCTGGTCAATCTGAAACCGAGCCGTCCCCGCTGAAAGAGCTGCTCGAGGTTCTCCTGCCGTCAAGGCAGTTCCGTCTATGGCTACAAATGGCAACCAGATCAGTAGTAGAAAGTCACGACTTGCTTGCTCGCCGGTTCCGACGGGGCTTGGATTACACTTTGGCTACTGGATACGAAGGCAAGCCAAGGCTCGAGGTCAACATCGGCCTGACACCTACCGATGGTTGGGGCGACATCCAGGACGACAGTGACGAAGACGAAGAAGACGAATCCGAGGTCGAGGAGCCCAAGAGCAAAAAGGCTAAGAAGGCTGCAGCAAACGGCAAAGTCAAGGCTAATGGCAAGACCAACGGCGCAGAGAAGAACAAGGGCAAAAAGAAGTTTGCAGACAAGAAGGCTGAACCAGAAGAGGAGAAGGAAGTTGGTGGCCATGAGGTTTACATGGCTGGTGATGACGATGGCAATGAGGATGCTGCCATCTACAAGACCAGCGACGATGATGACAATATCCTGTTCTTTCAGGCGGCGGCATGGAATAAGATGTCGATCGTCCTGCGCGACAGCGGGACCCTTCGCTTTGTCAAGTATGTGAGCCAGAGCGCAAAGGGAGATAGGTGGGATGTCAGCGCCATGTTTGATATCGAGGAACAAGACGAAGCTCCCGAGGATGACAGTGGTGAGGGGCCAGGCGCGGTGTTGGACGAGTCCGAAGAGGAAGAGTTCAAGGGCTTCTCCCCCAGTGAGGACAGTGATTCGGACTAAACGATACGGAGCCAGGCGCTGTCGATGGTACAAGGAGAATATGATGATGACCGTAACGCTGGCCGACCTTGGGCCGAATAATCCGAGCTGACCATTCGAATGTTCAATTGTATGTGTAATTGAGGATTTAACCGGGTGCAACAGATATGCGTCACTCCAGAGGTGTCTCGATATTGGATGGAGTAAGCCCAAGCACAGTAACACGATCTGTTTCGCCAAACCAGAAATCTATGATCTTGATTGATCAATTCGGTTCCTGCAAGACTCGATCGACGTGGCGAATTATCTGTGAAGGGTCCCGTGGGCCTGATCGTCACATCGTCCAACAAATCAAAAACAACTGGTTTCTGACCAATCATCCTTAATAATAAACACTGCCTCATGCAAACTGGAAAACATGGAAAAGGCAGAACATGCATTTTCCAGGAAGATGAATCCATGCGCAGGAATTGTTCCAAATTGCTTCCATAGAAGCACGGACGTCATGTTCGTCGGTTTTTCCCCGGCGACTCCATCTCCCGTCTATGATGGTGTGGAGGCAGGCATGGGCGGTGATGATGCTGGAGATTGTTGCATTGCGTCGATCCTTGGCCCCGAAGCCCGGGCTTCCGGGCACCTCCCTGCTCCGTAGATTTTCCTAGGGCTCGGCAAGACGGCATGGCGATGCGCCCAGAACTGAGGGGTCTCTTTGAGCAGCAATTAAATCAAGGCAGAGCAAGGCTCTCATGTATGCCACCTTCCAACTCGAGAGACAGGGAGGGAAGGGGAAGAGGGGGAGATGGAGGGGAGGATGTGAATGGGACAGTAGCACAAGAATCGGGCCAGACCGTTGCTGGGACTGTTGAATAGGACCGTGGCGTGTGATCTTCTCATGTGTGTTAGCCACCACAATTCTCCATTTTCCTGCACCCTTTTATGCGGTCTGACCACTTGGAAACCCGGCCGATTCCCGAATCCCTTTTTCTTTTTCTTTCAAACAACGGCCTTGTTGGGATGACCCGCTGGTTTAAAAAAGTCTTGGGGTCTTGTCCTGCACGGCGCGAACCATCTCCGCTTTCTGGAACTTAAGCAGCGGTATCCCGGTCTTTGGGTTGACCGATATTCTTGTCTCCTTTCTTTTTTTTTTTTTTTTAAAAAAAAAAACAAGAATTGGAAAATTATTCTGAATACTTCTCTATAGAAGCACTCTTTTTCTTTGTTCTTGTAAATCATAATAACATACACCATGCCTATCATTCGCAATCCTTTTGCGCGCCGACCGGGCGTCGCCGCTCCTCAGTCTCAGGATGAGAACGCTGCAGTCCACCGCCGTGAGGATCAAGACACTACCGGATCTAGGACTTCTTCTGCTTGGAGCATTAGGAGCAGCAGGAAGAGTCAGGACACTGGGGAGTACAAGATGAGTGGTATGAGTGAAATTCCCCATTGCCCCTCTTTCAAGGCATTGTCACCCCTGAGTTCTCTCGAAGCAGGGGTGTTGGTGTAACATAGAGAGTATCATTGATATACTAACACCAGCTATAGTCGTCAATGACAGCGGAATATACCTTCCAGTATGAAACTCCACATAAACAATTTTTCTTTCAGATGAACCATTCCTCTCTAACAGCCATTCATAGCCCTCGCCAGTCGAGAAACAAGCAATCTGGCCACGTCGATATCTCTCGCGCAACTCTGAAAGCAGAAGAAGCGGCGATCACAGCAGTATCAGATCAGGGGAGATTGAACATTTCCCCATTTCTAGAGAATCCTTTGATTCGTATAGACGATCATTTGTGTGTTCTGTTTTTTCTTCTCCTCTTTTTCTTGCCCTTTTGGCTAACTCGAGAAAAAAAAGGATATTTGTGCCAAACGTCCAGTGATTATAACTTCAGATACTTATAACTCCCGACAATCGCTTGACTCTTCCCGGTTTTTTTCTTCTAGAAATGAACAGTATACCCCTCGATCATCATTAGCTCCCAGGGCTCGCAACAATAGCAACAACAACAACAACAACAACAAGCCAACTGTTCCTGAGCTTGAACCGGAGGAGGATGTGACCCCGGGGTTTGAGGATGTGGTTTTGGGCGATGATATCAATAATAAACCAGCAGGAGAGACTCTGAAAAAGAGGAGCGGGTTCTTTTCGAGATTGGGACATCACAGCGAGGAAGTGGAAAAGGATGGCGCTGGATGGAGCTTTGGTATGGTTGGGAGGAGGCATAACCATACTGGTGCTCACCAGCAGGTGCAGGTTCAAGAGTTGGGGGCTATCACTAGGCCAATGACGAGGGATCACATGAAGGGTGTTGAGGTTGAGGTTTAATGAGGGTGTTCTTCTGTCTGGTTGGAAGAAAAAGGGGGGAAGGGAATCATGATAATGAGGGTCAATATCGGGTTGGATTAGCGGGGGCGTTTTGATTTTGATTTTGATTTTGGGGTTTGGCAATTTATCTTGCTTTTGTTGCTGATACATTGGGTATATTTACAACAAAGGGTAATAATCTATAATAAATGAATAAGTAATGAATATTAAAAGTTAGTCACATATTTCCTTTCTCTTCTTCCTCATTGTTAACTTTTAAGTAACTCTCATAAACCTTGTCCACAGCAAAACCGTAAAAAAATACATACAATAGGGGAATAGAGGCGTTGTGCCGTATTCAGGGTAAAGATGTGAGCAAATCCGCCTTCTGAGCAGATACAAAGACATGAAGACATAAAGACAAAAGATGCCGAAGATTAAGGACGGAAGAGCTCCCTCAGATTGACAGCCTGCCATGATAAAGAGCGCCTCAATGCCATCACTATGAAAGAAGAGAAATCCAATCAACAATTTTCTTTCTATTTCTTTCCGTTCTTTCCGTCTTTTTCTTTCCATTTCTTTTTTCTTTTTTCTTGCTTTTACTTTTATCCCTTTTCTTACCATTCTTTTTGTCTTTTTGTCTTTTTCTTTCTATTTCTTTTGGCCTTTTTTTTCTTATTTTCTTTTTTTTCCCTCATCTTTTTTGTCTTTTTGTCTTTTTGTCTTTCTTTCATTCTTTGCTACTCCTTTAACATACCAATACAGCTGCTCGACTGAAATGAAAGATGTATTATAATTTTAAACATGCCATGTGGATTGATGTTGAGAGCGGATTGCTTCTTAAGCTGTTACATGCAAGGATTATTTGCCCTTATCACTCTTGATTTGAAGAGAAATAAGGAGGAGATAGCTGGCATTTTATTCACACTGTGAAGATCAGGATAGTTAGGAAAGACTTGTCTGGATTATATATATACGAGACAGACGGCCTGCTATTAAACCGTAGTGATGTCCTTACTCTTTCCTTCCAAGAAGGAGAAAGGAAACCGGTACAGAGCAGCAGATGGGCAGTTGGTTGAGGTTTTATGTCTCCTGTGAGCAAATGGAGAGGGACTTGCTACAGTCAAGTTTACTCTGTAATCATTAATATGCTCATGATCAACCTGTGTTAAACTTCAGTCGTTCCAGCGTGAAAGGGTTGAAGTTTGTTGTTGTAGTCATGTAAACAGACTGAGAAAGGGGTCAATGAGCAAGAAGAAAAATTAGAGGGATCCCTCTATTCTATGTATTTTTGCCAACAAGTATATCGCTCTGTTCATATCGCTAAACGAAAAGGAAGAGGAAGAAGAGCCCCCGACAGAAATTTCCCGATCTGAAAATCGACAGCATTGATAAGTGGCAACAGATGGAGGAGACATAAATCGATATATGCCGATCACCCTTTTACATCCCAGTTGCCCAACTCCTCTTTCAGCTTCTGCAGTCCCTGCAGTAAATCGTCTCTCAAATCCTCCCACCCTTCAACACCAATACTCACCCGCAGCAACCTTCTATCAACCTTGGGATCAGTCATGGCCCTCCACTCGATCAAACTTTCAATTCCTCCCAAGCTTGTAGCATGATGGAACAAGTGCAACTTGCTTGGCAACCTCTTGGCATGCTCCTCAGACTTTAGCCAAATCGAGAAAACAGGTCCAAACCCATTAGGCATCTGCTTCCTCAACCATGACCCTTCAACCTTTGCCTCGGGCTGCTGAGAAGCATGCTGAATCTTATAAACCAAACCCCCCGCCAAACTTCCCTCTTTCTCCTTCTCAGCAGCAAAGAAGTCGACCAGGGCTTGAGCACTCTCGCTCTGCCTCTTGACTCTCAACTCCAAAGTCCTCAAGGACCTAACACCCAACCAACCCTCCAAACTGCCCATCACGCCACCCAAGTGTAGTCTCTCATCCCTCAACTCCCGAATCCATCCCTTCTTCCCGTTTTCCAAATCCGCCTCGGCCCTGTCAGGCCTAACAGCCAACACGCCGCTCAGCATGTCACTATGTCCACCAAAGTACTTTGTCGCACTATGCATAACGATATCAACCCCGTACTGGAACGGATCCATCAAAGGCGGAGGCGCAAAGGTGGCATCAACAGTCAAGTAACACCCAAGTTCATCCGCTTTCCTCCTGTAATACTCCAAATCCCTGGCCTCGCCAGTTGGGTTCAAGGGAGTCTCAACATGAATCACGTCGCCTGGTTGCAACTTGTTCAAGTCATTTTCATTTTCAAGCTCCAGCTTTTCAAGACCATTCAACTTATTGATGATTCCCAAGATTCCGTGACACCCGTGGTATCCTCCACCAATTGCAACTCGTTTCGGGTTTAGAAAGACAATCATTGCGTGAAAGGCGGCCAGTCCTGAAGCATAAGAGAGACAGGGGGCGCCAATAATGGAACTCAAAAGTGCTTCAAATCTCGTTGTATTGGGTGCGCTGTCTCTTGAGTAGACGTGAGAATCGTAAGGAGCGTTGGGGTTGGTATTTTCCCAGGAAACCAATTTGTCGGGGTCGTCAGAGTATCTGAAAGTGGTGGAAACATGCATTGGTGGTGCGACTGCTTGATGGTTGTTGATATAGTCATCTGCGTGTACAGAACGGGAGGCAAGAGAAAGCTCCTTGTCTGGGAAGGCGGCGACCAACTTTTTGGGGCCATCGAGGACGACGTCCTGTTTCTTGTTTTCCATTGCCATGTTGCTTGTGTGTGTGTTTGTGTGTGTGTGTGTGGTTATGAAATGCTTGTTGTTCATGATAAGACACAGAAGAGAAATGTTAACAAAGTTGTTTTGCGTCCCTTATTAATATACCTGTCCCCCGCATACTTGGCTCCATTTGACTCCTCAAGTCGTCATTTTTAGGGCGTATCATAATTTTTTTTTTAAAAGAATCCACCCTTCAAAAACGTCTCGGCATTGATTGAAGGTTCCAGAAGTGGATCAAGTTTGGATTTACGATTAGTATTTCCAAATGGCAACAAGAACATGATTACTCTTGAACCAAAGTCTTGGTCCCATAAAAAGGTGAGTGTGGTTGAAAATTGTGACGAATCCGCCGTTCAGTACCTCTGAAAAGGATCCTAGTTGAAGGTGAACTGTTGAACAATGATTCGGTGTAGCCAAAGGGTATACAACAATAACTGTCTCTTGGAACAAGTAATGAGAAGGTAATTGTGCTGGTTGAACTATCTGTTGCATACTGAGGCATCTATCTAAGCTGGCTGATTCCTCCGTATATATAGAGAGTGGTCTTGGCGGCTCGAGAGCCCATGAGAGCCAACCTGTTGATTCTTTGAAGACTGTGACGGTCGGGACGACTGGCACTGCAATGACCAATTGACCAACTTTCCAAAAGGAACGTCGAATTGTAAAGTCAACACTTCACAATTCAATTGCAGTATATATATGGTTTCTACGGTGACCAGCCGTCACAGTTGCGATAAATTTGATGAGGTGCACTGGCCACCTCGAACTGTGGGTCCGAGGTCATGGTGTTACGTGACTCCCGAATGTCCACGCCAGCCATGACAATAACCTCTTTTTTTAATATTTTTTTTGCTTTTGAAACCGCGTAATTTTAGTATTTTCCTCGGCTTAGTATATACTATTTCGTCTTTGACCCACTAGATCCTAGGCCTTCTATTGGCTAAGACCCCTCGCTTAGCGCCAAGGTGACTGTCCGGAGGGCAAAGGGATGGAACACCTTTTTCTCTGATAGGGATGTGGTGACTTGCAGACTGCAGATGACAGCATCCACTCGACCAATTAGTTTCATTGCTCCCATACCATCCACACCAATTCATCTTCCCGGTCCGATGCTATCAGTTTGTTGAGGAAGTACCATGACAGTATCAACCCGTCTCGCAGTTGACGTTGGTGTTGCAGCAATGTGACTTGCACAAAGCATATGTCATGTCCCTGCCCCAAAGAGGCGTTAGAAAGCAAGCCAAACACAACTTCCTCATTTGACATCATCTTGTCTACGTCCAAACCCCGGGACTTCACTTTCCTGAATATTGACCCTGGATACTTTGATGATGGATGGACCTGGTAACTACCCCCTGACAACAGCTTCCTGTTCTTGCTTCACTCCATTATCCATATCATAGTGATTCAATGGCTTCCCACTTAAAACAGCTCGCCTTTGAAGGCACCTTAATACTTGGTTGTTTTGGTTTGATGATGAATCTGGTGATTGATTCCCGGTAACGGCTTACTGGTGCCTGCCATTCTAAGTGTTATCAGAAAGCTATCTAAGCCCCGGAACTCCGGCTTCATCAACACCGATAACATCTAACCCGAAGAAAAGAAAAGAAACCCATTCCACGCCTAATACATGTTTCTCAACATCAAAAGTAAACCCCCTCAGCTTCCTCCCTAACCGCCCCCATCAAAGCTTGCAACTGCTTATCCCCCATAGCACCCACAAAAATATCCGCCACGCTCCTCTTGACCTTCTTCTCCCCATCTGCTGCCAAATCCTCATACCAACTCAAAATAACCATTTGACCACTCTTAAACTCTTGCTTCCACCTCTTGACAAAATCCTCTCTACTAACCCCCTTAAACTCAACCGAAAATCCACTGGCACACTTCAACCCCCTCTCTACCCAAAAATGTCCTCTCATAAGCGGAAGAGCCATCGACCCTGAAGTCCTAGCATTCATATCCACAATATGATACTTTGTTTCCTCCCCATTATTGCTTCTTGTTTCACCCACCTTCCGAGTCTCCAAAACATCAATACCAACCGGACCCTTGTACCCCTGATCAGCAATCCATTCGGCCGTTCTCTCAACCAACCCCATAAACTTTAATTTCAACTCTTCTTGTCTGGCATAATTAATCGTGCTTCCAACCCATGCACTACTCTCCTCATCAATCATTTGCTCCGACACTCCCAAGAAAACGGGACCCTCATTCCCAACAACAAAAGTAATGCCATAATCAGCCACCACATTGGTGACCATATCCGACAAGATAACTGATGCAGGAAAAAGATGACTGTTTTCTTCCGTTACCTGAGATAAAACCTTCCACAAGACGCCATCTGCACCAGACAGATCATCAATTAAAGCTTGTTTGTCTTCCTGGGTATTAATAACCCACGTTCCCGCACCGCCCCAGGTTTGTTGATTCTTGAACACAAAAGGGACCGGACGAGACTCCACAGCCGATAAAAGCTTAGCGGCTTCGGCCTTGAGCCAGGTAACTCGAGTACCTGTGCATGATTCCGGGACAAGACAAGATTTTTGAGCTAAAGACTGACAGGCAGAACAGCATGAAGAAGCTGGCGGAGGAAGAGAAGAGTTGGAAATATCAATAATGTCGCAACGGGGAGTGGGTAAGCCGGAGCGAGCGAGACCTGCTTTGCTGTTGAGGATCCAATGCGTCTCAAGGTCATGGTCCAAAGGATGCTTCGACAGTTCGTCCACGGATACTTTGTAAGTGAGTTTGTCGATTTTGTGTTTCTCCATTGGGATTTGAGAAGGCCCGGGACAAAAGATGATTTCCGGCCGTTGAGAGGGATCAAGTACCGAGAGGGTAGTTTCGGCTTCTTTCAGATCGTGTGAAAGTTGTTCTTGGGAGCGACTCTTCCTGAACATGATGACGGGGGATTTGCCGGCAATGAAGGCATCTCGCTGAGGGAGAAGGCTGAGATACTTGATAGCCAGAGTCTTTTGAAGCTTTCTGTTCTTGGCTGTGAGCTTTTGCTTGGGCTCATTGATGAACGGGCCGTCTTGGTATGGATATCTGGTGTTGCGGGGAAAGTCGGGGTTGATGTCGAGTGCACTGTTGACGCCGCAGAATACCATGCCCAACCTGATGTTTTCATATTCGGGGTCGGCTTGATGATACAGCTCTGTGAGGGTTTTGTCGAGTGTGACGGTTGGCAATTTGATGCCTGCAAGGGTGGTGGTATCTTCAATGGAGCCCATGGTGATTGTTGTGGTGGTTGTTGTTGTTGTTGTTGTTGTTGTTGTATACAAAAGATAGGTTGTTGAGCAGGACGACGACCACAAATATATATTATCATTGTTTGCTGTTTCCAGATATCTGGTTCACTACCGGGCCGATGCAACGTCATTGCTTCTTGTTTGCGATGAATTCCCCCTTCTGATCGACAATAAATCTGATCTTTTGCGGATTAGACTTTAGGGGCCTCCCGAATGATCGCCTGCCAATTGCACTTCAGATGAGCAATGACATCATCAACCTGCCAGGGGGCACCCATGTTGTTCTCACTCATAAAGAGCATCGATTTTGTAATTTGTCTCAGATGTTTCAGATTCTTCCTTAATTGAAAAGCTACAGTCGAGATTGACCGAGAATTGACGTCTTAGCCAGACGTCACAAGCAGTGCGCCTCATCGGAGCTGATGTCCCGGGCCATCCTCTGCTCTTGCCAAATATCCAAAGTGACGAATTGCCGAATGTCCCTCCCAGGTAGCCGTTTCTTCAATCTAGGCTAAACCATCGTCAACCTCGGGCCAACCCGCCATTTAAATGAAGGTGCTATAACTGATAGATTACCTCTGCAAAAGATTTATCTCCGACTTGGGCATATATATGTATCTTCCCGGGATGTGGTCCATTGTTCATGTTGGGTAGGTTTTTTTGTCGAATAAATTTATCCATCCGTGTCAACCAACTCCAAAATGTATGCTCTCCCCTTGATCCTTGCGACCTTCATTCCCGGCTCGATGGCCTCCCTGACGCAGCACCGACGTGCCGTCACAGGGCCATGTCCAATCACCGCCACCATCGTGGAGCCTTGCAGAGACATGCTCGACAGCAGCGCCTGCTGGAACGGAATAATTGGGCGCAATGGCGATGGAAGCGGCGCTAGGGCAGAAGAGCTGTGGAATTGTGTTCCCGGGGGAAAGAAAAACGTATGTTAATCATATAACGTTGCCGAATTCTGCTAACATTATTGCCGTACAGATGTGTGAATGTTATGGCTGCGATTGGGGTTTGGACAGATATGTGACCAGACTCAATCTCTGCGCAACGCCTTGACTGGATAGAGTCTGGGGGCGGAATCGAGGCCATCGTGATCTTGTCGACCGCATCTTGGTCAATACCAGTCAGCTGGAGACCACACAGTTATTATAGGGTTAGAGCAACAGATACCTCAAAATTCCGAACTTGTATACTTGGGTTGACCAGTTCAAGTTGTATATATATGTACATGCTATGTACCGTAAATCGCTATGCAAAAGATAATTCAGTTGATGTATCATCAAGCTCATTCCCAACACCATGTGGTGTTCCTCCATGAAAAAATAAAACATGCTGTGATGTATGTTCTAGCAATGCCAAATGCCCAGTTTCTTTTTTTTTTTTTGACTCCGAACCTCCATACCTTTTTGTATCTCTAAAACCCAGGAACTTTTGCGTACAATCCATCATAAAGTTTTCCCACCCATCCCAACGTCTCTCCTCCTCTTGCAACGATACCGAGACCACCCGCAGCCCATACAGCAAACGCCAGTGCCGAGACGCCGTTGATGACCAACAGTCTCCTCCTCCTCTTCTTTCTCGTCTGAGTATCAACCACCACGTTGCCCGTGTGTCTTTCCAGATGCCACCCAGCTCCCTGCGCGACTCCAAGGTACTTGGCCCAGCCCCAGACCATGTGTCCACAGCCAAGGCCCAACAGAGCAGTGAATGATAGCCACGAGACCGCTGGGTGTCTTGCAAAACCATGAGCCGCATATGCCAAACCAATGTTTGCACTGTCTCCTTCAAAATAGAGTGGAAGCCCTCTGTTCATGGCAATATGCGCACCTAGGGCAGCCGCGAACCCATATCCCGATGCAGCAATGTAGCTAAAGAGGGGCCATCCGCCTCCACCTAGACCCGACTTGTTCTTTTTGCCATTTGGTGATTGGTGACCACCGCGGCCGTATCGTTTAAGGTTATGAGAACGACGCAGCAGACGGAGAGCGACTCCGGAGCCAACGTGGGCTATGATTGGAAGCCCGACGAGTAAGGGTTCGCTTAGTGGTGTTTGGTAGATTTCGCGAGCGAGCAGGAGGTACGATTCCGAGGATGGGACGGAACGGGCGACGAGCGGGATGATCGAGGTCGTTGCCAGGTGAAGAGACGCAAAGAGGCCAAATGTGTAGGAAGAGTAGCGCTGGATGCGCGTTACTGTTTTGGCATTAGATGTAAAAACTTAAAGGGCCGTGGGGGGAAGAGAGCAGACGCACGATAGTAAATTGGACCATGGCCGGAACCGCTTAAACCGAGACTGGTCGTCGTGTTTGTGGAAGAAAAGGTTGGGTTTGACCGGAGGGAATGGGTCGAGTCTGAAAGGGATTCTTCTGGGACCGGTGGTAGGTCTTTGTCATACGGACTATAAGTTGGAGAGTCCATTGGGGTTGGGTCGATTTCGAGCAGTGAAACCTGGGATATGGTGGATACAAGAGTCTCCTGCGAGGCTCTCGACCGTAACGAATGGTGATCCATGATGGACGGCACAGTGGAACTGCAACTGCCGGCGCGGCCGGGTTCCTTTCTTGGTCAAAACTTGTTCTTGCTATTTGCTTTTGTAGATTTGGGATTTGTTGAGGATCGGGAAGTTGCATTCGTTGAGCCTGCTTCAACCGTCAGTCTCATCCTGGTGGGGGCGGTCTGACTCTGGGGGTAAGGAATGCGTAAGATTACGGTAATTAATGACTTTCCCTCAATTCCTGATGGTCAGATCATGACATGCTATACGGTATGTTACATAGATTACGTCTTGGCATTTCACCGGATCCCATATTACCCCACAGTGTCAAGTGGGATGAACCGCCCCCGCTTGGCACACCTCACTGGGTAACCCCTGTAGCTGCTGAATTTTGGCCTGTGATCACTTTTGATCATTGAACAAAAACCTACCTAATTCTTGTCACTTCCAAACAAATAATTTTCTCTCGATAATTGAACGCTCATCCTTACGCCTTTCGCAAAATGCCTCCGCATTTCCTAACCCTTCCTCCGGCGCAGACGTCGTCAGCGCGCGAGGCCCTCCAGTCATTTTATTGCCAGCTTTGCCAAAAAGGCTATACGAGAATGAACGACTATGAAGCCCATCTCGGTAGCTACGACCACACCCACAAACAGCGACTCAAGGATATGAAAGCGATGGTTAAGGATCCGAACGCTGCCGCCCGTGCGAGACGCCAGGAACAAAAAAGTGAGGGCGTCATTAGCATAAAGCTGGGTGAAGCAGCGAGCTCAGCTGCGGGCGGTGGTGGCTTCAAAAAGGGCGGGTTCAAGAAGACGGGATTCAAGTCATCGTCCTTTCTGCCCGTCACAGCCCCTGCACCTGTCCAAGAGGATAAGAAAGAGGCTGAAGTTGCAGCAAAGAGCGAGCTGCTGGAGAGCGACACCGAGGACGAAGGCTACCAAGTCTACAATCCGAGAAAACCAACCGATTGATTTGCGACAATGTGATTAATTTCTCATTTCTACACAGCTGGTCCTCTGTCTAACCGGCAGACCAAGTGTTTGGATCGAAACCAGAGAGGTCCTCCTCCAACAGGCCTAAAATATGCGTATTGCCCGAAAACCAGCTTCCTAGCTGAGCAGCTTGGTTCGCGTCAAAATCTGCATTTACATGCATACCGGCGTTGCCATACAATGGTGGGTTTTGTTGGGGATTATACTGAGGCATGAATCCCAATTGGCTCAGATACATGTCGATGTTGTTTTCTGCCATGGTCATATCCTGGTTTTGGGGGTTCTCTTGTCGCTTCGCTCTGGTCTCGACGCAAATGTTGGCGACATTGAGGAGAACCTGGCAGACGCGATAAAGCTTTCCGACCGCTTCCGATACGGCACAGACCGGCTGCAGGCCGTGGACGAACTTTGTCAGGCGCTGGAGGTCCTCAAGATTGGATGTCTCGACGATGTGGCAAAAGATAACTCTGCGACCGGTCAGCCAATCATTCAGGAGCCAATAGGAGGGAAAGGCTGTGGTATACATTAATGGGATAAATGGGACGTGCATAATGTTCCTTCCACACTTTATGTTAGTGAGGAACTCGGAAAGGGGGGTGGACAAACAGACACACCATTGAATATACCCCGCTTTTACAAAAAGGCTCTCCCCAGCCAATGCCATGCACTGCTCATGACTTGCAAAAGCACGTCTTGCAGCTTCTATGCATTCGCGGTTAAATGTGCTAGCAGATCCAGGAGGACTGGGGATGGCCCGATAGATCAGTGTCAGTGCTGATCCGTGAACCAGGTCGTCTGCCAGAATTGCCATGTCAAAGGAGAATAAACTGGTCGAATCAAAACCTTCAGTTTGTATCTTTTCTCGAGCATGTCTAATGAGTGGCTCTTGGTCTTCAACAAGCTTGACTACCTGGTTTCAGTAAAAACTCTACAAGTCCTACCATTGCAGTCAAGTGAGGGCAACTTACGGAGCGTTTGAACCAGCCGACGGGCACTCTCTGCTCGCTGTTCAGGGGGTCCGGCTAGAGCGGATGGGCTGTACAGTTGCTTATACGCGAGGCCTTGGAACTCTGCATATGCAATCCACTGATCCAAGACCAGCTTCCACGCCACGTTGGGAATCTTGAGAGTGTCGCTGATCTGTCTCGGGACCGTGATGTCACAGTCGTTGATGATGGCTGCGCGGCCGAATCGAAGCGCAAGAGCTCGGTCGAGGATGTATGAGAACCAAAAGAGGACCGTTTTGGACTCTTGATCCGGCGTGCTTGGAGTACGCAGCCGATGGTATCCCAGGTTCATGCAGATGCTCGCTGCCATTGTGTTTAGGTCTCGAGCAATGGTGTACTTGGAGATCTCGATCGAGTACAGACACTTGGCTCGTGATGTTAGCCCGAAAGGGAAGAAGGGTGGGGTGTCGGGATAAGACATACACCAAGCAGCAAGAGCTCAACACTTTCCCTGCGAGCGGGAATCACAAGCGGCAGGTTTTTAAGCACAGTCTCGAGATTGTCCCTGAAAAGGTGCATGCACTCGGTCAGCTGCCCAGCCCGGGGGCCATCCGCGGCGGCAGCCCGCTCTTGGAACAAGAAATACAGTCCAGCATTGACGGTCCCCCAGAGGGTCAGAGCATAGTCCTCGGTTGGAAAGAATACCCGACGACACCGCTCGTTGAAGTCCTCCACCGCCATGAAGGCGCATATGGTTGGGAAGCTGGCTGGAGGAAAGTCTATGTAACGGTGTGTTATCCGGTTAGCCAATGAAACGCCAACCTCCTGAGACAAGACACACACAAACATACACACCTACCTTTTACTTCGCGGAGAACTTCCAAGACTATCTTGTATGAGGGCATAGGCATGTCACGCAAAAGGGCATGTGGTAGTTGTTTGGCGTGTGTGAAGCGATTTTCGTGTGCGGCTGGGCGGTGCTGCATGTCGACAATCTGTTTAAGAGACGACAAGGCAGACTGCAAATCGGGATGGAGATCATGAAGGGATGTCCGTGTGACAAGATTCTCAAGGACCTCACCCGCAAACTCGGTTTGAGCCCTCATGGACGAGTCTCCAGCAAACTCCGAGTCTCCATCGCTGTCATCGGGTGCAAATGCCGTATCGGTCCCGTGGGTGGCAGGAGAAGAATCTGTGTGGCCAGAAGCCAAGGTTCCAGCCAGACTCTCTGCCGGGGCCGACGATGGGCTCCGATGGCTCATGGATGCGGTCAAGCTCTGCAGCATGCTCTCAATTTTGCCCAGTCTCATGTCCATCGAATCAATCTTTCTCTCGCTAAAGACGGACCATTCATCAGTCAGAATTTTCTGAGACACGCAGGAGGGCGTCTCACTATTGATGTGATATCAAGACCCGTTGGCGTGGCTCTTTGGGTCGCTGTCCCATTCCTGTCGAGCTGCATATACGATTTGCCGTCCTGCAGTTTGAACAGGTTGGGATTTCCCTGTCACATCGTATCTGCAGTGTCTCATTAGTCTCAGCTTTTTTTTTTTTTTTTTTTTTTTTTGGGGCGGCAGCGGATGATGGACGATAGGTACCTTTCTGGTTCGACATTGATCACACTTTACCGGCTCTACCATTAGCAACTACAAGCTGGAAGAGTGACAATAAGTGAACAATGTCAGCAAAACGTACAGCTCTCTTGATGGTATCAGCTGTATTCTGTGGCTCGAAGGCCACCATCTCGGACTCGTCCATCAAGAAGGAAGGGGGCGAAGGGAAGAAAAAAAAAACAAAGCAAAAAGGGGGGATGTGATTATTGCGCGGGTGGTCCTTTGTCGGCAGTCGTATGTATTGATATCGTCCAGTCGTGGTTGGTTCCGGTCTCCTTCTCCGATAGTGTTATGGCCCCGCCCGCCCTGCCGCCGCGGAAATCGGAGTCGTATTGGAGGAACTGAACGCTAATCCCAACACGGCAATGAATGATTGATCCCTGTTCCCAATTTACTTACACACACACGAGAATTTTCTGTTGCTATCATTTTGTGGCGCTTGACGCAGCCCGCTGTTGCAAACGAAGGCCAATCATTGACGGAATGATTGTTCCGGAAACAATCTAGAGCGGATGGATGTGCATGTCGAGACCGGGTTGGAGAGGGGCTTCAGTTTGTGATAGAGAAGGGGAGAAAAGGGAGAAAAGGGAAGGAAGAGGGAAGGGAGATGTGGCTTAAAAGAGACAGACGATGCCAGCTAACTTGGGCATATTTTCCCTCCATCCCTCATCTTCACCATATTTGTTCATCGTAAAAGGTTACACAACTTGAAGCTCAACGTTTGTTGCACAACCTCCACTGCCACTTTTGTTACACAACCTCTACAAGCACTTTTGTTACATACTCCCACCATGAGAATTGCACAGCCCGAGTTCGTCCCGCCAAAGGACGTTATGTATATGTGTAAAAGACACAAACACACAAGGGACGAACCATACACTCTCAAGGCCGCCGAGGCCGCACTCGCCGTCAGACTCAAGACTGTTGCCGGCCTGGCTGATCCCAGGCTCGCATGGGAATGGATACCCGCAGAATCAGAATATGGGGAAGAGGAGACCGCCTCTGAAACCAATGAAGAAGATACATGTAACGATTCGAAGCCCATAAAGCTGGAAGAAGACGAGTCCAATTCGTTAGTCTCCATCCCGCAAGCCAGAAGACTGTGGTACGAGGCACTCGCGTAAGTTTGTCCCTTCCACCTTTCCCTTTTCCCCTTGACTTACCATTTATTTTAAACAGTAAGGCTGCCGCCGAAAACGGTCATCCGGGTGCCGTGCCCGTGGAATTAGTCCCTCCCATGCCGGACTTTCCCGAGTTTTTTGATCCCAATGTGCACATCAAGGAGGCTGCCATCCTGGGCAACACCCTGGCCGTGGGACGTTTCCTCTAGATGTGTCAGCCCCCAAACTTATGGATTCACACCCAAGCCGCTTACGAGACATTTTGGGAAGCTAGCCGCCGTGGTCATGTCGACGTCGTCAGAACGATGGCCAAGGGCGCCGGTATTCAAAGCTGCCCGCACATTGCCACGTCCAAGAAACGACTTGGGCCGGATTCGACTTCTCCCCTTCTTGAGGCCGTCAAGGCGAGGAGCTATGAGACTGTGAAAGAGTTGCTTGATCTGGGGGCACCCGTCGACAGTTGCAACGACCGGCGTGTGACACCAGTCATGGTCGCCGCCGGGAATGGGGATACAGAAATCCTCGAGTTATTACTGACAAAAAACCCAGATGTTATTGGGAGATCCGACAAAAAGCCCTTGCAGCGAGCCATCGATGCGGGGCACAAGGAAGCCGAAATGATCCTTCATCGATACATTGCCGAGCACCGGTCTTGTGCGTAACTTGCAGAATGATAGTCAGCCTGCTTAAGCCGGGGTTCCCCGATTTTGGGGACGACGATAGGCCGATTTTGTACCAGGACGGGACGTCCGCGATGGTCAATTTAGTGCCGCTCTGTTCCTGTACTCGCTTTGTACGTGTTGGACCACTCCCATTTGTTACAGAGGAATACGTGGAGGAAATTCGAAAGGGCAAGATTTATTCTCTTCCTCGAATAAGAGCACCAGATCCGGATGAGAGTCAGTGGGCTCCGGATCAGAAAAGGGATATGTCTCTCTTGCGTCCGGAGCCCACGACCTGTATCGCGTATAAAGACCGAGGGGAAGACATGTGTCCGCATCAGTTTATGGGCTATGGGTTGTATTACGATTTTTCTCCTTTTCGCAATCTTCCTGATTATCCCGCCGCCAATCCTAGTCAGAATCCGACTGGAGGGACACTGCATGAACAGTTTTGGGAGTCGGACTCTGATAGCCCTTCATAGTTAAGATGGAGACGTTGATCAAACCAAAACGTTTTCGTTTCACTTTGAATTTTTTTTTTAATGTTCCACCTTCTATGATGGTATAAAAGTTAGTTAACTTGGTAGCAATCAAAAATATATGGAGTTCCGGTTCTTTTTCATTTTCAAACTACCTTCCACTGTAACTACGCACCTTCCCGTCGTGATATGTCACTGTATTCTTTTGGCGGGTTTCCAGAAAACCCTTGCTCTTTCTCTGTGGATGCGATACATGAGATTGCTTCACCAGATTGGTATCAACAGCAAACGATAAAAGGCAACTTGGCCGAGCGGTCTAAGGCGCCACGTTAAGGTTCTATCCTTGATTCACATCTTGAGTCAATCAAGATTCCGTGGTCCGAAAGGGCGTGAGTTCGAATCTCACAGTTGTCATTGTATCTGTCAAAATCACACCCGCTCAGTGTGGAAATTCTTTTTTCCCCCTTCCTCGAGTCATGTTTTTGGGTAGGTTGGTTGGCTCATGTAGTTCTGGATGTCAGGGGTTGACCTTGTTGTCTGGTTGAAAATTGTTGCGCAGCCGAATACTATATACCCAAATGAAGGTTCATGATATGACGAAAGTTCCGAAAGTGATCTCTATAATAAATGAATTAAAACATACTATGAAACAAGGCTTAGTCCAGACATCATCACGAAATCGAATCGTGATGCTTCAGGGACCTCCTGGAAAATAAGGCGTTTCAGGCTTCTGCAGCGTCAAGAAATTGTCCTCCCCATCTATCGTCTCAACCTCGCTGCCTTTGTGGCTGTCGGCGTCTGTTGCAGTCCCAGAGCTGGTACTAAACTCGACTTCTACCGTTTTGGTGATACCACGTCCACTGGCAGGCATCGTCGTCGTGACGTCCAAAGGCTCCATGCTGCCTGACGAAATGGGCGGGAGTTGATCGTTTCGTTCTTTTCCCATCATTTGGGAGTTGCGCAAGTTACTGCGGTCGCCCAAATGAATCGATGTTCCGGATGGAAGTTCTCCATCTTCGCCACGGTCAGGCTTTTGTCGCGGAAAGAGAAGGTCGCGCCAGCTGGCGAATGAACTCTCAGTCCATCCGTAAATGACGGCGTCGACAAAGCCTTGAAGGACGATGCACGCCTTGTCGATGGTTTGAACCTGCCATGGGGCCGGATGACGCGTGACTGTCTGGTAGATTCGGATGGATGTTGGAAGGGTCCAGACGACGGCGTATGCGACAGGATAGAGCAGCATCAGTCGTGCGAGCTAACAATACATTATTAGCTGGTACATGTTTAATAATCCACTGAGACATGATGTGACATACCCTCTTGAGCCGACGATGTTGTCCAGAGAGAACCCTGACGTAACTACCACTTCCTAAACCACTGCTAATCCCTCCGGATGTTGCATCATTACCGGTGGATTCTGAGTCTCCAAACGACCTCCAATGTCGATGCGCTCGGAAAAGGAGATGATATAGCCTGGCATAGAGCAGCATCATAACGGCGACGATGGCCCATCTCTGGACAAAGTTGACATACAATCGAACCCCATCCGAAGTAAACCAGCACCACGTGCCAATGTCACCGTATCCCAGAACCAACAACCCAACGAGAGCCAACACGAAAGACAAGACCCATGGAACCACCCACAGCACCAGCAGATGACGCTGTATCCACGCCGAGGACCTCTTGTGATCTGCGAGAATGAGGTAGGTGCAAATGGAAATGATGAGAACCCAATAGTCGGTTTGAATCACAAAGAGCTGCGTCATGAACCCGTTGAAACGGCAAAACTTGGCTTGCTCCGGTGCGCCGATCCAATGCCCGTTCACGTTTTGAGACGACGACAAGAGGAAATTGAATGCCATGGCAAAGTCGCTAACAGCCAGTCCCAGGATGAGTTGGTGTCTAAAGGTGCGGAGCTGGGGAAACATGGCGAAGCTGGCTCCTATCCAGACGGTGCCGATAATGGAAACGATGGACACGATCAGAATAACGACGCTTTGTGTGTACATGGCATGTTGATCCTTCGGGGCGGCGAGCGCCTCTCGAGGTGAGAGACGTTCAAGATTCAAGTCGAATAGCATGATGATGGTAGTGATGATGAACGGGTCATGATTGGGACTTCTTCTGGTTCTTTTTCATGTTCATTTGGTTTTCGACGTATATCTCTAATACAGAATTTCAGGGACTTTTTCTACGATAATCTTTTGGCTTTTTCTTTTCTTTTTTTGCAAGTTTGGTGGGAATCACTTTCAGGGGTTGAAAATTTCGAGGGATTGCTGTGGCTGAAGGAGAAATTTATTTCGTGGCAAAGATAAGAACCCGGAAGCCCCAGGGTTCAATCATGTCCGCGGGCATGGAAAGAGTTTCTCAGTGAACGTGGGGGTGAGAGACCGGAAGAAAAGGGAAAGCCTGGAAACGCGGGGATCTTTGCTCCTCAGATAAGCATTGGTCCCTTCCCCTAACAAGTTCACGGAGATGCTTTTTTCAACTTTAAGCCTCGGGGAAGCCTCGGGGAAGCCACGGCCTCAGCTCATCAGGGATGTGAGTGGAAGACTAATTGATTCAATTCTTTTAGTTGACTACTCAAGAAACTTTGTTTATTGCTAGAGAAAAAAAAAAAAAAGAAAGAAAAAAAACTTATTCCTCGCTTGAAGTCCATCCCCCATCATCAGATCCATCCACGTCCAAAGGATGGGTCTTTATAAAATCCAGCCTCTCTCTTGCTCGCCGCAGCAGTCTTTTCCCTGGTTTGCCCATCTTCTTGTACTTTTTGATCCTATCCTTGGCCCTGTAACATCTGGCAAAGTAGAGAACCGCCTCCTCCAGCGATATATCCCGGCTCCTGTCGATGCCACCCAATGATATCATCTGCTCCCTGATGGGATTCACATCGTTGGGAATCTCTGGAAAATTGGGGTCTTCTTGCGACTGCGGATTGTGCAGGTAATAAGAATCTGGGTCCCTGATAAACCACACAATGGGTGAGCCCAGTAGCTCTACCACGTCGGCTTCTCCCACCGGAAAGAATTCGTAGCCCTGAAGCCTCTCTCTCTCACAATCCCACCATTTCTTCTTTCCCACCCGGGCTTGGTACAACAACTGTCCCGCATTGTACACCCTGACCGAGGACACCTTGTTTCCCATGTATGTGTCGACTACAACCCCGCAACACTCTCCGGCACCGTAGTCACCAGTACAACCGTTTTGATGCCCCACCGTCTCTCTCTCGTCTATATAGATATTGTCCGAGTGGTATTTGTCTCGGACTTTCTCCAGATGGTGTTCCGCCAGCTCTCTCATCCGAGCCAATCGCCCCTCCTTTACGCTCCGTTCTCTCAACAAAGGCTGGCGCTCATCCACGACTCTCACTCCCCGGGAAATCCTTGAGTGAGGCATGCTAAAAGCAAAAAGAGAGAGAGAGAGAGAGAAGACGTCGAAAGATGAGAGGATTGAAGTAGTTGGTATGGTCTGGAGACTGCCGCCTAGTTGATACGGCTCAGGATGGATGGATGAGCAGGCTGGTCCCGAAAGGTGGGAAAGGGCGGTGGTAGCGGTGGCAGAATAAAGGGTTAAGTTGAAGGATGTTTGAAGGTTGAGTGGGGAAAAGCTTTGATATTTGAGGTTTAAACTATGTTTATAGATGAAAGAAAGCTAGATTATTGGGAATCTAGTAGAGATATTTATGTTCAAAAGGAGGTAAGTGGGACAGTCACGAGCTCAGAAACGTTACGACGTCGACGATAGAAAGCTACCTAACTAGAAGGTTCTGCCCAGGTGCCGTGTCTATGCGCCTAACCCGGTTGCAGGTGGGCCGCCGATAAATCAACATGCAGCTGCGAGACATACATCAAATAGTGTCAATATATTATCGGAATAAGAAATAGGGTATAGACTCGAGAGCTTTTTACCAGGGGTCGGCCCGCTGTCAGAAGCTTTGCTCTTGTCTAAACCATTGATTTTAGCCTTTCAAGTTTGCACAAATGCAAATGTGAAGCTGACATCCGGGAAACTTGGCAGGGATCTGATATCAACAGTTTCTAACTGATGAGTTGCCACGGATGAGCAAGTTTGTTGCCCATCTCGATGCAATATCAGGAGAGATATGCTTGCAGCAACCCCGCTCGGCAGCGGCAGCTTGGATTGGTTCATGGAGAACGATCACGATCCCGTGCAGAAAGACTTGGGTTTTCAATGGTTGATACCCCGCTCGCTCTGTCACACTGTCCGGCCGCCACTTACTGCATCTCGATGTTTTCAGATAACACCGGGCTCTCCGGGGGAAGCTTCCTGTCCAGTCGTTGAAAACGAGGCAATCATTGTAATACAAGACGGAACGGTTTGCGCAAAGATTGACATATCCAATGAGCAGAGGACGGCAGTGGGCATGTCAGACATGGGAGATATCACCAAGTTTGAAGCAGGTCATCGGCAGTTGCTCTCCGAGCCCGACAACAATCGGAGGGTTGACTTGAACGGCGGTATGATTTTGTTTCAGTCACAGTATTTCCACCCCATATGGATAGCAATAGTACCATGATGTATAGGAACTGAGAAATTCAGACAACCAACTTGGACGTTGAATTTGACTTTGAAGCTATTTTAGCCGAACCCTCTAGTAAGATCTTACTGTGGACCAATTTTAACCCCCTTGAACGACTTGGTAACCTGCGTGATCGCCGTCTCAACAGGCAGTCTCTCGATGGAGCTGGCTCCATAAAACCCATGAACCCCAGTAGTCTTTGAAAGGACGTATTGGGCATCGTCAGGGTCGGCAATGGGACCGCCGTGACACAAGACAATAACCTCGGGATTCACAGACGCAACCACATCCCTGATTTCCTGTATCAGTTTGACGCTCTCTTCCAAGGTCTTGCCTGTGCTGGCACCAATAGATCCGCTCGTCGTGAGCCCCATGTGAGCCACAACGATATCGGCGCCGGCTTCGGCCATTTTCTTTGCTTCTTCCGCGTTGAACACGTATGGCGTCGTCAGCAGGTCCAGTGCTCGAGCCTCTCGAATCATGGCAACCTCGGCGTCGTATGACATTCCCGTCTGCTCCAGATGAAGGCGGAATTGTCCGTCAACAAGTCCCACGGTGGGGAAGTTTTGGACTCCAGCGAATCCGAGATCCTTGAGCTGGCGGAGGAAGTGAGGTATGTTTCGGAAGGGATCAGTGGCACAGACCCCGGCGAGGACGGGAGTGTGCTTGACGACCGGAAGGACTTCTCTACCCTAGGTATATGGGGGTGTATGATTAACAAAGGATTTTTTTTATATAGTTTTTGTTTTATTTTGCTCCGTAATAATTTGTGGAGAATGGACGTGTGGGGAGTGGTCACGACAGAACGGCAGTCAAGATGGATGGAAAAAGAAAAGAAAACGGAGGGAAAAAATGGCTTGCAGAGACTTACCATTTCGAGCATGACATCGTTTGCGTTGCCATAAGGCATGAGCCCGGCGAGGGATCCATGACCGGCCATGCGAAATCGACCACTGTTGTATACGATGATGAGGTCGCCGCCGCCGGCTTCGACAAATTTGGCTGATAGACCGATGCCAGCGCCGGCGCCGACGATGGGCTTCCCCGCCTCGATTTGTTGTTTAAGGTTTCGTAGTATTTCTTTCCGTTCCAATACGGGAGCCATGATTATTTTGTTCTGAATGATTGTGATGATTGTAAAATTCCAGATTATTATGTCTTCTTTGTTTCTTGTTTTTTCATTATTAAATGCGTACTGTAAAATGTTGGGTTGTGCAAACCACGTCATTTGACTCTCTTTTTTCCTTCGGCTCCGATTGCTGTTAGTGAGTGAGTGCGGGGTAGAGAGACATCTGCGATCTCATCAAAGGCAAAAGGGAAAATTAAAATGAAATTGAATATGAAAATTTAACCTTCGATCAATTTCGTTTGTTGCAACAAGTAAAACCACAGAAAGAAGAGAAAGAAAAAATGGCAACAACTGTAGCACTTCTCGGAACTTGCGACACCAAGCTGGAGGAGCTTGTCTTCCTAAAGGAACAGATCGAATCCTCGGGCAGTGCCAGTGGCGGAGATGAAGTCAATGTGCACCTCATTGATGTCGGCCGTTACCCATGCGATCACCCGGCCATCAGTTCCTGTCAAGATGAGCTCATCAACGACTACTACAACAACGACTGCGGTCCCGTCGAAGAGCTCCCCCGCGGCGAGTTCGTCAAGATCATGTCGTGCTTGGCTGAGGAAGCAGTCTCGCGCCTGTGTACTTCAGGAAGAATTTCTGGGATAATCTCTGCCGGAGGTTCAGGAAACACATCCATCGCCGCCGCCGTGATGCGCAACGCTTTGCCTCTGGGCTTTCCAAAGCTGATCGTGTCAACTGTCGCGAGCGGGGACACAAAGGCGTACGTTGGCGAATCAGACATTACAATGATGTACACGGTGGTTGACATTGCCGGGACGAATTCTCTGCTGCGGCAGGTCCTGTCCAACGCGGGAGCCATGATTGCCGGCGCTGCGAGGGCCTATGCTGCCAGGAAGATGAGGGAACACATAGCCGAGTACTTGCCTCATGAATCAGATGACAACAAGAAAAGAAAAGTCGGGATAACCATGTTTGGAGTTACCACTCGGGCCGTGGACGTGATTCGGGAGCATCTGGCCAAGAATTACCCTGACCAGGTCGAAGTTTTTGTCTTTCATGCTACGGGGACTGGTGGCAAAGCAATGGAAAAGATGGTTCGCGACCAACAGCTTGATGCCGTTTTGGACTTGACAACCACCGAGATTGCGGATTACGTCGCCGGCGGGGTGATGAGCGCCGGGGAGGCGAGAATGTCTGCCTGTGTTGACACGAGGATTCCGTACCTCGTTTCGTTGGGGGCTTTAGATATGGTGAATTTCGGGGGGACAGACACGTTACCCAAGCATTTGACCCAGCAAGGAGACAGAAAATGGCATGAGCACAATCCTGCTGTAACTCTGATGAGGGTCAACGAGGTTGAGGCAAAGAAGATTGGAGAGTTTATCGTTGAAAAATTGGGTTATTCTGAGAAGAAGGGTAGGGTGAAAGTTGTTATTCCAAAGGGTGGGTTGAGCTTGCTTTCTACGGCTGGAAAGCCGTTTGAAGACCGAGAGGTGGATGAGGTGCTATTTAGGACGGTGAGGGACGGTTTGAAGGATTCGGCTGTTGAGGTAATCGAGGATGAGAGGGATATCAATGACGAGACGTTGGCGAAGTTGATGGCGGAAGAGTTGGTGTTGATGATGGGGATTAAGCGTGCCAACTCGGATGATATGAATATCGACAGTAAGGCGAAGGGAGAGTAGTCTTTATGTATGTACACACAGTGGCCCGCCAGATTCAAGATTGATCATTGTTTTCTATCACGTCCGGCTCTTCTTCTCCTTCTTCGGATAGTTGTTGGTTGTCACTGTCAGCCACAGTTGATGGTTCCCAGGTAATCTGTGCCGTCATGCAGAGAACGTCTTCCTTTTCTGCGTTGAGCTTTTTTACATTGACAGTATTTTTTCGCAAAGTAGGATCTTCTTTGCACCGTTCCTCAGTCGGGAGTATCTCGATGGTGAACCGCTCGCCAGCATAAATGGGTGCCATTATTCGGTAGTCGATTTTCTTTGTACTCACCGGACCTTTGTGGCTTCTGTCACCACGTCGACAGGAATCTCGCCAAAAGTCCAGAACATTAATGATAATCAACGGGACGTGAACCACAAGGCCAGGATGGCCCTCTTTCTGTCTCGTCCAGCTCTCGTTGTAGTGTATCATATGAGAGTTGAATATGAGGGCGGAGAAACGGAACAGGGCCACCGGGGAATAGATTAACTGTTGGGTGCCGTCGGGCATGTCCAGAATCTCGGTTTTGTACTCTGGTGGCAGCAAACTTGATTCAGAGACGCAAACCGGACCGTCGACGACCGGCTCAGGTTTGCTGTAAATCCATGTTCGGCGATCGATGAGAGCTATCTGCCCAGGGTTTTCTCCACGAGCAAGGTAATAGGCTTTCTCAATGTTCAGCCGAAGCTTCCAATCACCATGGCTCTGTTTCGCCGAGGCACGCGCAAGTTTGGTAGTCTCGTGGGCAAAATGGTTGACTCTCAAGGACTGCTTGAACCATTCGATTGAGCCGCCAGCCCACATGCGACGGGTGAATGGAGGGGGAGGAATGATTTGGTTGTAGACCTGGGAGGATTCTGCGCCGTCTGGTTCCAAGTCTTTCTCAAAGCAGTAGGGAGTAAAGTAAACCAGATGGTAACCTCGCGGAAGACGGGTGCGGCTGGTTGGGATGTGAGCCAAGGAATGAACCGGCGACGGCACAGTACCGTGAAGATGGGAACGGCCCAGGGTGACGCAAAGTCGCTGAAGCTGGTTTGCGTCGAGAAGCTGTGTGTTGTGGATAATTGAGCCCGAAAACTTTTCCGAGAGATTCTTGGCTGCTTCTTGTGCGGCTCTATTTTTCTTTTTCTTTCCTTCAGGTATTGTGCTGAAGAGCCGGGTCGGGGAACGATAAAGATTACCAAAAATTTTCATCTTGGTTGATGATGCTCGAAATTCGAAAAAGCTTCAGTTATGCTTTACAAACGAAATTTAGATCAAAACAGAAAGCTGTCCATAAGGCCACGGACAATAACCGAAACTTTTGGTGGCCCAAAAAGGTGTTGTCATAGTGATGGCCAGCCCCACTTTGGGAAATTTCGTTTGCAAATTACAATCCCCTATGAGTGCGATACGGATATGTATTCCGTATACCTGATCATAAACATGCCTTTTTAAAGAAGGTATGCATAAAAACAAACAGTCATAAATCAGAAGGGCCTATCAAAGGACAGAAACGCTTTTGAAAAAAGCAGAGATGTACACTGTCGTAGGTGATAAATCACATTGTCCTAGGTAATTAATTGTATTGTCTTCGGGGATGAATTACACTGTCATTGGTGAAAAATTGCATTGTCGTGGGTAATAAATCGCATTGTACAAAGAGAGACTGTAAAGCTCAACTCCATAATAGCATCGAATCTATTTATTCGATTGGCTGGTCGGCAACACGGGATGGATCTGCATGAAGGAAGTAGTAGGACCTCTGAGTCAGAAGACCTGCATTGTTAGCAATCATGACCAAGCCCAAAGGAGGCCTCTGGTCGAGTGAAGGACCCAGGAGACAGTGGAAGCCATGAAGGGCTTCTACGGGTATAAGTAGGCCTTGATCTTCCAGTTCAGATTGTAGGAAGGCAAGGACCTTTGAGGCCATAACAGATTATTACATTGATTTGAATACAAGCCCTATTCCAAGCCCTTACCTTCAAGCCCTTGTCACATAGTACCAGGCATTGGCCGTGACCTAAGTACAGCCTCGAGTCCCTACCAGCTACCTACCTCCCCGCGACAACCGATTGGTTCTCTTCCATTGGTCACAAAGCTCTCTCCCTCAACCGTCCAACAGCCCAATCCCTCAACCGCACAAACCAGAAATCAAAAATGAAGAGCGACTCGGCCAAAATCAACACGTCTTCCCAAGACACCAAGCCTTACCAATCTCATGCTGGCCGTGGTCCAACCGATCGCCGGCCGCACAGAGAGGAGCGACTCCCCCACTTCGTGCCCAAGGCCGGCATGATTTACCCGTACCTATGGCAATGTTGTCGAGCAGGAAAGGTTTGGGCTTGCCTGTCACACGGTTCCCGCTGACGGCATCCAACACAGTGTATTCGGCCACCCGACACAAACCACCATGCCAAAGCCTACCAGTATAGTAGGGCAGCCGAAGGAGGGTTACGCTATGCAAGAGGAGGTGCCCGATGACCAGTATACTGAAGGATGGTTGGTCAAGAAGGTTGCCGACACAGAACAGATCTGCAGGATGGCTGCAGGAGCCACTGAGTCATGATGACTGTTCTCTTTGTAATCGTCGGGGCCGAGGAAGGCCTCCGACGGAGAGAAGGAATGGCCACAGAAGTACGAGGGCCCAGGAGGGACCCGTACGAGTATAAATAGGGCCTTGGTTTTCCTAGTGAGAATGTTGGAAGGACAAGGACCTTGAGGCCATTACAGTTTATTATATTGATTTGAATACAAGCCTATTCCAAGCCCATTATACATGCCCTTGTCACATTACCTTTGCAAAAGCAAAAAATGAGTCTGGAAGGTGAGGTGGTAATCAGCAAGATATTTCTCGAAAAGAAGCAGAGTACAAGATCAAATGAATAATAACAATGCGGTTTTGTGAGGTTGACAGTTACAAATGTGCACACTGTGCTACAGCTGATAACGAGTGCCAGTGACCATATAGGTAGTTGCCCAATGGGACAGTGCATACACATATAGGCAACGAATTCCATCCCAACTCTAACCAATAGGTAGACAGGAGTTGAGATACTTAGCAAATGACCTAGTGGTTAAGGCGTTGCTAAGCAACACACACCATTGTTCGCCGCTCCTCACGGCATTGCGGGTTTGATTCCCATCTTGACTGCCCAGCTACAACTTTATCATGACCTCGAAGAGCTCTGCTCGTCGAATCCCGACATTCAGATCCTTCTTTTCTTGCTCTTGCTCGTCCCTGAACATGCTCCTTGGCACTCCCCCATGCTCCACAATATCCAATTAGGCATCCAATCTCTTCCCCGCTTGTCTGTTGCTCCACCTTCATCTTTTCATTGATTTTTCAACTTTCAGCTTCACTTTCCCCCCAAACTTGAAATTCCAATGGATATTCCCGCTTCATATGTGATTGAGACGCTGCAAGGGATCGGGGTGGCCATTGAGCATCATGAATATGTCCACCCCGTCATTGCTTGGGTTTCCTCTCGCTACCCTTCGACTTCCTCATTTTCTGACTGGTGTACTGCAATCAGGACCGATCTCAACAAAAACGAATCTCGACATATCGCATGCCTCGCCCTCGGCTTGACCTTTCTCCGCGAGATCAGCCGAGAAAGCCTGACTGCGACCCCGACCGAGCTGGCTGCTGTGTGGGAATTGGTCTATCCAAGTCTCGTAGCCAACTTGTCTTTCAGAGCCTCTCGAAGCGCTCAAGGTTTCATCGCCGTACCCCTTTGCAGTCGACTGAAAGATGGAAACATAGACGAGCTATTTCGTCTTCATGTCTGGTTACCTGACGGCAACCGAGGCAATCCGGATTTTGCTCTGCATTCCCATCAACCCTTTGCACAAAGTTGGGTGCTAGCCGGAGAAGGTCACGATCACTCGTACCTGACTGAAATTGTCCAAGATCCAGACGTCGCAAGCCACGCCGAGTATAATGTCGTCTGGAACAACAGCGGAGCCGAGGAGAACTCGACCTACAAAACTCACCAAACCTACTCAATGGTCAAAAAAACTGATAGGTTGGTGCGCGTCACACCTCTACGTTCTGCGGCACACACTCGCAACACATCATACATCATCCCCGAGGTTCAAATTCACCGGACAGAGGTTGCCCCCGATATGCTACACGCCACTCTATTTTTCTTCGACTCCAAGCGCGGATTCAAACAACACGCACCGGTCCTGGGGCCAAAGGGTGGCCAATCATTCAAACAACTCCGCGATCCTGGCCAAACAACCCCAGCCAACCTGGTGGCAATCGTCAACGCTCTCCGCAGTTGGGAAGCAAGTATTGCCGAAGGAAGACAACACGCAAAAAAGTCCGAATTGGAACAGGCACTGCGAGCTTTCAACAATGCGCTCCATCTCTGCCAGCAGCTAAAGAACTGTCCGAACCCAACGCTTTACAGACACCTGACGCTTCGGGAGCTGGGAAACATGAATAGAAGATTCGGGCGGTATCAACAAGCGAGGGAGAATCTCGATGCTGCTCTGGCCGACGTGTTACCCAGCCTTCGAAGTGCCGAGACGAGCGGAGAATTGGGAGTAGTATACCGACACATGGACCTGCTTCAAGATGCAAAGCACGCATTTGAGACACAGTACAATACTTCCAAGGAGCTTGGATTTGTTCGTGGAAGTTGCCGCGCAATAGGCAACTTGGGTATGATTAATTATCAGTTGTACGAGCAGAACAATGACCAAACTCTGTTGGCGCTTGCCATAAAACAACTGGAGGAGCGTACCAGGACTGCACGGCAAATCCAGGACTCCGTCGAGACCGAGTTTGCTGACTCGGCAACTCGATCACATTGGAAGTCTTCTGCCATGACCTGGGAAAGCATTGGCCATTCTCGACTCTCGCTGTGCTACGCCGCCCAGGGGAAGACCAAACAAGCGATTGATTCTGCTTTAAAGTCACTGAACCACGCCACCAGTTCGGAGGACCCAGTTGTCATTGCCTTCTCGCGCTACTTTTATGGCAGAGCACTTCTTTTAGACGGACAAAAACACGAAGCAATGAAACAGTTCAATCCTTCGGGAACTTGCACCCCGGCCATGGCATTATGCAAGGAGCCTTCAGCCGAGCATCAACAGTATCTCAAAGAGCTGGTAGATGCTGGCGCAGATATGGACCTCGTTGACGAACAGGGATATACGGCTTTGGAATATGCAGTTTTTAATGGTGATGAAGCATCTGAAGCATTGGTACTCGAAGGGCTTCGTCGCAAATTTATTACCCAAGGCTTGTCAGAGAGTGACACGATAATTGAAATTAATAAACGCAAAGCAGAGGCAAGAATTCGGAAAGGTTACAGAGAGTTATTTCAAGACAAGCTGAGGCCTGTCTTGCTTGGTGCTCAAAATAGCGAAGATGGTTTGCGCACTCTGCGGCACACATATGCAACAGCTTTGGCAGAAGACACTGAAACTCGGCAGAATTTCGACGGCTTCAAGTTTTTGACCTACTCCGACTTTTTAGCGGTATGTAGTGTATCTGACATTTGATGCTGAGGTATCTAGCTAACAGTCTTGTCTATCTAGTTTGGAAGATTACCTCGCTCGAGCGACGGGCTGGCGCGGCCATATATATACAAGTCTGACGTTCATTCTGACGTTCATTCTGACGTCAATTATGTCATCTTCTTCTCTTATAGATGGATAAACAAAGATAAGACGGCAAAGACTCCAGACGATCCGGTGAACACGCAGTACCGGCGAATGATCAGCGCGACTGAGGAGTTTCTCAAGCTTCATCCCGAAGTAGATCGGAATAATTTGGGTTTATGGGTTGTGAGTCTGACGGAAAGCCCGGACCCGTCACGAAAGCTTGTCACTAACCTCTTGATAAACTCCAGGATCACGCATGCGTTGACCAAGATGAACCCATGGCAGGGGTCAACGCACTCCCCATAATCATTGCGCAATGCAATGCCATCATCAGTCTGACGGATGACGAGTATCACAGCCGTGCTTGGTGTTCTGTGGAGGTAATGATGGTACAGGCTTTGAAGAAGTCTTACAATCTACACTTGTGGTACGAGCATGTGATTTCACCAGAGCACAAACGTGGTAGTGGTACTCTCCGTGAAGGCCCAGTTGGCTTGAAGATCGTCATGGCAAACAAATTTCTCACTTTTGAGACTGATCGGCCGAAAGTTTTATTTTTGGAAAAACAGAGCAAATTATTGGGATAAGCCGAGAAACGCCCGAGGTGGTCAATAGAGGAATTAGGTGAGGTTTAGCTGTCATCATTTTGCAATGGATTTGCATGGAAGAATAGTCGTAACCGTTATTAGTCATTACTACCTAAGAAGAGAACCCACATGAACTACCATGTATATTTGGGTTTACATGTAGACAACGTCACGGTGTTTTACTTTCAAGAAGGGCACATGTCACCGTGGATTTGAGAGAAGACTTGCTTGATTTAAAAATAGGCTTGTTTGTTTTGTGGAAGGCATGTTTAATTTAAGAAGAGGTGCGGGTTTACATTGCATGTTTTCCCATCTACGTAATAGATGAACTTTTGAAAAGTAAAAGCTTTTATTACAGTATGAGACTTTTGTTTTTGACACTAAAACGAGTTTGAAAATCGAGAATATTTCACTGCATTCCTTGGGAGCTCGACCTGGTCAAACGGAACACCCCAGTCAGACAACAGTTTCCTGGCACGTTGAACTGTTGAGTATATAGTTATACCGGTTCTGAGGACCTGCCTGGAGGAGAATTCATTAATGATCTTCAGTTATCATCAACCTTCTCTTTTACCATACAGCTTTTATTTGTTGTCGTGGGTATTCTTCGTCATATGTTTAAGTAGACTTGTATAGTATTACTACTTACAGTGTGGGCTATTACGGCAGCAGGATCAAGGCTGGAGTGTCTGTCTGAGAAATCTGGAGATGAAATGAATCACGCTTATGGCCCGTCTCCTCCCGCGTCCCGTCCTTTCCGAGCACTGGCATGTGGATGATAATCAGCAGTAATTCCTTTTGGTGATGATCTCCATGTGTATAGTTGTGAGCTGTGAGACAGTGTCTTGGGACCTAGTGCCCAATACGAACGATCGGAATTTGTCCAAAATGCGTCCTTGGAACCTCACGCAACACCTTTTGAAAGAAATTATGGCCGTCCAGGGGCCGCAGCGGCTCCATGAGAAGAAGATGGACCCCAAAAAGCCTGGATATCCCCCTGACCTCTTTTGGCTGCTTTTCATCGAACCTTTTGACCTTGAAAGTCATCCACACAAAAGAAAAACCCGTTACATACTACACACCGTCAGCATGATCTCAATCCGCACCATCGTCACGTCTGCAATCGCAGTAATGGCAGTCCCAGCCAACGCAGGCATTATCAATCTCGTCGGACCACTGATATACAAGACCGTTCTTATCTCTGGACCTGCTCAACTCATCGACCTGATCACCGGTCCCTTGATAGTGGTTAATCAGGGACCCTTTCCAGTACGCGAACCAATCAATTTCCTTCATTCTCAAGAACTTTTGCATGGTTTCTGTCTGTCAGTCTGCTAACCATAAAACGGCACACCCCGCACCGGATAAATAGGAAGTCATCCAGAGGCTTACAGACGTCATCAACTCTACCAATGAAGCTGCCGAACAAATCAACGGATTGGAAGTTTTGACCGAGGGCGGTGATAATCCTTCAGAAGTGGCGGATTACTACACGGAGGTAAGTGGTTTAGCGTAAGAGTCTTCAGACTCCATCTAATTTCTTCTTCTTCTTCACCTCTTTTTCCCTCTCAAACAGCCAAACTGATGAGCCTGTCGTGTTGACAATTTGGTGCATAGTTTGTTGCCCATCAAATCTCAATGCTCAATCTCTTGAGAGAAAAGGCCGGGCTCTTCACTCTCGTCCCTCTTATCGGTCAACCTATGACTGCCATCCTTCGTGATGGGCAAATATCCTCAGATGTGAGTGTGTTTTGTTTTATTTTCCTTCTTGTAAATTGGGTGAAAAAGGTTGACATGTGTCGATAAAAATAGGGATTAGGAGCCAAGATTGAGGCCGCTATTGACCCCAGCTACGGTAATTTGAACACGAATGTCATAGCGGCCCGTGGACGACTCAATTCTTGGTATAACCAGACTGTTGACAGCTATAATGGGCTCATTGGGCTTCGTAGGCGTGGAGAGTATAAAGACAACGGGGAGGCCAACTTCTTTGTCGCCTGGGTGATTAGCAAGATAGGGAGTAGAGTCAGAAGAGATCCATGTATAAAGCTGTGAAACGTTGCTAAGACTGGAAGATGGTAGAGGGAGTGTTGATTTACGAGTCATTTTTTTGCTATTTTTGCGCTCCATGTCTATGAGAATTGGAAAGTGGGTTTATGCGAGTAAACAAACCCCCCTTAGTTTAAGGGGTAACTAAATATGCGGGGCATTTCTGACCGAAAGAGAGCGTGCCACAAGAGGGAGTCGGATGACGTCAAACGGAAAAGCCACGCCTGTATCCGTAACATGCCACCGAGCCCGCAAAACGTACACAAACCATCCAAGCATCATCATCAGCCAGGAATGCATCCAATATGGCTCTTTCCCGACAACAAAGTGCATCCAATCCCGGCATCAAGGGAAATTCTTCTGTTTCGCTGCTCTCACGACGATTCCCAACCAGGTCCCTTCCCCGGTCTTCACCACCCCCTTCAAAATATGATCGACTCCGAGCTCTCAGAATCGCTATAATCGGCGCAAGCATTACGGGCATTACATCAGCGGCCCATTGCATTGGACATGGTTTCTCCAACATCACCATCTTTGAATCCGGCCCCTTCCTTGGCGGAATTTGGACCACTGGTCCCTCTTCACACACCTCTCTCCAAATAAATTCCATGATCTATCGTCCATCAATTCCGCCTTCCTCAGTTGAGAACCTCTCGAGACAGTATAGCCTAAAGTCCAAAACACTATTCAACACCAAGGTCGAAGACATTTATCAAGACCATCACGGGAAATGGATCATCAACTCGTCACGGTTCGGGCGCTTCGACGGGGTGATTTGCTGCCTTGGAACGGCAGAAGCCCCGAGGGTTCCCAGACTTCCGGGGATGGATCGGTTCCTCAGGGCGGGCGGGGAGGTCTGCCATTCAAGCCGATTGGGTGGAGGAATAGCAGGTACTTCGGCTCCGACTAAACCGACAATGCCGACACCGCCCACCATAACTGAGCCGAAAGTTATTGCGACGGCCAGAAAGTGTGACGCGAGAGACAGAAAAGTGGTCATTATCGATGCCGAAAAAGAAGGAAGTGGGCTGATCGAAGCCTTGGAATTTGCTGCGGTAGAAGGCGCACAGAGCGTGAGTGTGCTGTTGGCTGGGAAAAAGAGAGGAAATAAATGGTTGGTTCCTAGAGGAGTTGTAGGTGATGTATTGTTGATGACCCTCGGAAGAGGTTTCACGGATCGTCTCTTGCCCGAGGTACTGTTGCACGGATTATTCTACCGCAGCACAGAAGATGTCATGGCGACGCTGGATATGGATGGTTTCGAAAAGCTGCGGTCGATGAAGATAGAGTGGATTACCTGCTCCATCAACCATTTCACCAACACCGGCATCAACATCAACTGCCCCAGAGGGGCCAGGAGCAAGCTTGTCACTGCGGAGTTCATTGATGCAGACGTGGTGGTAATGGTGACGGGCTATAATCAACCGCAGCTGACCACCTTCCTCCCTGGCACCTGCTTCCCTCCCACATATAGGCCACCAAAATGGTACCTGGGATCTTTCCCAACTAACCATCCTTCGATTGCCTGCGTCAATCATGGGCGTGGTGGCATCTTTGGCAACTGGGAGATTGCGTTACGCACAAGGATTCTTTTGATGTTCACGCTGGACCCTCGAACAATACCGAGCCCATTTTGGATGAGAAGGTGGATTGACCTGACAAGAGTCTTGAAGGCAGGCTTGGTCATTGGAAATTTTGAGATCTTTTCTCATGTTGAACTGATATGCTGGTTTGTTTTGTACGTTGCATTGAATCCTTTCCGATGGAAATGGGTATTTTTCGTTTTGTTTGGCATTGAGTTGTTGCTCCCTGGCAGCAGCAAAACAGGTCCCGTCGAGAGAGCACCAGGCACGCAGAATTCCACCAACAACTCTGTGGTGTCGAAGAAACCAATGATGATTATTCTTGAGCGCGAGGTTGAAGAGGGAGAGTAGACATTGGATGGACCATCGTATTTTGTAATAGAATTAATGAAGAAATCATCTCCCTCTGCCCTTCTCCAAAGTCTTTAATCTCTTTTGATACCTCTCGCCCACGTTGACACCACTGCCACGAGGTCCGTCCGCGGTATCGATGCCTCTCTTCCTGCTCTTTTCCAACAAAGCCTTGGTGCTGGTTCCGCCGCTCTTGCTGCCCCTGGTAAGTTTGCTGATTCTGTCGACACCCTCGGTGAGGCCGCTCCATTCCTCGCCACCATAATTCATCCGACGACTCTCGGAGCCACGGTTCTTTAAGCGATCCTTCTTGGTTTCCTTGGGCAGACGGGTAAAGTTGGCCTCTTCGTAAGCGCGTCTCTCTTCTTCCTTGGCTCGCTCTGAAGAGGTCTTGATCTTGCGACCACCCTGCATGATAGTAGTACCGATACTGGGCAAAGCCAATGGCGCAGTGGACATTTCGTCAGCGATGAATTCGTCCAGGGTGTGTGACTTTTGCAGCTTGCGCTCTCCCTTCTCCCGTCTTTCTGTAGTGGGCATGGTCACGGCCGAGATCTTTGGTGGTCTGTAGACACCGGACTTGTTCTGTTCCTTCTCGGCAGCGACTGCGTCGGGGTCTCGGAGGAGCTTGCCCAGGTTGGCGCGAGGCTGGGCACCTGTAGGCTTGGTGTCATCCTCCTCGTCTTCATCCTCTTCCTCAGGATCCGACTCAGACTCGTCATCAGACTTGGTTCCGTTAGCTTGCGCCTCTAGCTGAGCGACAGCATTGGCTTGGCGATTCGCATCGTCGGCTGCTCGCAGGATCTTGTCGATTTGGTATTTCAGCTTATCCTCAAGCGGTCGAGCTCCCTTTTCAAGATATAATCTCAGTTCAACCAATTTGTTGACAACAAGTTCGTCGAGCCTTTCAGCCTCATCCTTGGTCTCGAGGGATCCACTTTTGGATTGGCGAAGCTTGAGAAGAATCAAGAATACGAGGTTCTGGAGGTACGAGAGTAAGAGTTCGTTTTTGACATCAAGAAGCGAGATTCCTTCTTCTGGGATTTCGAACTGTTGGAGCTTTGGTGCGGCTTCAAGGGCAGAGGAGAGTGACTTGGTAAGGGTGTCCAGCAATGCTGGAAGGGTTGCCGGTGCTGCCATGGTGAAGAAGATTGTGGATGGAGATTTTTTTTTTTGGAGAAATGCAATTGAGCAGTAAAACGAAATTCTTTTGCGACTTTGGATGGTCCACTGGAATCTTTTTAGTGGGTCCCATGCGTTATCTTTTTTATCTGATTCCGATAATCTCCCGGACCAACCAAAAGCCGGCCTTGATTGCACAGACAGGGTCCTCAGCTGCAGTCTGACTTGCATGGAAGGCGGATGGCTTGCGCTGACGTTGATTGAATTGGGCCAGTTGATGTGGGAAAGTGGAAAGCTGTTCTGTTTCTGTACGACCGCCTCTCTCCATTTTATTATCATTTGCACTTGCTCAACGGGCATTACGAAGAACATTTCCCACACAGAAAAGGGTTCAGATTCTCGCAACAACCTACCGAGCTAATTTGAATGATTTATTTTTTGTCTTATTGACGTGGATTTTCGGGACGGGTCTGTTAGTCGGAGCGGGAAGTTGATCCACCAAAAGCATTGGAGTCTTTCCAAACGAGATAGGAGGCGCCCCAATTGATACTTGTTCAAAGGTGCGTGCGCCGTTCTCACCCTTCTCGACGGAAGAAAACAATTCCTAATACATTCTCTCCACAGGTTTCCACCCTTTGAACCATTCACACGATGCTATTAACGAACCATGCGCCATCACGGGCGCTGCTGGCTGCTCTCCTGGCACCACATCTCGCGTCCGCTTTCTACCTCCCAGGTGTTGCGCCCACATCGTACCAGCAAAATGATCTCGTACCACTCTATGTCAATACAATCCGACCAATGGGTGACTCGGCTTCCGTCGTACGCTCTGTCGTATCCTACGATTATTACCACCCTCTGTTCCAATTCTGCAGGCCGGAAGGGGGACCGAAGAGTGTTGGAGAGAGCTTGGGTAGCATTCTATTTGGAGATAGAATAAAGACGTCGCCGTTCGAGCTGAAGATGAAGGTGGATGAGAGTTGCAAAGCGCTCTGTGAAGCCACCTACCAACAAGGAAACGCATATTTCGTCAATGAGGAGATCAGGAACGGCATCAGTCTCAACTGGTTGGTGGATGGTCTGCCCGCTGGTCAACCCGCTCATGATCCCACCACCAACTCCTATTTCACAACTGTTGGATTTTTCCTCGGACAGGTTATCGAGGGCCAGACTCAGTTTAACAACCACTACGACATCGAAATCGAATATCACGAGGTTAGCCCGAACGCTGGCCAATACCGTGTTGTAGGAGTCATTGTCAACCCCAAGTCAAAGAAATACACTGGCCCCATCACCAAGGATTCCTGCGTTACCGACACCGAGGAGCTCGTTCTCAACGAAGAGGGGGAAACCAAGGTCCAATTTACCTACAGCGTCACATGGAAGCAATCTGATACCGCATGGGCAACCAGGTGGGACAAATACCTTCACGTCTACGATCCCAAGATTCAGTGGTTCTCCCTCATCAATTCCGCTGTCATTGTGGTCTTCCTGGTCCTGACTGTCATGTCAATTCTCGTCCGCGCACTGAAGAAGGATATCGCCCGCTACAACCGCCTTGACCAGATCAACCTCGAAGACTTTGGCGGTACCTCAGCCCTGGAAGATGGAGTCCAGGAAGACTCGGGGTGGAAGCTGGTGCACGGCGATGTCTTCAGGAACCCTTCACATCCTCTGCTTCTCTCGGTCTTCCTCGGTAACGGCACCCAACTCTTCGTCATGACAGGTTTCACAATTGCCTTGGCCCTTCTCGGCTTCCTCTCCCCGTCCAACCGTGGCTCCTTGGGAACCATCATCATCCTGCTTTACACCATCCTCGGTTTTGTCGGCGGCTATACTTCCTCGCGCATGTACAAGTCTCTCCAGGGTGACAAGTGGAAGCTTAATATCGTTTTGACCCCCTTGCTCGTTCCGGGGATTGCATTTTGTACTTTCTTTCTGCTCAACTTGTTCCTCTGGGCCGAGACCTCATCTGGCGCTGTTCCCTTCACAACCATGCTCGTGCTGGTTCTCGTCTGGTTCACCATCAGCGTTCCTCTGTCGTTTGCCGGCTCCTGGCTCGCCTTCCGCGCTCCCACCATCGAACCTCCCGTCCGCACGAATCAGATCCCTCGGCAGATCCCTCCCGTCACCACTTACCTCAAGCCGATTCCCAGTATGCTTCTAGTTGGTCTTCTTCCATTCGGTGCCATCTTTGTTGAGCTCTATTTTGTCATGACATCAATCTGGATGAGCAGAATCTACTACATGTTTGGATTCTTGTTCCTCTGCTACGGCCTGATGATCATCACAACCGCGGCGGTTACCGTTCTCATGGTTTACTTTTTGCTTTGTGCAGAGAATTACAACTGGCAGTGGCGGGCGTTCCTGGCCGCGGGCGCGAGCGGTGGCTACATATTTTTGAATGCGCTCGTCTACTGGGTCACTCAGCTCTCATTGACCGGGTTGACCGGAAGTGTGCTGTATCTGGGCTACAGCGCGCTGATTGCTTTCTTGTTTTTCATTTTGACAGGTATGTTGTTGTCTTCTGTCATCGAATTCTTGTTGTTTGTTCTGTTACTAACGTGAGTATCTACTAGGTACAATTGGTTACTTTGCCAGCTGGCTATTTGTCCGCAAAATTTATTCTTCTATCAAAATCGATTAGACTTTGGGGGGTTTTTACAAGAATTGCAGTTTGAGAGAGAGATCATCAAGCAACAGAAAATAGGAAAAGAATTAAAAAGGGGCGTATTTTTTTGTCTTTCTTTTTGGATGCACAGGAGTTGAAAGCAATATTTCTCTATGATTAGTTCATTTTCTTGTGCTAGAGCGACTGGCAGGGCAACTGCGCAAAAAAAAAAGAAAAAAAAAGAAAAAAAAGAAAAAAAACTTGTTACTTTCCAATATCACTATCACCGGTATTACTTGCCATACAAACACTTGGAAACGGTCTGGTATGGCTTGTGTCATGATAAAATCTTGTTCTTGGTATTGGCTTTCCCAACCTTCTACTACGCTGGCCACAAACAAAACGCTATTCGTCATCGTCATCATCATCGTCATCCAGAAATTGGAACTGCTTTGGTGGCGGCGGTTTCATCGCGGACCCTGTCGACGATGGTGCCGCTCCTTCAGCTGCCGCAGCCTCTGCTTGTCTTGCAGCCTCGGCGTGCTCCTTCATCATTCTTTCCCTCTCTTCCCTCACACGGCGTTCCTGCTCTTCTCGTTCTCGTCTTGCCTGCTCCTCTGCTTCCTTGCGGGTCTGCTCCTCTTCTTTCTTCTTGCGCTCCTCTTCTTCTGGGTCGTAGATTTTGGGGTCTATACCGCGGTTTATTAGGTCTTGAACCTTCATTAGCGCCCCTGAACGGATTTGTGCCATGGTCGGCCAAGGGACAAAGTGTTGATATTCATGTGGATTGAGATGTGGTGTTATGTGAGGGGGGAGCGGGGGTATTATTGAAGGTGGTTGGTGGATGGCGGGTGGTGGTTGTGTCTGCTGCTGCTGTGGCTGTTGGGATGTGCTGTTCACGTTTGAAGGTGTTGGAGGGGCAGGGGCACCTGATGTTGTGGGCGCGGGTATAGAGGCTGATGGTGTGCCGACGACGCTGCTGGTCATGGCATTGGGTGTTTGCGCGGTGGGATTGTTTGAATTTGGATTGGGTGAGGGAGACGGGGCATTGGCTGCTGACGAAGCGATGTCAAGGCTATGTAATACCGCGGCTGGTGGGAGGGTATGTGGAGAGATGAGTCTCGCGTATGATAGAAGCTCTGCGGTGGTAAATCGATACTTGGGTTGCGCGTCCGAGTAGGACGTTGTGGGTATCGATTTCAGCTCTTTGCGCATATCCCAGAGGTTCTGGAGTATGGCTTTTGTCTTTTGATCCAGGGCGTCTGTTTCCTCTTTGAGGCGTTTGACCTTGGCGACATTGTTCTGGTGGGTTTCGAGCTCTTTTACGGCGTTGTGCAATTCGCGGTCGGCTTCTACCAAGTCAGCCGCAAGCTTCTCGGACGGGTTGTTTTTCATCAACGAGTCGAGAAAAGCCGTGAGGGCCTTTTCTATTCGATCGAAGGAGTCCTCGAGCTTTTTTTGCATCGAATCTGGTTTCGGTGGTCGATTCATTATTGGCTAAAAGTGTAGCTATGAAGATTGTGGAGTGTACGAAAGTATAATTCAAGATGGTTGAATGAATGGGATTGCGCCGGATGTCACCCACGAAAGTTAAACCAAGCTCAAAGGTGGGGGGGTTTGAGTGTGGAGACTTGCAAGGGACCAGAGACCAACCCCAACTGTCACAACCCACCTTACCCACCGCCCGCATGTGAGAAAGCCACTGCGGTTGGGTGATTGATGCCTCAGGCAGAAACAGCTCCCGAGTCTCTCCGGCAAAAGAATCTCGCGCAAGCCAAACATCGAAACATCGACTGATTTAGGATTGTCTTTAGCAATTGAGCCACCACCTCCTTTACTCATCCTTCGGTTGTCAAAATGCCTTTCGCTGTAGGTTTCATTACAGCTTCCCGAGTGCCCAAAACCCCATGTCTCAGCATGGGAGCTGTCAAAACCCGAGTAAAATGAAGTCAACGCAGGACCTAACGACGTCATCTTTGTAGAGCCCTATCCTCCGCGCTGCGTACCCCGAGTACAAGAGCCCTTACGGCCCCAAGTAAGAGCATCCACATCGAAGCTATCTCAAGACTCGCCCACGAACCGACCGATCGAGCGACGGGCTACCTACGAGATGCTAACAGGAGGAAACTAGGTACCATTACCAACCCCACGTGGGTACCATCACTGCCAAAACTTTGACTCGTTTGTGAGTTGTCCCGACTCGAGAAAAATCTAAAATTGGGGAAGGATGTGTCGTTGAGGACCATCAGGGGGGCAATATGCTAACCCTCTGTTCTTAGTGGTGTCAATGCTGGTCGCTTCGGTGGCGTCGCTCTCTTCACCGTTGTGTTTTTCGCTTCTGGTATCCCTAGACTTCATAAGGACGTTCTTTTTGTGAGTAAATGCAGCGCGGAATTCTCAGAGAATAGTGTTTGCTAACATATACGTTCCCAGAACATCCCTGTTGTTGGCCGGGTTTTTGAGAACTACTTTGACAAGAAGGTCCCTGCCTCTGACAGCGTGAGTACTTTGTTTGGGGAGCTACATGTTTTTACTTTTTAGCTGACATTATTTCTCCTCAATAATAGCCCTTCTAAATTTTGGAAAACGCCGGGCGTGAGGTGGTGCTGGAGGGGCAGGTTTATGGGGCATTATTTGACTCCGCCTGTGTTGTGTTCGAGGCCTTGTATCAAAAGAAAATAAATATATTACCTATAGACACCAAACCTGTATCAAGAGCTGTAATCTTTACCTTTTGTCTAGATAAAGTGTGCAACAGATACCTTTATGAACACACCTCAGCTCAGGTGTTTACCTTTGCTGTGCACGGGCCTCGGTGGGCCAGCAACAATTATTAAGGACGAATGGTTGCAATCTCAAGAATGGCCACAATCCACGACGAATACCTATATGAACCGAGATATTTCTCTTCTTTCTTTCCTTTCCTTTCCTTTCCTTCCCTTCTTCTCTTTTTTTTTTTTTTTTATATTTCCATCATTCACATCAACACAGCCCATAAACGATGGAAGCTCTAAAAGCCATCGTGTCCAATGCGCCAATTGATGCGGTCGCGGCTTACCATCTAATCCGCCAAACCGTTGCCAAAGAGCCGGTAGAGTTCATATCACGAACAGTAGCATGCTTCGGGATGGCCCATCTAATTCAACCCACTACGAGCATCGTGGCCTACTTCCTATACCAACCTCCTGCCCCGTTTCCGTTTCTGCGTGCGTTTTGGGTCCATCTCTCAGCATGGCTTGCCCTCACCTTTGTCATAAACTTTGGATGGTATTGGTCCATCCTCGTCAACAATTTTGTCCCCGAGCCCTATCTCGACGAAGTCTTTCACATCCCTCAGGCACAAGCTTATTGTGAAGGGAACTACGGCCATTGGGACGATAAGATCACCACTCCGCCTGGCTTGTAAGATGAACCTTTGGCCTCCTTTTCTTTTTTTCGTTGATCAAGCATGTACACTGACTCTGGCATCAAAGGTATCTCTTTTCCATCTTTTATAACCCGCTCAAAGAACTCAAGTGCACTCCCAAAGACCTCCGCTATCATAATCTGGTCGTCATTCTTTGGATTGCAGTCATTGCTGCACGCTGTCGCATCATGGCTGGGACAAGGCTAGCTGAACGCCTCGGTAGGACTGTCGACCCAGCCCGTTTGACTCTTTATCCAATTCACACGGCTGTCAACATTGCTCTGTTTCCAGTCCTGTTCTTTTTCACTGGCCTCTATTACACTGATGTGGTGTCGACTTTCGCTGTCTTGTTGGCATACTACATCCATCTCCACCGCATGCATCCAGGCGTTCCCTCACACCTCTCGAGTATAGCGACCATCACTGTAGGGGTCTTTGCCCTTTTCATGCGGCAAACCAACATCTTCTGGGTGGTAGGCTACATAGGCGGCCTGGAAGCTGTACACGCCCTTGGACAAATAAAACCTGAGGTCCACGATCCGCCTCTGGAAAAGTCAGGGCCAGAAGGTGGGTTTCTTTTTTTCTTCCATCGTGCCTTGGTTATATTTTTTTAACTCACGCTCTCAAACAGACTGGTTCTTATTTCTCTTCACCACGGCCAAAGCCGCCCTGACCAACCCGCTCACGGTCCTTGGCCAGATCTGGCCGCACCTGACCGTTCTGATCCTCTTTGTCAGCTTCGTAGCATACAACGGGGGTGTCGTCCTCGGAGACAAATCCAACCACATCGCGACCATTCATTTGTCACAACTTCATTACCTTTTCCCCATGTTTGCATTTTTCTCTTTCCCTCTCCTGCTTCCTTCCCTTTACCGTATGCTCCGGCAGCCGGTCTCGTTCACCCTGCCTAGGGGCAGCAACCCTCACATTACAGTCCTGTACACAACCTTGACCACGCTGGCCTCTTTGGCCGTGATCAAATTCAACACCATTATCCACCCGTTTACGCTAGCCGATAACCGCCATTACATGTTTTATGTCTTTCGGTATACGATTCTCAAGTCACCGATTATTCGGTTCGCTTTGGTTGTTCCGTATACGATTTGCCGATGGTTGGTTTGGAACACCCTGGTTCCTCCTACCACCCCCCTGACAGTGGCGGCGGTTCAGCCAAGGAAGGAGAAAGATGTCAGGGTGGTGGTGGTGGTGGTGGAAGAGCCACAGCCTCCTACTATCGCACCCGAGTTTGTTGGACCGTTTACTTCTACAACTCTGTTGCTATTTATCTCAACGGCGCTGTCATTGGTAACTGCTCCGTTGGTTGAACCACGATATTTCATTTTGCCGTGGGTGTTTTGGAGGCTTCTGGTTCCAGCCAATAGGCAAACTTGGTTTGGGGGTGCATGGACTTTGGATCAGAGGTTGTTGTTGGAGACGATTTGGTATGTACTGATTAACTTGGTGACCATGTACATCTTTTTGTACAGGCCGTATGTCTGGGTTACCGATGACGGAAAAGTTTTGGATGGAGAGAAATTGGAAAGGTTCATGTGGTAGGAAAGGAAAAGCGTTGTTGGGCATTGCATAATTGAACGGAGCGATCTTTGGTGGATTTCTTTTTATTTCTGCGTTTCGATTTGTTTTATTGTATCTGCGTTTTAATTGATATTTACCCACATTCTTTTCCTTAAAACCTGTTCCTGTTTGCGTATCTAGATTTATTTTGTCAAATGTAGAAGATTCCTACCCCCAAACCGATTCCTACACCAAAATAAAACCAATAACCCAATGCATGCAGTATCCCAGAGAAGATCCTAACCCAAGCCCAGCAAAAAAAGACAAAGCCAGCCCTATAAAAGTCGTGAAAAGTCGTAATAAGTATTTATGTGCCGTGTTCCATTGTCCGTATTTTATTTCCCTTTTTTTCTGTGTTATAAACTCAACCGATCCAGACTCAGTCTATCGCCGCTTCGTACCCTCCTCACTACACCAAGCTTGAAGAACTTTTCTTCGCCCGTTGCCGTGCGACCCCCAATATATAGCTTCTCAGCACCTAAAGCATCTCTGAACCCTTCGCTGCTGCTGTCGCTTCCCCTCCTTCGGGTTTGATGATGTCCTTGTTGAGGAATAGGGATACCAGAATGATGTCGCGGCGAGTGTAATGGCAGTTGGCCCAAAAGACCGGGGGTTCGCGACGTCGATGAGGATGGGGAAGTTGATTGCGATGCAGCTGCGGCGTGTGCGGAGGATGATATCGTCCTTGGGGTCGAGTTTGAGTTTGCAGCGCTTGGCGGCGATGAAGTTTGGCTTGGGTGCTTGTTGGGTTGTTGCGATGACGATATACCCGATGGAGGCTGTTGACGGAAGGCAGCGAAGAAGGTTGAAAGGAAAAACGGTCGTTGTGTCGGCATGTTGGCAGCCATGAGATGTTGCGAGGGTGAATAGCGGTATACCGAGAAAAGTCGGCCAGGAAAAAGGTACTCCGTATAAAATTGAGGTTACTCAAAAGTTTATTTTAGTAGTCGTGCGAGACTGGATTTCCTCGGCTGCAGTCGGCGTCGTATATGGTCTTTGTACTCGGGGAATATATAAATTTAATTGGCAGCACCAAAAAATGTCGCATACACAGAGAGAGTCTTGGGGGAAAGAAGGTTTCCCTTGTGCTCCCAAGCATCCAATATATATATATAAATGTGCAAAGGCCCGTTGCGCCGGCGGACTTGATTGCTTGACTCGCTAGAAAGGTGTTGGTGAAACTCGTGCCGGCCGAGGACAATTAAAAAATGCCGGTCCTCTCTCTAATGAATCGCATTGATAAAAAAAATGTGGCGGGCAGATATTATTTTGTGGTGACAATCATGACGATTTATAGTCACTGCGCAAAAAGCGAAAATGTCGGGATTGGGATGAAAGGTGCAAAGTTAGGGCATTGATTCAAGAAATGGCCAAAATCAAACCGCTTCTTCCCGGGCGAGCGGGATCTCGATGACGGATGCTGAGTGCCATCACGGTGCCTGAGAGCAGGGCACGTGCAGGGTTGGGCCTCACTTGGGGGGCTCGGCCAATACCGGGATGCGGACCATGAAAGTGGGACCCGAATGCCTTTTTTGTTTTTGCTTGTGATATGTTCTTCCCCTTTGTGCGGGGGAAGGGCCAGTCAATTGCTTTCTTTGTGGGATGCATGGAGATTCAGAATTGGACATTTTGCCCGCACCTCTGCGTTTCTGAGCAATCCGTCAAACCGATGAACTCATTAGGTAGTTCACATGACACAGACTGACCGATATTCTCAAAGCTCATAATAATTCACTGATTAATGACACCAACCCATCCCAAGCTTCCTGACGCGCAAAATTCCTGTTTTTGATTGAAATGAGTCCAAATCCTATTCGCTACCGGTATTGTGTGTGCTGGGCATATCGTAACGTTGGGTTGCGGCGTGTGGGGGATCTCCAAACTATTTCTTATCTTTTTAATCAGCATCTACACTATCTCTCCCCTTCGATTGAGAGGCAATCTCGGCACGGACAAATCTCTGTTTGCCAACAAGCCATGGCTATGGGAGTAAGGGGCCTTCGTTTCCTGATGATTCAGTGAGGTCAATACCATGTATGTAAGCTTTGGTGAGACGCTAATGACTCCTTACAAGGCACGCCGCGTGGAAAAAAGATCTGATATTTCCGCCTTCCAGCTGAAGGAGTTTGGGGCGACATCTTCGTCCCACTGGTAACACCAAACGTGGGATAGTGTAGGATCTCGTGTAACAACTACGGGCAGTGTAGTATGGAGCCTCAGGGGTTTTGGTGGCGGCAGTGTTTATGTTTGCTCCCAATATGCCCAGATGGCTGAGCGGCACAGTCCATCAACACCACGTAGAAAACATCTCGGAAGGACCCGAAATGCGAGGCAGGACAGGATAAAATAGAAAAGTCCGAGATTCTTGGGGGCCTGTTATTAATCAAAGATAAAATTCATTTTAACTGCTTTTATATCAATTACCCTGCTGCACAATATTCTTTCAGCCTCCGTAGCACCGAACACTCGCCTTTTCTCGGTAACCAATTCCGAGACCTTTTTTTCTTTTTACACAATGATAAACGATGTGAGTCCGCCCCTTGACCGGTAACCACTCACTTCCTCCCCTAACAAACTCCCGTTCAGTTTGAATCCAACCTTCCTATCCCAAATAGCGAAAGAAATTACGGCAGCAGTCTAGAAGTCTGTCAATGTCAACACCAAATGGGCGGCCACCAACATCCATGGAGGAAAGCCCAGTCCGAGTACGACGCGGATCAAGCAACATATCCCGGAAACTTGCCAGAAGTGGTTCGACCTAAAAGAAAGATTCTGGGACTAAAAACTCCAATAGCCCTTCTCACTCTTTTTCTCGCTCTCTGCATCGCCTCTATTGTTCTTTTGGGTGGCCTCCTGGGACACAAAATATCCCAACTGGAAAAACAAGTCGATAATAACTCGACAACGTCGCCTGTCCAAACACCTCCTGCCCAAACCCCAGGGCTCAGTCTCGGTCCTGCACCCCAAACAGAGATACTTCAAATCACAGTCCCGGGATGGTCTCTATTGGGATGCTTTTATGACAACTGGGAAAATCGTGCCCTTCGAGAGGGATATTTTGTGAGTTTTTCAAACGGGGCTTTCCAAAAATCGATTTGGAGACAGATATGACTAACTGGCGAGGTCCTCATCCTTTCAGTACGACAAGGACAACATGACCAACAACGTTTGTGCAGAGAAATGCGCACAAGCAAAGTTTTTTGGAACGGAATGGAGGAGGTGCTTCTGCGGTGATTCTGGGTCCAACTCCAGGCTGAAGAGGGCACCAGACTGGGCTTGCCAGACTCAGTGTCCAGGCCAACAAACAGTATCGGAGGCATGTGGTGGGGATAAGGCACGGATCAGTGTTTGGCAAAGGAATACATGAGAATCATACCATGGGAATATATAAAGATAATAGATGAGAATATAATGGAGGGAACAAGTATATGTACATATAACAATTCGCTATACCAATACAAGGTATCCTTTAATACACCTGAAGTCAAGTAGAAACATGGAATACAAAAGAAAAAGAAAAAAAGCATTGGAATATCTATGACAGCCTTTCAATGGGTTCAGGTTTCAAATTGTCATTTTACTTTTGACAAAGTACGTTTCAAAAATGTCGCTGGAGAAGCTCACACGTAAGGTCAACAAAACCATCCGTATCCACGATAATCTGGGGTAAATAACAAAGTTAAACTTGAAATAAAAAATTAGCTACTTTGTCTCTTTCCACAATCATGTACATTAATTACTCTTGAAAAACCACAGACAAAGAAAAAGGAAACAAATTTGCCCTTTTCAAGATTCGTTGATCCAAGAAAAATTGAATCCAAGTACAACAATGTTTTCTTTTGGAGAGTCGGCTTCTATTTCCCAAATCATCCATTTTTCATTTCTAAAGAAGTGAAGAGAGACTCAAAGACACCCCTTAATTTCAGAAACATGTCTTGGAGTTTGGAACAGTGTCTTGAAGATTTTGCTTCATGTCTTATTGTCTTTGAAAAGCCCTCTTCTTGACCTATCTGAATAATGTTCTTTCTTTATATCACACCATTTTATATACGCTTGCCCTTCTGTTACCAATTTCCATATACTCAATGCCCCGAGATGCAACGCTTCAACATCCATCATTTGTACACACACTAACGTACATATTATCCAACCTAAACCTCGATCCACACAAATTACACACTCCCTATTTTTATACATGATTACATATTGACACACAGAATTATACATTCCACCCACCCAAAATCAAACAACAAACTTATCACTATCAACCCTCTTCGGACTGTTCGAGTTTCCCGCCCTCCTCCTAGCCTGTTCCGCCTCAATCGTTTTCCAAAACATCTTGGTATCCCTAACCAACCTGACCCGCTGAATCTCTTCCTCCATCTGACGAACTTTTCTCACCCGCTTCTCGTTAAGCTTTCTATAGTTTCTAGTCCTGGTGCCAAACGAAGCAGGCTGCCAAATGGCGATGCGAGTCATGGCCCACTTGGCTGGGACGTTGATGCAGTATAGCAGGAGAGCGAGAGAGAACTTGTCAAACGCCAGCAACAACGAGATGAAGATGATGATGGCCGAAATACCAACTTTGAGAGATTGAACAGTTAGTTTAAAAACTTCAATGTAAAGGGAATAAATAGATAGTAAAAAACTCACAAACATAATAAAGCTCCTCTGCAAGCGTTCCAAGACCAATTCTGTAATCCTGAATGTTCATGCCAAACACAGAAGTGATGAAACCAAGTGGCAACTAGAGAGCATGTCAGAACAACAAGTACAAGAACAAAATATCCAAAGGCTTAAAAAACTTACAAAGATGATACTGAGAACTGAAAACAACATGATAGACTTTCCCTGATTAGACTGCTCAACACTGTTTGCCACTGCTTCCCACGCCGAGATGATACCAGAGTACTTGTTTTTAGTTTCGAGCAAATCTTCAAGCCGTTTCTGACAATGCTCAGCTGCCGCATACAAACGATCAATCTGTTTGAATTGATCTGAAAGAAGCATTTCTGCGTCATCAGCGCGCGAAAGGGTCCAGCTTGCAGCCGATTTTTGCTCCTCAGGCACGTCCTGATCGTTATGAAGCACGTCCTGCATACGCTTGACGTCTTTCAGAGCGGGTGTGTTGGGAACACGCAAGCCGTAGCTGGGAACGAGAATCCGAGCAATGTTGATGTGGTACTGCTTGAGCACTTCCTGCTGAATTGACTTGATCTGTCTAATAATGTTCAGGTCGTTGATGATGTTGTCAGTCTGCCGCAGGAGACTAGCTTCGGGGTTGATGTTGACCACAGCTTTGTGTGCTTCTGCAATTTGAGCCTTGTCAGGTGAATGGTATGCGTTCCAAATCTTTTGTGCCATGACCCCCAACTCCTGACGGGCAGCAAGTTCTCTGGTCGTGACAAAGTTGATTGAGTCAGAAAATATGTAGTTTAGCAGTGGTTGACGATCAGCGAATATGATGTTTTCATAAAACACCCGGCAGCAGACGTTGAATATGGTGAGGGCCAAGTCGTAAGTGCTGCCAACGTCATCTCTTTCGCTATCCAGCTGATTTTTGATGCGGGAAAACACGCCCGAGGGGTCACTTGTGAAGTGAGAACCCCATCGTTGGGGAAAACTGGTGATGATTGTATCTACACATTGTGTTAGTCGTCTCATCGTTGAGGAGACTAGGAATTTCATGGGGAGACTCACTCTCGTCCAAGACAAACAGCCAAAGCTGGTCAACCATCAAGAGTCTTGGAACGGCAGCTTGTCCAGTGGTGCAATCCGTGCACTGACACCATTTGCTGCACTTTTGTGTTGGGTCTCTCTGCCCAGCGGTGGCCTTGTACACGATTTGATCCTGATCGAGCTGTTCAGTGTCTCGCATGAAGCTCGAATACTGATTGAATGCTTGGTTAAGGGTCCTTCGGGGATGAAGAGGCGGGTTGGCAAACAAGTATTTGCCAACAAGCTCATTGTCCTCGTAAGAAACCATCAACTTGGCAATCCTGGCGGCGCAGAAGAGGATTCTTCCAACAACACCCCGGCGGGTGGTTGCACGCATGGTCATGGACTGAAGATGATTGGTCGAATCCATGATGGCCCTGCGAGCTAGAGATGACAGTGACGTATTGTTGACATTTTGTCCTTTGAGCTCGTTCTGAAACTTGTCATCGACTCGGTCACGGATACTTGAAGCGGTGGTATCATTGAGTACGGCCAGTCTCGTGGCTTGCTCGACCGACTTGGCCTGGAACTCTCTTCCCTGGGCCGTCTCCCAGTGCAGATACGGCGTCTTTTATCTGGGTCAGAAAAGTCTGATATACCTTGGATTTCTGGGAATAAAAACTCACAAACAAGCACATGGCGTTCGGGGTATTTCCTCGTCCACCCTTGACGACTTCGCATCCAGGACTCATCTGGCGTGTGTGAGGAGGCGTATTGGGATCGACACCTTCCCTCGAATGACCACGCCAACCGACCCGACGGAGAATCTCCTGCGTTTTGGAGCTGTTCTTTGGTCTGTCAAATAATTCATTCCGTCCCGGACGTTCCTCGTTGTAATGCCGAGCAATTGCCTCCTCTACCCACTCCATATTATTGGATGGGATATGAAACCATCGTATTGTCCCTTCCTCGCATGGCTCTTTCAAGACGCTGCGGTTGCCATCCTTGGCCAGCAAGTCGGACAAGGGGGTGGTCTGGTTAGGAAAGCTGCCGTCAAGGTTCGGATGGGTGTAGGGTTCTCCATCCTTGAAATAAACAGCGCCGGCCTGCAGTCCCTTGTACTTGTATGGCTGGCCTTTGGTATTTTGATTGGAGAGAAATGACCCAATGTTCATGTTTGGAGTCGAGAGCGTCTTGCCCTGTACGTGAGGTTCCGGAACGTCGAGACGGCTGGTTCTGCTGCTTCCCATGTGAAGGCGGGAGAGTGTGGCGGCGAGAGATCGATCGGTCTTCTTGGGTTGAGGTTTGGACCTGAAGTCGGCCATGTGGTCTGCCAGACGACTCGTCCAGAATTCTCCGTCTGGACGAGAGTCAATCTCGGCCCTCACATGCTCAACGCGGGATAGCAAGTGTCCGACTTGACCGCGGAGATCTTCAGAAGCTGACCCCACATACTTTTCTCTCTCGTCAAAATGTAGGCATCGGCTGAAGTGTAGCAGATCATCATGAGGAACAGGAAGACATCTATCCGGCTTCTGGTCCTCCTTTGGCTTCTCCACCACCACCTTGGGCGGCTCGGCGAGACCCATGTTTGTACTTTGTCTTTGAATGTCGTTTTTCGGTGGTAGTGGTTCTTTTAATTAGGCCTCCAAAGTTGGCGAATGCAGACCTTTACACGGGGGCCAGTGGTGGTTTTATCTTTGGTCCGTCAAGAGACTGTGCCGCTGAGGGTGTGGTCATGATGGAGAAGTCGGATTCATGTCGATGATTTTTTCCGCTTCACCTATTTCTGTGCACTGGGTTTTTCAGTTGGAGCTTCTCTTGCACAAACTCAATTACCAGACGCCGCCAATGATCTCGAGGTTGATGGTTGCTGATTGGCTGAACGTTGGGTTGTGCCTCGATTGAGTTGATGTGCGCCACATGGTTGCAGTCTTGGCCGGCAGCATCGCTGTGTTACAGGTATTTTGAGAAAGGCACGGGGCTGACATTTCAGTTTCAAACACCAAGGTTCGGGTACGGGGTTGGAAATGCCATGGGGCAAATGGCGGGGACGCCGTGTGTCTGTGGAAGCAGGTGCGGTGGGAAGTGCATAACAGCCTGAGGCAACTGGAAGGCTTCCGGGTTTATAGGCTGCAACACGGATCCCACTACTAACAATCAGTACTAGAAAGCATGAGGTACTCAGCGTATTTGGCCTAGCGGTCAGGACGGTGCAAAACACCTGTCCATGAATGCCCTGGACCTCGTGGGTTCAACTCCAGCTTGCGCCAACAATGTCCTGACGCGTTTCTACTGCCTATGTTAGAATTTATAATTCTTCACGATTCAGCGTTGATATAGTCAATGTAGTCCTGACGTGCTGTATGGATGTGGCTCTCCCAATGAAGGGAATGTGTTTGCTTCGTAGGTTTAACTTTTTTTTACATTTCCTTTTTTTTTTTTTTTTTTTTTTTTTAAATTGCTTAACTTTGATTTTCCACCCTCAGAAATTCTGGTTAAGTTCTGAGTAAGGCACTAGGTAGCTCTGTTTGATTTTTTTGAAGAAATGAAACTGCTGCTTGTATGACTTGGAAAGGTGAGCTGGCTTCGATAATAAACGGAGTAAGGAGCTACCTGAGTACTGCATGTATACAATAACCCCCCCTTGAATGTTTGTTAGCACGATACTTATCTTCAACATGCATATTTGGAATCAGAAACGCCTATTTGTTTTTCAAAATCCTTTTTCTTTTTTTAGAAGGTCTCTTTCGTTTAAGAAATGGCTATTTATTTATCAAAAGTCCTTTCTATTATTGAGAATGGGTTTTATCTATAAATCAGGCATATTTACAAACAAATAGGCGTGTTCATAATTATGTTATGTATTGAACTAACTGTCACGGCCCTGGCAGTTGTGGCTGGCACTGACAGTGCCTGACAGGTGTTGTAGCAGAAGCGTTCTCAAAAGACTGGCTTTCTGCAGGAACATTGGAATTTCCTTCTTTTCTTCTTCACCTTGTTTTCAATTAGACTACATCAATCTATTATACTGTAGCCCAGCCTCTTTCAATTAATTGGTTCGTCACACGAACAGTCATTCGTATTGTATACCTTCTCGTTCCAGCCGTCTCCTCACTCCATGCCAGTCATCTCCACATCATCGTACTTGTCTCCCTCATCATCCTTGTCAAGGCCTAGGTTCATCCGACGGAACGCATCCGAAAGACCCTTTTCCTCGATATAACTGTGCCAGCTCGCATGGGCCTCCTTGACATCCTTGAATGTTGGTTCCTTCTTCAAACATGTAGTCAGTATCCATCGTTTCTTGAGAAAAGGATAAATAACAATAAGAATTAGAGACAAGCAGAACTTACCTCGGACGCATTGGCGGCATGAAAGGCCCTGTGGCTGTTGCTTTCATCCTTGTACAAATTCCTGGGAACTCCAAATCTTACCTTCTGAAGGCTGGCCCAAAACTTATCGTCGACTAAGGGTAAAAAATCGTCGACTCGCTTCGCTACTAAGCAATGCTCGTGGGGATTGTAAGGTGGGCGGGGTGTATGAAACCATCCGACCCGAGCACTCGCCAGAGCAGTGAAAAGACGCACAAAGGCGACCATGTCCATCACAGCTCCAGATAAAGGTCGACAAGTTTCGCTCTCAAGAACGGCCGTCATAAACTCCCGCGGCAGTTCATTTAGCTTCTTGTGACGAATCTGTCCGCCCCGTCGGGTCATTTCCACTGTCAAATTTGCCTTTCTGATTATGACAGCATTCTCAAAGATTGCAGCAAATGCCTTATCCACGTAGTTCCTCAAACCTTCAAATGTTGGCAAAGCATTTTCAGCAGCGTTGGCGTCGTCGTTGAGTGATCGGTAGGCTCGAGGCTCCCTTCAAGGCCTCAAGTATCTCGGAATCGCTGTGAGATGTATTCAAGATATTACTATTTTTAATAAAGAAGGCCATTCCTGCCTCGGGAACAAACCCTAGCAACTTGGCGCCTTTGGCAGGTAATTACTTCCCGAGAAATGATCAAGGGGCTTTCCTTAAAGTACTTAGGTACATACCTAAGTATGTAGCTGGTCATGCAGGTCGTGATGGCTCATTCTTGGAAGAAAAGTAGCAAACAGATCCGTGAAGCACATTACTGGATACTGGGTGTTTGATCAGTCCTATGTAGTTAGATTGGAGTCACAGTGAAGAAGGCTGCAAATAATTGGGTGGCACAACGACAGGGAATAAAATTCAGCTCTCGGCCAGTCGGATAACTGATAGATAACCACAGGCAAGGCTACCAAGGCCTTATAGGCTGCGTTACTCATTCAACTACCAACAATCAGTAGTAGAAACCATAGAGGTACTCAGTGTATTTGGCCTATTGGTCAGGACGGTGCTCCAAACACTCGTCCATGAATACCTGGATCTCATCGGTTCAACTCCCAGTCGGGTCAATTCCCACTTGGGTCCAATCACCCATTTAACGCATTCTTGAACGGTGTCCTACTCTAGCACGTTGGATCACTCATGATACCTCATAGCCCACTTCTCTCATAGAGACCAGCCCACTGTAATGATCGATGCGGCGGCTGGGAGCCTTTTTTTTTTTGCCATTTTATGCACATCATGACCATACCTAGGTACATGTATATACACACTAACTACATAGTAATCTTACATGTAGTCAGCAAATAAACAAATAATAGTGCCCTCGCTCATTGTGCTATTCATCTCATCCCATCTTTTGCTTTTCTACAATGGTGTTGCACTTTCCAGCAGTCCCATCTTGCCATTGTTCATGGCAAGAACCTATGCACCATCTCATCTCATCTTTTGCTTTTTTACAATGCAATGTGCAGCAGCCCCCCCCATTTAGCACTGTGTCTTTCCTAGGTATAAATTCTTCTCTTCTCTCCAGCCATTCCCAATTCTCTTCTTCTCAATACATCCAACCAGGCACACGACCGACCTCCCCATCGACCACACCCTGCCTCATCACCACAAATCAACATAATGGAGATCACGGAAATTAATCACGCCCAGCGCACACAATCGCAGGCGCCTGCAGCGTCACGCCTATGTGCCGTATTGCCAAAGGCCGGCATGGTCTTCGAGTTCCCCAATGGGAACGTTCTTAAGAGAGGCAGACGTGATACCGCAGTCATTCGAGCACTGAGAGCCGTTTACCCACCTAACGTAGAGGCAGGCGGAACCAATTTCATGCCCACCAGGCAGTTCGTGGATCAAACGTTCGCAAAGGTTTTCGAGGTTGCGACTCGCCTCAAGCAGGAAGACTCCAGAAACATGACCCTGAAGCTAAAAGAGCCCTTGGAGTTTCTGGTTGCTGTTCGCGCCGACAGTGAGCTCCTGCCTTTCTCTAGCCGCATCACCATGAACCAATTTATCCATCTTTTTCTCACAATACGCGCCGCCCGTTTGAATTGGTACGATGAACCCACCTACCCTTACAACACCGACCAGCATGCACTTGTCGCCAAGCAGATTGATGAATTCAAGCAAGTCGACAATACCGATTGGGGCGACGTTGAAATGATCAAGTGGACCGTCAACTCCTATGCTGGCATCGCTGCGGCCAATGAAATTGTGGAAATCAATCATAATGATGACGAGGTAAGTGTTAACTCGCATGTGCACTCAATCACATGTATGTCTGCAGTCGCTAACCTGAATGGAGCCAGCAGCCTGACTTTACCAATGCCCCCTCTGCCTCCGAGTCCTTGACCGTCGACACCAACACTGTCACTGCCGATGTCACTCTGCAGCTGGTTCCGAGGCAAGGTCTAACGGTGGCAAATGTCATGGTGGCTCTGTGGAGCTGGAAGATCCGTGTCGAACAGGCCATGATTGAGGTGGTGTTTGCGCGTATGGGCCTGGGAAACAACGGGGAGGATGACATGGATGTTGCTATGGATGAGTAAAGGGATGAACATGGAGATGAAGATTAGGGTACCTAGACTTCTTTGAAATCAATAGTAGGCCTCTCTGAGGTTGAATCTGCCTTGTTCAGATTTAAACATTCACGTGAACACAAAAGATCTACAACAAGAAGAGCAGGCGAAACAAGGTCTGGTAACACCCAACAGCAACGTGCAACACAACTAAGCCTCCTCTTCAAACCACCTAAGCCTTCCCTTCCACCCTTAAGTTCTTCTTCCTCGTGGCTCTCCTCTCCTTCACCACTGTAAACCCCAAAACTCCAACCGCCAAAACCAACAGGGCACAAGCAACAACCAAAGTCCAAGTCCCAGCCCCATACCACTGCCTCAATCTATACTGATACGTATATCGAATCCCCTCCGTCGTCTTCATGTTAGTCCAGATAGACACCATTCCATTACTGGACCAAGTAGTTTTTTTTATCTTTTGAATCAAACTAATCACGCATCCCATTCCAGCAACACTAAACACCATGCCCAGGAAAGTAAACACCCAGGCAGTAATATTAAGAAAAGATTTTATCCTATGCAGATATTGAACCCATTCCCCTAGGATTAACAGCAGCATAGCTATGCCGACGCAAGCAGCCGCCACGGCAGGCAAGACAAAACCTCTAGTCAAGTCCATCCATTGGTTTGTTTGTCTTGCACTGACGCCTCTGAGATTGTTGTTCACTCCCCGTATGACATTTCGGATGTTGTAGCCTGTTTTTGAGCCGTAACATCCGACTGGATGGGTATACCAGGGGACGTCGGCGTCTGTGAACTGGCAGTAGCCGAGGAGGCCGAGATCGAGGCGGATGTAGTTGATTTCGCTTCCAGCTGGTTTTGTGCGGCTAGGAGTGACAGTGGCGGTCAATGTGTAGATGGAGAGGGAAGACGAATTTGGTGCCGTGAGAAGGGAGACGAGAAGGAGGGTGAATGCTGAAAGGAGGAGAAGAATGGAGAGGAGAGGGAACAAATGGGGACGGCGGATTTTGGGGGAGGACGATTTGAAGCTCATGGTTGGGGAAGTTTTGGGTTGTTGTGAGATGGATAACTGGAGGAGAATGAAGGAAATGAGGGAGAAGAGGTGGTCACTATAAATACATGGTAACAAAATACACAATTTGATCACGATAATGGCCCCCAATATTCATTTTCACAGAAAAATGCATCACAGACTTCACAGTTGTATTGAACCAGAGCTGTGCCTCTTGCACTGATGTCAATTGATGACCAGCAGTTCAATAAAACCAATCATGAGTGAAAAATGCGTTTGTGAAGGATTGACCATCCATAGAATTTCGAAGAAAGCTCGGATCATGTGTGCCGTGACTCCCAACAGCGGAACATGACATCACTCCTTACCGAGGGGTTACATTGTACCTCAACCATGAATTTATCTTGTTTGTTTATGTGTAGATGTTTGATTAGTTGAAAAGATACGAGAGGTATGACTGGCAATGGATAAGATATCATCTCTGGTCTAGATTTCAATGGAAGTGCATGCATGTCAAGTTTGTGTAACAGCGTATGTTTGGTAAGAAAAGTCTTTATCTCAATTTATGGCCCCATAATCATTCATACCTTTCTCCTTGGCTTTGCCAATTTTATCAAGATTCGACGCTAATGAGTTTTGATGGGCTGTCGAGGTGGGTTGGCAGGAGCAGAGGGACGGTTTCGCTGGTTTGGACCTGTCGAAGAAGGACGGGGCCCGGGAGGATACAGGCTTTTCAAATTGATTGTCAGCAGGTCTGAAGAAGAGAAAGGAAAATTAAGAAAAAAATAAAAATAAAAAGAGATTCTCACAGATCATCCCCAGTCTTCTCTTCTGGCTCCTCTTGAGTGTCGGGGTCTGGACCCTCCCAGCCGAGATGCTCCCAGGGATCATTTGGTCGTTCAATTGGTTCCCAAAAGTTTTCCTCAATAACCTTCTTTTCGAACGATCCATAAACGTCTCTCGAGATGCCGATATCATCCATCAATTCGCGAAACTCTCGACCAATCTCTGCCCCGCGCTCTTTACCGGTTGGAAGATCTCTCGTGCCACTCCCAATCCTCTGCAGCAACCTACCAAGTGTCGTCTCGTAGCGATCGTCCGATTTTAAAATGGCGAGTTCGACAAATCTGTAGCAGATGAGGACCCAGTTTGCAACCAAGTCCGAATCGTACGTCCCCTCCATGAACCGAAACTCCATCGTTCGAGGGTTGATACGGGATCGTGCATCTTCGAGCCCAAACATACTGAAGTTGAGCCCAAGCCTTCGGTATCGACGAACGCTTCCCGAAAGCAACCTGCCTAGAGCTCGGTGTGAGTCGGCCTTCCAAATTTCCTGAAAGACTGTCAACTCCTTGGCAGGCATGGACTGCTGAGCTGCAATCGCTCTGACGATTTGCTTGTCCGGAATACCGAGACCGTTCTGAGTCAGGACCAAATGGGTTGCTGGACCCTCCAGCCCGTTTACCATCATTCCCAATCGACTCTGGGGCGTTTCGAACCCCCACGTCCAGATGTTGTGGTAGTTCGGGGACCTAGGATCTCTGATACTGCGCAAAGCCTGCTCGGCGGGCCACACAAGCGTTGCGAGTCGCTGGAGCGTTTCCAGAGTAAAGGCTCTGTCATCCTTACGCCCAAGATGGACGTGTGTATCGCAGGTATAGTTCACCAAGATGCGGTGCCTCTTGCTGATGGCTGAAATCACGGCCCTGATCCTACGAATAGTATCGGGGTCGTTGATGAGAAACTTGTGAGAGATGACCTCGACTGGCGCCCAAACGTATTCCTTAATCAAACTCTCAGGTTCTCGCACCTCGGGCGAGCTCGACTTTTTCACAATCCAGTGCGAATCCCAAAGTTCCCTCTCGGTTCTACCGGCGGCCTTGATCACCTCACCGGCGACTGCGTGCTCTCCCATCACCCTGCGGATCGTTTCAACAACCAAGCCGTTGGCGAGATCTGAGAGTACCTTCTTGTCGAAAAAGCGAGGGGCCAGTTTGATGGGGCGTGCATCATGAGGGAAGGGGTCGGTAGCATCGTGGGCGAGAAAAGGAAAGAGGTACTTGAGTTCGATGGCGATAGTGACATCTTGAGGCCGGTCGACGTAGGGTGAAGGGTGAGGTTGCATTTTCTCTGGGTTGACGCGGGGGGATGACTCGGGAGGAAAATCTGCCATGTTGATGGCAAGCAGCTTCCAGTAATCAAGATTCGCAAGGCTTGACGAGTTCGCGGACACAACAGGGTCTGGGTTAGGCTCATGGTTGATTAAATATGGGGAAGGCCCAGACGCTAGGTCATCCTTGGGAAGCTTATATGGGAGTCATTGGATGGGTTAGCAAACAATTACCGGCCAAGGAAAACCCCCACGGCCCGGGGATGCGGTCTATACCCACCTTGTTGGCAAGGGAAGGAGAGGGAGCGTTTGTTGGACCCACAGACTGAGTCCCACCCATCGAGCTGACAGTCGTATCCATCTTTGCTAGTTCTGACGTGCCGTGTTGCCAGCAGATAGCTCAAGTCACCTGACGAAGCAATGATGACGGGGCCGGCTTTTGTTGATTCTTTAAAGAGAAGCAACTGCGCAATTGGCAGAATTCTGGAAGCAAGATGTTTGGACATGGGACGTCAGCGGATACAGCACTCTGTGTGACAGGTCGACCTATTCTTACCAACAACTTTGTCGCAATCATCTTCATACCTTGACACGGTGATACATGAAAAGACGATAATCAACAACGCGCAGTCTGACAGTGTCACCCCAGCAAGCACAAAAAAGGGGGAGAAAGATGAGAAGCAGGACAAAACGCCAAAGCGGGAAGACCGGATCAAACCCTGAGTGGCTGCCCGGCAAACGACTTTTGAATTATCTAGATTAGTCCCACCTGAGGGAATAATTTGCAAATGCCTAACCCGTTCCGTTGGCTTGCAGTAATTGACTTTCTAGGCGATTTCTCTTTTTTGTCTTTTTTTGAGGTGGAAAGGAGGGGTGTGGTTGCAATAAGCAACAAAGATGATTTTGTTCGCCTGACCATTTCTAACCCAGCGTTGCTCCCTATTGGGTACACAGTACGGTCTGTATACAACGCTAAAATGCTTGGGGAGACACACACTCACTCACTTACTCACGGCTCGGGCGTTATCGCTTGTTTACGGAACATGTTGGAAAGAAAACAGGCTGGAGATTGTCAGTCAACGCCGTCTCTCTCACCGCCCCTTCTCCCCATGTGTTTCCCAATCTTTGGTCGTGTGATGGACAACAACTAAATAGTGTTCTGGCTTGTCCCTTTGGGGGATTCGGAATATCGGGATAAATAAACCGGGAGGTAAGCATCAGAGCCATAGTTCCCACTCAGAGCGGTCAAGATGTTCAAAATCCAAGCGTATTCCGTACCAACAACCAACTACCCCTCTCTTCTCTTATCCCAGTCATCCTCTTTCCCCTCATTTCGGGAACCAGGGGCTGGGGATACGGATATTGTGGGGATATCATGAAATTTTCTCTTTTTCTTTTTTTCCGTATTCATCGATGGACGTTGGGACTTTCTTTTCTTGTTGACGAAAGAACATCAGACCAGGGGGTGGGTAACACAAAACCCGGACGGACGGACGGACGGGGGGGGGAGGGGTTCATTTTAGGCAGAACCCGACATCGAGATAAACCGAGGATTGGGATCTGGGGTACAGTATGCAAGTGAGGGTAATAATAAGTTGGGAGATGCACCACAGTGGACGATGCGATGCAACAAATGAGGACACACAAGCGCGCCATCCCTTCACGGACGGGACCGCAGTGGCCCGCTCAATGGGATGAAAGAATTGGTGTTGTCCATTGGTGCGCGTCCACAGCCGCGGGGTCCCCAAATGCTGTGTTTATGCGGTGCACTTTCGTCTTTTTTTTTTTTCTTAACCACATCAGGTAAGAGTGAACGCTTGGTTTTTGTACTACAACCAAGCATCAGCCAGATTGAGCCTCCTCTCGGGTGAACTGAAATGTTTCGAGAAGAAAAAGAATTCATTTCTCGTTTTCCTTCTTCGGCTGTGGAAATATGCTTTTTTCAGCCACCCGGAAATTTTTTTCGGTCTCTTCCCCTGTTTTTAGCTCCTCATCTACGGGTACCGAACATGATTCAAACCTTAGTCGTGTGTCTGTTTGCCTTTTTTGACAAGGCGTCCGATTTTTTTTACTTGTGTGTGTGTCAAGTTATGCATCTATCCTTTTACATGGTTCAAGCGGTCTAAATAACCTAATATAGAAATAAATATATGAAGTATCCCGTTGCTCGGTAATATGACAGCAAATAGGAGAAAAGAAAAAGAAAAAAATGCGGCTGAAAAAGAATGTTACATGTACATGTTACAAACAAACACACTCACTCTATGCAAAAGTTTGCCGCTTTGCCAGGGACTCGGGATCGGAATCATCGGATCGGGATCATCGGATCAGGGGGTGGTAATATGTTCGGATGATGAGTATGTACCTATATTTCAGCTGAGGCAACCTTTTGGTAGTACAGTACGTCATTTTTGGTTGGTTGCCTTTTTTTCTCGAAACATTTGAGGGGTGGTTTAGGGTGTGGGGGGCTTTGGGGTGGGAGGAGGATGGGTTTTGTGAACAAGAAAAAGGTGCGATTTGAAATTTTTGAGCATGGTAAATTCGATGGCGAAAAAGGGTAGACAATGCCTTTGCTGAGCATAATGGAATCAGTACGGTGTTTCTGAGGAACAAGGACAATGAGATTTGGTTTACTCAAACTGGGGTGGAGTAGGTGTGACGGAGGGCTTGTGTGGTGGTGATGTGTTGAACATGAATTTGATAGATCGTTGGTTGGATGGACAGTAATTAGATCTACCTGTGCCTGTATGCGGGATGTTATCTTGTTTTGCGTAAAATTGAATGTCGTGTAATATGTAATGGAAAAAAGAAGAAATGATTATCAAGATAGTAGAGCCAAGATAGGAACTGGAAGGGAATGACGGTCGTTTTTCTTGCTTCTCTGCCTCTCAGGGACCTGGCCTTGAGAAGCACTCGCATTCTCAGTCTTTCTCTAATGGGTCTACACTCATTAGGCAGCTGTTTCGTCAAATATGTCCGTCTCGATGCTTCGATTCCATCGTTTCCTCAAACTGGCAACGAGGCGGAGATAGATATCGTGATATCGTTCTCGTTTTGAACATCATGATGCACTGCACCCCGTTTCATTCCGTCATAGACTGTGTTACCCCGGAAGATACACTGGTTCTTCACCTTGCTGACCTTTTGCTCTGAGTTCGAAGTTCATCTGCTACTTGTCCTACGTTTCAAACCATTCCTTCACCCGAAAACTATACTTTTTCTATTCTACATATACAGAAACAGCAGTATGATAATCAGTATCCATTAATCTTGAGCACCGTTTACGATTGAACAAAATCCTCATTACAGCCACCGGATTCTCCTCTCCTCCAGAACCTGGAAGTGACCATACAATACGGAGGTTCCAAAGGCTGGAGTACACACCGTTGGTCGATTGACAGTGTATTTATTCACAGGAGCCCATGGAGTCACTATCGACATCAACGATAACATGGAACATATTGTGCTCCCTTCTGCCCGACGAATGATTAAAGATCGTTCCAAGACACCTTCTACCCCAGAAATTCCTTTAAAGAAAATGTCAACTCCTCCCTATAGTCTGGCCATAAATCAATTGAACAGAAGCGCTACCAAGGGCGGGCCTCAAAATCTTCATCACTATAATCAAGTGTGGTAACATCTCTCGACATTTTCAGGTTCCCAAAGCGTCTCGTAGTATTCCTAAGACATGATGCAAAAATAATCTCGAAAACATACATTTTGGATTAACACAATCAGCAAAGTTTTATTTTCTCCAAGCATTGAAGTAAACACAATCAACAAAAGTACCACAAACTCAGGTAGATAGCAGGGATAACACAGTGATCAGATTATTCTTTTTCTTCCCCAAGTCGATGAAACGGGGAAAGGAGTAAATTATCAAGTCGATTATCTCTCTGGAGGTTAGGTACATGTACAAGCTCAATAATGTAGTCATGAGAGCTCCCTCTTTAACATCAACATCGATGAGCAACCGGACTCCATTTTACTACATACACTCAAATGATGTCCTCTACCTACTATTCGCAACGCAACGCGAAAGCAACATATCCAGTCATTGATATATCTAACACTATTGACACTGATACGTGGAAAAAAAAAGAAGCAGAAAAAAGGCCAGAGCCAGACCTTGTCAACTAAATGTCGAGAAAGAAAAATGAGGAAGCCCGCAAATCCGAATAATACCAGGGACCTAATAGTAGAAAGTGAAGAATAAAAGTAAAAATTTAGGTTGAACGAAAACCGACGAAGAAGAAAAAAACCAGTAAGTAAAGAATGAGTAAAAAGTAAGTAAGAATCGAATGAAAACGAAGTGAGAAACCGAGAAGAAGGGAGGATATCCCTTATCGCAACAATGCGTTTTATCACCTCCCGTAGTTAATATATTTACCAAGTGTATCTGCAGAAACCAAAAAAAATGGCAAAAGTTCAATGGGACAAAGGTAATGAAATATAATATCACTTTAGTGATAAAGTGCTGTCTTCATAAATCTTTTCTTGTCTGAACACAGCCATGTTGTTGGTTTTCTACGGTTGTTGTTAAGATGACTTGTTGGGAACGGGTTAGGGTTAGAGGTGTATTGAGCAGAAATCTGTGGTTACGGGAGGTAATGAACCTGATTGTACATAGATGTACGAAGAGACATTTTCAAAGTAGAAAAGAGACTAAGAAGTAAAAGAAATAATAAAGAAGAAAAATTGATTAATTAGTAATTAAGAAATAAATAAGTAAGAAATAAATAAGAATTGAGTGAAGAATGATGTTGAAAGAAAAGACTGAGAAGATGAGAAGATCTCTTTTGTAACAATGCAGTCTATCGCCTCCCATAATCCACATACCAGCCCAGTATCTGTCACGGCTCAATCTGGAAATTGCAAGAGACAAGGCTTCAAGACTAATTCGATTGGTTTTGTGAATCTAAAGCTACAGAAAGAAATGACCAAACCCCGATGAATGAAAGGGCATAAAAGATGATAATATGAATGGTTCAAACCCCTTTCTTTGCAAGTATATCCGTTCTTGTCTAAACAATAATACCATGTTGTTGCTTTCCATACGGCAGTTGCTAAACTGACTTGTTAAAATGAAGGAAAAGTTCCTTGACTTTATCTGCAGAAGAAAAAAAGAATCTGGCCAAACTCTAAAAGGAAAAAAAAGACATGAGAAGCTGATGTTTTCTTCGGTTTTATTAAAACAAGAATGATGAAATATCTCCTTTGCAAAGTTATTTCTTGTCCACATAATCATTTTGATACGGCGGTTGCCAAAGTGTCTTGCTGAAAAGAAAAAAACGGAGGAAGTTGCTTCACTTTATCTGCAGAAAACAGGAACTCGCCCAAATCCCAAAAGCAAAAAAAAAAAAAAAAAAAGACATTAGAAGATGATATTTTCGTCGGTTTTATTTGTTTTAGAAAATGACAAATATCTCCTGCAAAATTCCTTCTTGCCTATGCAATCATATAGTTGCTACTTGTATATAGCGGTTGTCAAGGTGAATTGTTGGGAAAAAAGGGAGGAAGTTCCTTGATTTATCTAGAGAAAAAGGGAATTGGGTAAACTCCAATGAAAAAAGGCGCGAAAAATAAATTTCTTTAATTATAAACCCTTTTTCACAAATATTTTCTTGTTTACACGATCATTCAGCTGCTTTTAAACTGACTTGTAAAAAAGAAGGGAGAAAGTTCCTTGTGCTTTGGACGGGTTAGGGTTATAGAGGTGCAAAAATGTTCGGATTACGGGAGGCAATAAATCGTATTGTTGCGGAGAGACATTCCCAAAAAGAAATCACAGAACAGGCATGAAATATTATATTTTCCTGAGTTTTATTTAAAACAAAAATTGATAAAATAATCCTTTATAAAAACCTCTTGTTTCAAACAATTACGTTGTTGCTTCTTGTATGGAAATTTTTAAAACGACTTGCTTAAACCTCACTTGTATTAGGGTTAGGGTTTATCGTTCAATTGCTGCCTACGGTAGGTGATAAACTGTCACGGCGTGTACTGGGAGCCATTCTGCCCATTGAGCCATGCCCTTACAAAAGGATACAAGACTACAAGCCCCCAGGACTTGCACTCGAATGGCTTATATAGTAGGCTTTCTCCTAGGTTTCCCAGGCCCAGGACCAGCGCCGTGACATAAACCACATTGTATTAAGAGACATTCACGAGGAGAGTTAAAAGGAGAAAGCAAATATGATGAAAGAGTAGAAATAAATGAAAAGAATCAGAAAGAAAATGAAACGACCCCTGAATTTAAGACTGTGAATCCCATCAGCTTGTCCATGCTAAGTTGCGGAGACGGGGACATCGACATGTACGCCTTTATATACATCTACTATCTACCTCGACGTTATACTCCATACATCAACAAGATATTCATTTCTTCGACAATGATAATAGCAATTGCAAGAAACAAGCTTCCCCAAACATCCAATAAAATCACACTGGCAACAAACAACAAAAATTAAATCTCAACAACCATCATATACTTGGCCGTCGTTCAAGAAATCGGCCGACAAAACAACAACCCAAGAGTAACTAACCTGAATCTAAATAAGTACATATATATAAAACGGGAAAATATAAACAAGGCATTATCCCGCTAGAAAAGAACAAAAGACAGATGCATACATATACTTATAAACGCTCGTTCAAAGTTGGTATATGCCGCTCGCTGAGCCATGAACCGCCATGCCTTTTAGGACAAAGAATAAAAACAAATGATAGAAAAGAAGACGGGAAAAAATTCCTCCACCCTAAGAAAAGATGCCGTGTTATCTTTCCAAAAAAAGTTGACAAGATGAAACTCGAGAAACCCCCCCCCCCCCCCCCCAATGAAAAACAAAAAGAAAACCAACATTCATATCCCATTTTATACCCATTCATCATAAAACACATTCCGTTCACCTTCAACTTATCCTCTTTCCACCACAATCCGGAATCTTCAACCCAGGCTTCAAGTTCCTATTCACGTCCATCAAACCCCAATGATCTTCCCACTCCTTCCCTGGAGTGTTGAACGAAACCTTCCACGGCTCATCAAATGCTTCAAACCAAAAGTAATTCGTTCCATCATTCAACGCCGTACAGATCCAATCTTCCATAAATTTATTCAGCTCCTTGATGCCCGCAACTGACTTGTCTGGGCAGTTCGTCTCATACTCACTACCGCAGCTCATACCTCCCTGGCTGGGCCAACCCGTCTCGGCAATAATATTCATCTTCTTGTCCTTCTTCGCATAAGTACCCGTCTTGTTCACAAAGAAGCCCATGGTCCACTTGGTCGCCTCTGCCGCCGGAACCCCCGCAAAGAAGGGATGGATGTTACCCATGATGGCATCGCTCTGCTGCGCCAGGGTGGAATCCCACTTGTCTCCCAAATCGCTAGTAGCGACGGGCAGATTTATGTTCTTCCTGGTCAGGTTGGTGCGCACGTCGGCAAGCAGTTGTCCCAGAGTCCAGATGGTCATTTGTTCTCTGAACAGAATCTCGTTGGCGACGATGATGCCCTCAAAATATTTTTCGCCGTAGACGTCGAGGATATCCCACATCTGGTCCAGTTGACGGCGGTTCGTGGTGGCGTTGCCATCTTGCCAAACACCGAGCCAAATTTTGACGGTATCTTGGAGCTGGAGCTGTTCGACGGCGTGAATAAGCATCTGAGTTTGGTTGCAATCGGTACCGTACAGTCGGACGGTGTTGGTAAGCTGAGATAGGACGGCGAGATCTCGAGTAATGTTATTCTGGGAAGGCGGATAGTGAACGCAGTCGGGGTATTGTGAGTGAATTGGGGTGTAGTCCATGCCGGGAAAAACCTTTTTAAGATTCGGGTTGTTCATGAGTGCCTTGATCTCTTTCGAGTTGATGTTCAAATCTCCGTTTGTAGCAGTGTCCTCCTCTGCCGATCCCGTCGACCCGCTCGATGAGCCGCCACCGCCGTTGTCCTTGTCTCCGCCCTTGTTTTTGAGCACGAAGCCAAAGACGATTCCGACGGCCACGCCGATGAGAACAATGGCTACGATGACCAGGATGATGATTAGTCTTTTCTTTTTGCCGCCGTCCGGGGACGACTTTTTCTCGTTTAGATAAGCCATGCCGTAGCCAGTGCCACCGCCACCTCCTGCTCCTGGCGCAAATTCTCCTGACGATGCATCTCCGGGAAGACCATTTTTCACGGGGGCATAATATCCCGTTGGATTGCCAACGATGCCGCTTCCGTTCCGGCTTGCCAAGCCCGAGATGGTACCTGCAGCTCCCAAGCCCGCGGCACCTCCTGCAGCAACGTCTCGGCTCTTGTGACTTGAACCAAGGCTCAACATGCTGGTCCTTGGGCCTCTTCTCGCATACGATAGTCCGTCATCGCCATCATCCTCGATTTCGTGTGGATTGACGACTCCAAGATTTGGGTCTGCGGGCCGACGATATATCCGGTTCGGGTCATCTACATATGCCTCGCCGGACGTGTAGGGCCTGCCGGGGGTTCGCTGTCCAGGTGTCCCCAATCCAGGACCGCTCGGGCTGGAATTGAGACCTTGGAGGCTGGAGTGCGAGTTTCGGTTGAGAGGGAGCTGATCACTAGCACTGGGAGTAAGATATCCTTGACCTTGACCTTCCCACTGTCCCTGCTGCTGGTATGCTTGTTGTGGATAATGCGGATCGTGCACGGCGTTCATACCACTCTCTCTTGCGTTTTGGTCCGCAACGCTCAATGCTATGCCGGCCATACCTCCGGCGGCAGCGTTGCCAAAGTTGTCTGCTCCAGGAGTAATGGTGCTGCTCTGCGGAATGGGTCGGCCTTGACCCCAGGAATTTCTTTGGGTGGATCGATGTGGAGGAGGCCGCGGTGGGACAAAGTGATCATCAGGGGGCTGGTCGTAGCTGTTGTGATAACCTGCTTCTTGGCTCAAGCGCCGTTGGGCTCGAAGTTGGTGAAAGGCAGAATCGGGATGGGCTCCGGGCCGAATTCCTCTCGACGGCGATGAGGTGAAAGAGTCTGGTGGATATTGGTTCCTCAGGGGAGAAGACGGGGCTCCATGACTGAGCGGTTGGCGCTCTGCCAGATGGTCTTCCGTATTGTAATATCGTGGCGCATGCGCCATCACCGCATTCGGGGGCGCAGTGCGCGACAAGCGAAAACGAAATTGTACGAGAGTTTGTGCGTCAGTAGTTTGGCCGTTTCGCCGTTTAATGCCTGTAACAGGAAATGTCTTGAAATTCGGAGTCCAACTGTCGTCAACAGTCCCGGAGAGACAAACTGTCGCACCGAACGGCGGCTACTGGAATGCGGAGCGACGGGAGAGAGAATATCGAAACTCCACCAACCCGACTGAATATGTCGCAGACTTGAAAGGGTTTCTTTTTGTTTTGAAAAAGGGAAGGGGAAAGGCTCTGTCTGCCTCTCGTATTTTTGTTGCCTTCCCCCCTTGTCGAATTGTTGTCTCGCCCGCGTTGCCTTGTTGGGTTGGTCCCAGGATTGATTCTCAGCAGCCGCAAATCCTCCGCCCCATAATATAACTCGCGAAAATTCTCAATGATTTAAAAAGAGAAAACCCGAAAAAAGGAGGAACAATAAAAAAAGGGAAAAAAAGGGAAAAAAAAGGAAACAAAAATAAAGAACGCACGGTCAAGGGTTGCCTCCTGCATAACGTGAGCGTTCCTGTCAGAAAACAAGATCAAATCAAGCAACAACCCGCAACGGCTTGGTTGCATTCGGCCCAAATCTATAGCGCAGGGGTAGGTAGGGACGGAAACTGCGCTGAAAAGATGTGGGGATAGCCTGGACCCTTGGAGGTTGGTGCGCAGCTGGAAAAGTGGTGTGTTTGAGGTCGGGTGGTTGGCTGGTCACCTCGTCACTTTTGTTGTGGCTGTCACTGCCACCCTCTGTGCTTTGTGCTTTCCCATCTCAGAAATAGTAACATCATCAATCAATTGCTGACAATACCTAATAGGTAATCGCATCACGAAATACTTCACCTGTGTTTCGTCGTCGCAAATCATCTTTTGACCGGATATTGTTGGCGGACTTTTTCTTGGGAGGAAATAGTTCAAGTTTTTTTTCTTGTCTTGGTCTATTTCTGTTGACCCCGCCATTACATCATATCCTGTGTTGCTTGCTCTTAAGGGCTGTTTCTGAGTCGGTTCGAACTTATACTAGAAGCCGTTTCTCGCGCCAAGTGCGCAGAATACTTCATACGGATCCGTACTCATCCGCCATCTGCCAACAGCAGGCCCTCACCGAGTCCGTATATAACGGATGTGAGCTCCGACTCTTTGTGCAAATAAATGTACGGATAACCATCAGGCAAAAAGAAGATCCTGAGCGTCTCTTCAGATGAATGATGTAAAGACGACGGTCATGACATCACGAACATCTACACGGCATATATAGATTGCTGGAATGTCTGAGTTGTACTTTGTGTGCGACAATTCCAGTTTCTCCAGTAATCATAAATCCCTTCCAATATGTCTGCCAACGATAAAGCCCTCGCCGGTCAAGGCGAATTTCATGATAGCATCAAGCCCTCCAAGCCCATGATGACCCATGGGGTGAGCATGCATCCTCATAGACATGTATCTCCGGGGATTCACTAATGAAGATTGCAGCATCAAATTGGGCAAAAGGTTGGGAATGACGCCTTTCCCGAGTTTCATGCAAAGACATATCCCCCCGGTTCAGCTCCAAAGGAGTCCACCTTCTACCCTAACCCTATCTCAGAGATTCCCGGACAAGCCAACAACGACATGATGGATCCTTCGTCCCGGACGTCTCCCCTGGACATGCCTGGAGCCACCAGCAAGTCAGTGTACAACGAGGCGCCCATCGGCAGACCCGTAGAGGGACAAGGAGACATCGACAGGAGGAGGGCCGAGCGCGGCGGCTTGGACGGTGTGAGCAGAAATCCGGGCAAGATGGACTTTTCGGCCGACAGCAGAGAAAAGGGGCTCCGAGCGAATCTGTCTGAAGGTACCGATTTCCGGTCCAAAGGGATCTCGGCGACGGAGAGGATCCCGGTTTCTGCTTCTGAGGTTGCATCGGATAAGCATGAGCGTCATTGAGTTCAAGTCTTATGTAATATGTCTTGGAATGTTCATATAGTGTAACAATACCTTTTTAAATGGATAATCAACTCTTGGTTATAGTACGGAGGCATGTCTGATTTGTAACAGCGTCAGTGGTTTAGTGGTAAAATCCATCGTTGCCATCGATGGGCCCCGCGTTCGATTCGCGGCTGACGCACTTGGTTTTTTGGTTTTTTTTTCTTTTTATTTTCATTTTTGATAATATAAGTTTGTTCAACATCAACAATCAGCTTATTCTTTTTCTGCTTGGACGCTCCGTCTTTATTTTTATTTGTTCATGAAAGCAGCGGTCTCATCATTGACAAATATCGTTATTCTCTCTATTCGAGTCATGTTTTATAACAAAGCAAGTCATGGCTTTCTCGGCAAATATGAGCCCAATTAATCATCATTATAATGCTCTTTTTGGAGTCATTGTTCTCTCGTGGTGCCTGCCTAAAAAGGGGTGAGAAATCGGCAATCAATGACATCATTCCCACATGCAACTGACTGGCATTGCTTTCACTAATTCAGGGGAAGGAGCTCAGAACCAAACCGATCCTTCAATTTATTATTATTATTGATCTTACACCGCTGGAGGCGGTGCCTCCATCCCTATGGGATATCCTTCAATTTAATTCCTTTCTTCCAGGTTGTTCACAACTGAAACCTCCAAAAGTTCGGACAGAGTAAAGAAACATATCACACAAAAAAAATGACGACTTCAACCAACAAAACAAAGGCCCAAGAAGGTGCACCTCCTGCATCCGAAGCCGAGACCGGTTCCAAGCACGAGATCGAGGAAGGAGCTCCTTCACCTGAAGCAAAACGGCTCAAAAAGACTGAATCGGCACCCGAGGAAGCAGTCAAACCTGAGGGAAAGGCAGAGGAGGAAAACCCTGTGCCAGACCAGAAGAAAACAGAGAAAAATGAAGAGGCAGAGGAGGAAAAACCCGCCCCAGAGCAGAAGAAAAAAGAAGAGGATAAAGAAGAATCAGAAGCAGTCGAACCTCACGAATCCCCAGAGTCCATCCCATCCAGCGTCGTCGAAAAGGGAATCATCTACTTCTTCTTCCGCGGCCGCGTCAACATAGACGAACCCTCCAAAGTAAACGAAATCGCCAGAAGCTACATTATTCTCCGTCCAATCGCCAAAGACGCACAGCTGTGAAGCGGTACAATCGGAGACGTAGGAAACAGCAGATTATGCGTCATTCCCAAAAAGGTTTTGCCTCAGACCGGAAATGATCGATGGGTTTCCATTGTGGAAAAGACTGGCGACAATTTCCAAAAGGTAAAAGAAGAGTTTTTGGCTGCGAATGACTACGAGACCAAGACGGCTGGGACGAGACATTCCCCTGCTGCTACGCCTATAGGGGAAGGGGTTTATGCTATTATGAATACTGGGAAGGAAAGTCATTTGGTTTATGTTTTGACTTTGCCTCGGGAGTTGGGAGAGGTGCAAAAGGAAATTGGGTTGAAGGAAAGGGGAAGTTTTGTTATTAGTACAAGGAATCCGGAGTATGAACCACCTAAGAATGCGCGGTTGCCAAAGGGACCTGAGTATCCAAAGGAGTAAGGTTTTTTTTTCTCTTATACAGATTTGTATGTACCTGACTTTTTTGAACAGAATCCTGGATGAGTTTCGTTCTTTACGCTGGGCTCCTACTCAACCCAAGCATTTGGGGTACGTCAATACTCAGTTCTTGCTGATTGGCGAGTCCTCGGGGGTTGAAAAAGGCCCTTGAGCCGCAGGAAAAGGACAAAAAGGAAGGAAAGGACGAACCGGTTGAGGAGTTGGAGAAGTTGGAGGAGGAGGATTATCAGAGGATGAAGGATTTGACCAAGGACGACGCGACCAGGATTTTTACAGACTTGTAGGTTCATGTGGGGGATTATCCAAAGTTGCAGACTACTTTTTGAGAGGGGATTTCCGACGGAGACTTTTGCATGCATTGCAGGGATTCTAGAAAAAGGAATTTTGGAGTTTTTGTGGTTATGGGAATCGTATGATGTTTTTTTTTTCTTTTCTGGCGGTATAAGCTCGGATTATTGAGTACAGGTGATATGATGTGATGTGATGTGACGGGATGGACATGTGATCAGTTGAATCCGAGTGTCATGATGTTTCCAATTCAAGATGTGTATGTTTAGAAATGGCCAACGTAAGCAAATAGTCTATCCAATAATTATACGGATATGTATGTAACCTGGTGATAAGACTCGAGAATAAAAAGAGAAATGCCGACGGCGATTTTGATGTAATGGTTGATTGGTTGGATCGGAAATCGATGATGCGGGACGTGAATGCGGGGAGGGAGGACCGTGACCAGCATTCTGGGGATTGGAGAGGTGCAGGTAGGTAGTAGGGGTAAAATGTCACGGTGATTCCTCGTGTTATATGGTATGGCATGGTATGGGTTTATATGCGTGAGTTCCCCGCCTCTTTCTTCTCATTCTCCCTGTTCCAGTTCCAAATCAACGTCCAGATGGGAGAATAACCATGGCGCCAGAAATTGACGAAAAGAACGGCTTGACCAAAGACAACAACAAAAAAGATTCATCCTCGGATCACCATGATCATGCAGCAGTTCTACCGATAGAAGAAGAAGCACACCAAGGAGGGGATGTACACATTAATCTGGGATGGAGGTCATGGCTAGTGGTTTTTGTAACTTGTTTTGCGTAAGTTTCTTCCTCCACCCTAATTAATAAGTGATTATTTAACCAGAGGAAAACAGAATCATGGCTCAAGTGTTTGTCGTAGTCGCAGCAGGATCAGTAATAGCATTTATCATCAGAGACATTGGCGGCGAGGATGCCTCTCTAGCAGGATGGATCATTCAGGGTCCTTTACTCATGCAGGCAGTTCTCTCGCCAATCGTCGGACGACTCTCTGATGTCTTTGACCGAAAATACCTTGCTTCTGTCCCGCCGCTTATTGCTTTTGCGGGCGCGGTGGTGTCAGCTAGGGCCACGTCGATGAATATGCTGATTGGAGGCGGGATATTGATCGGGACGACCTTGTCAACTATTTCTATCGTGCAGGCTATTCCCTCGGAGATTTTACCGCTAAAGTATCGGGCTTTGGCTAATGGGTTTGCGTTTGTTGGGGGATCAATTGGTGGGATGTAAGTTGTGTGTTTTTATACCCCTTACTCTGTGTAACGGTTTGCTGAGTTTTACAAAAAAAAAAAACAGTGTTGGAGGGATAGGAGCTGGAGCAGTGACGAATGTTAATGCTGGGGGTTGGAGATATATCTTTTGGATGCAGGCTGCTTTCCATGGAGCTACCTCTCTAGGATTATTTTTGTTTTATTGGCCGGCAAAGGTTGAACGGCCCAAGATTTCGGCGAGGGAACTTATATGGTCTCTTGATCCTGTTGGGTCGTTCTTGTTTATTACCAGCTCGACTCTTATGCTTCTTGGTTTGGATTGGGCTGCGGGGACATATGGGTGGTCGGATGCTCATGTTGTTGCGCCGTTGTGTATTGGGTTGGTTTTGTTTGTGTCTTTTGCTCTTTATCGTAAGTTTTATTCCCAACATATCTGAGAAAATAATCTGACCTCACTCTGTGTGTGTAGAATGGAAAGGAAGAAGCGATGGTCTCGTTGCTCATATTTTCTTCCACCGAGATGCCAATTTTGCACTCTCGGTTTTTGCATTTGCGGTTGAAGGATGGATCTTTTACTCGGCCATCAACTCCATTACGCCCCAATTAGTCCTCAACATGGGCTACGAAACCGACTCCTGGAGAATCAGCGTTCGACAGTTGACATTTTCACTCACCAATTTGTTGTTTTCTCTTATCGTTACCTGGTGGTCTACTCGGTTTAAAGATTTAAAATCACCGTTGGTTGTGACATGGCTCTTCTTTTTGGTCGCAACAATCTGTTATGCTGCCTTCCAACCCCAATGGAACCGGGCACAAATCGGACTCAACATTATTGCGGGTATCGGACAGTCTGGACCGCTCACGTTGCTGGTTGCATGCGTTCAGTTCACAGCTCCACACGCTTTCTTATCAACAGCCACCGGTCTTGCTTTTTCGGCTCGGGCTATTGGTGGCGCTTTTGGATCCGCGGTTCTTGACGCCATCATCAAGGGAAGGTTGGCATCACATTACTCAGGGTTCGTGGGGGAGGCCGCGACCTCTGCTGGATTACCGGGTGATAGTCTCCCCGATTTGTTTACAGCTTTTTCGACGGGAAATATTGGAAACCTGACGATCCCTGGAATTACTGAAGAGATATGGGGAGTGGCTATCGAGGAAAGCAGGCAACAGTATGCTCATGCTTATCGGTTAGCTTGGGCATCCATCATTCCGTTTGTGGTTTTAGCCACGGTTGCTATCGCCTGTATGAGGGGGGTTTCGGAGTTGATGACGGAGAAAGTCGAAGCTACCGTTGAACGTGTTGGAGAGAAGGAGCTAGGTAATCAGGGGGTATAAGCCAGTATTAAATATCGCCAACAATATCATTGCCTATTTCAGGAGAAATTAGTATGCGTAGGGCAACTGTTATAACGGTCAAATTAGAGGCAGTTGAAACTGTTGTTGTCGTTGCATCAAATCGTCTTTTAGTTTCGTGTTCTTTTGAAGAGAAACGGTATAAACAAGAGAGGTTCTTCCTATCAAAGTCCAAATCTTACTCCTACTCCTAATTACCTTTTTCGTATTATTGTCTCTGCATGCATGACCTCTCTCCCCACCCCCAAATTCATGTCCGCAGATAAGCACTCTTTACCACCAGGATGATTTTTATATTCCCCCAATGATTCCCCCCTTTCTTTCTCTCTCTCTCCTCTTTCTTTTTCATCCTCCATCTCCATTCACAAAACCGACAATGAAGTTCTTCCGAGGAACTCTCCTCGTCTCATGCCTCACGGTACTGAGCTCAGCATCTCCTGTGGATGTGGCAGCAGCAAGCCCGTTTGCTCTGGATATCAATGCAGCGCAGATGATGAACCTTTCTGCTTCGCGCCGTATGAATATGATGTATTCGGGGCAAATGAAGGACAAGAGAGACATTACTTATGTCCCTCCTGATCGAGTATGTGTGCTCTTCTTGTTGCTTTTCCCCCTTCTATTATTTCCTGTCTTCATTTTATTCCCCTTTCTCCTTTCTTTTCTTTTCCCCCTCCTTTTTCCCCCTATTTATTTTTTTCCGCCTCTTTTATTACTTTTCACTCCCTGTTCTTCTTTTCTCTCTTTTTTTCTCCCTCGTATACCCTCCCCCAATAACAAACTACATATAAATACTAACACCCCAAAAAAGATCGAATGCGACACAACCCACAAAGAAAATAACCGCCCCGCCGTAGTAGGCAACTACGAAAAGTTTCTCTCTTACTGGATCATCCGCAATAATAACCTCCAGGACCGCTTCCCCCACGAAAACGGCCAAGTCAAACTAGTAGACGCCTGTTCCAACTCTGCCATCTGGATCATCGGCCACAGCGTAACCCAGTGGACCCCCGTATACCCCCGCGAGGTCCTCATCATGGCTCTTGCCGTTGCCAGTCAATGTCGCCAGGGCGAGAGGGCCAAGGGCAGAGCGTGGGACCCGGATAGAACTTTTACTGTGGAGATTGGAGAGACGAATACCCGTAAGCATGTTTGCAGTGGTGGTAAATAGTAGGAAAAAGATGAAGAATTGGTGTTTGTATTTTTGTTGTTGTTGTTGCTGTTGTTGGAAATTGTAATTGATAATGGATTATGACCGAAACTTGTCGAATACCTACCTGTGTATATACGTGCCCTTCATAGTGGTTGAATTGCCTGTGTATGTATTGGGAATGATTCTTCCGGTTTCAACTAGGTAGTCTGTTCATTCATTTTGTTACTTTGTACAGGTAATGTTGATAAATTGGTAACCAGACCAAAACCCCCTTGACATACCAAGAGATATATTTCCTAGATGATAATTGCACAATTTAGTTCCAAAAAAAAGTAAATCCAAATTTTGCCAGCCCTTAAAGATCCTTAACCTCCTTCAGCCCCTTATCAGGCAAAGTAATCTCATCCTTCTCCGCCCCTTTTATTTTCTCCAAAAATTTCTCACCAGCCTCCTTATCCCCCTTAAACAGCGTATCAACAACCATCCTCTTCGGAGTCTCACCGAGCCACTGAAACAGGGAGAAATCCCTAAACTCGTCGGCCCTAAATATCTCCAGCACCTCGAGCGGCTCATCCCCAATATTCTCTATAAAATGTCCCATATTCCTCGGAACAATCCCCACGTCTCCGGGTAAATAGTCAAAGGTCCTCGCCGTTCCCTCAGCAGCAAAAATAGTGACTCTTGCTCTTCCCCGAATAAAAAAGGACCATTCGTCTGCGTTTGGATGCCAGTGCATTTCCCTGAGGGAGCCGGGCTGCATGTCCAAGTGAGCAGCTGCGATGGTTTTTGAGATGGGAAAGTTTTTGGAGTCTGTGATTCTCACTTGGCCGCCTGTGGTGCTTTTAGGCTCCTGAGCGAGCATCTTGTGGGTGAATTGGTATTTGGATTTTTTGATGTGTTTACCGGTGGGCTGTTCGTCCTTGATGGAACCGGGCTGAGACCCTTGAAAGATGTATTTTTCCGATTTGGGAATATGGTCAAAGATCTCGGGGGGCAAGTGGAAATTTTGGGAGATTACGGATTTGGGAGTGTGGGCGAGCCAGTCGGTCAAGATAAAAGTTGATTCCTCGGAAAAGTTTCCGTCGTCAAAGATGAGGAGAAACTCGGTTCCGTTGGGCGAGAGACCCTGGAGGGAGTGAGGCACTCCGGAGGGAAAGTACCACAAGTCTCCCTTTTCGAGGTCGTCAATAAAGTTTCCCCCTTCGTAATCGAGGGCCGTAACGCGGACGCGGCCTTCGAGAACATAAGCCCATTCAGCTTCTTTGTGCCAGTGTAGCTCGCGGATTGCGCCTTCATCTAGACGCATGTTGACGCCAGCGAGTTCGACGCTGGTTCCCAGCTCGCGAACGGTGGTTTGGCGGGTCCAACCGCCTTCTTCAATTCTGATGTGGGAGTCTACAAAGCTCCAACGAAGGTTGGGGAGGTTGCCGTGGTCAGTTGAAGGGGGTCTGACGAGGTCGGGACTCTGACGGGCTCTATCGCGGTTCCATGGGCCGAGGACTGACGCTCCTTGTCCGTTTCGGTAGGGCAAAGGGTCGAGATCATCACCGATAGCATCTACGGCCTTGTCATAGGGATCTCGATGTCCGGGAGTATAAGGAGGAGGTGGGTTTTTTCTGTATTTGGCTGGAAGGGGTTTCCCGTCCAGGAGTCGTTGACGGGGACTGTCTTGGATTGGGATAGCAATTGAGAGCTCACTCAAAGCCGCAGCTCCAAGGAGGATGATTGAAGATGAGAATCGCATTTTGGGGGTCAATTCACAGAGGGACAGGATATTACAATGAGGGCCGGTCAGGAAATGGGAGATTCTCTTTCTCAGTTTTTATGTTTATTCGTATTAAATACCGAAATATAGGCGAATTTGGGTCTTCATCCAAAAGAGGAAGTCATGGCGATTAAAGATATTCAACCCCTCATTCAGGTACCAAATCATGCCAATGAAGAATGATTCCGAGCGGTTTCCGAATGATACCCGATGATTCGATGATGGGTGCTCAGTAAGAAGGTGCATCGGCGTCGCCATTTCCCCAAAAATGGTGATGACATCACGGTTCGGTTCGAGTGGGTCTTTTTTCCCCCAAATTCCCCCCACGCTTCACGACCTCTTGGCCTTTAAAACCCGGAAAGAAAGAAGGCACCCACGGCACCATTTCCTTTCAAAGAACCTGGGAATCCATCGAGCGATTGCGTGCGAACTAACAAGGAAAATTTTGACTAGATTTCCAACCAATCATCAGGGGTGTTTATGTTTTGATAGGTATTTATTTAATCTCAACAATCTTAAAAAATGGCGAGGTCTTCTTCAGTTGTCCAACAAGAAAGAGAAAGTGAGCCTTTACTCGGCCATCATCATCCTCCTCCTTCTCATATGGGATCTCAACAAAAATCATCCCGCCTTGTACGATGGCGTAAACACTTTACCGTTGATGTCAATCGCGAATGGGGAGACTGTGTACTCATCCTGTGTTACCTCATCACCGGTCTCCTTGACAGTGCCTCGATTTCCGTCTGGGGATCTTTTGTTTCGATGCAAACAGGTATGTCATGATAAGAGGAAAAACAAAAAGTCACTTCTAAACTAACCCGTGTTTATCCCAGGAAACACCGTGTATATCGGTCTTGGTCTTTCGGCCCCATATCAGTCAACGCGATGGATCAAATCCGGCACCTCGCTCATCTCCTTTTGTATCGGTTCCTTTCTCTTTAGTCGATTTCACCGTTTCTTTTCGCCAAAGCGTAGATGGGTTCTTTGCGCCTCCTTCACCCTTCAGCTTATTCTCACTGCCGCCGCCGCAACCATGGTCACCTTGGCAGGGGTACCAGACGACATGGAAGCCATCGACTGGCATGTTTTGATCCCGATTGCCTTGGTCGCCTTCCAGAGCTGCGGTCAGGCCATCACGAGCAGGGCTCTTCAGTATAACGCTCTTACCAGCGTCGTTTTGACGAGCATCTACTGCGACTTGTTTTCTGATCAGGAACTCTTTGCCCTGCGAAACGCTGAACGAAACCGGAGGACAGGCGCCCCTCTTTTCCTCTTGGTAGGCGCCCTTCTTGGGGGTTTCTGTGCCAACAGTTCTTTTGGTATTGCGGGATCTTTGTGGGCGGCTGCTGGACTCAAGGCCGTAGTTGTTGTTGCGTGGATTTTTTGGCCCGCGGACCCGGCTGCAGAAGAACAGGTCTGATGAGAGTTATGTTTACGGATACCCAGTTTCTTTTGGCAGGCACTCAAGAATTGCAAACTTTTTATTTTTTGTCTGTGTTGACCATGCGTCTCTTCTCCTCGTCCTCCTTGATCAGCCCCTTTACTCTCAAACGGAAGCCCGTTAGTCGTTTCGGCAAGTAGCAGCCAGGATAAAACATCCCCATAATCACCATGATTGCCGCGACCGGAAGATACTCAAAAGTGTACACTGGCCACTCCGTCGTCGACATTAGGGACGCCTCTTCCTCGTGCAAGTCTTGCAGGGTGGTGATGTCGCGTCTCTCAAATACACGTGCCACTCCGCAAACGACAAGGAGGGCGCATGACGCACACAACGCCAATCCCAGCCGTTGTGCCTTCTTCTGACTTTCACCGTCCATAATGGGCCACTTGTTTCTTTTATTCATGCAGACGAATCGTACAACCAGTATCGTAAATGATATCCACCCAATGGCCTCCAGCACCGCCCCATAGTAGGCCATGTATCTGGGAGGCGGTTTGATCACCAGCGTGCCCGAGCCCAAGAATATGATGGTATCCGCAAGTATCTGGGGTGTTGCAATCAAAGTCGTCTGAAAGGCAGGCGGCAGCCACAGTGTTGCCAGGTTCCGCTGCTCGGGCGACGTAACCAACCAAATCATCCGAGTGTAAGTCATGATCAGCATGAAGGAGAGCACCGAGATTGGGCCAGCTAGCAAGAGCGACATTGCCTCAAAGGTCAGATCCCGAGGCCGCGAGTTATCCCTGGCAAGCACACATCGGATGAGCATTCCCGCCGTCATGGCTGCTCTTTTTTGTCAGCAAAAAAGGATTTCCCAGGCAAGAACAACACTCACCTAGCCCTGCATAGACGTTCATCAAGAGGAACAGTGCCTTCTTTTTCCATGCCAGCCAGGCGTGCACCAGACTGAGCGCACCAAAAACGGAAGCGCCAACGACTGGCATGATGGGAGATGGCGCAAAACAAGGAAACATTGACCCCGAGTGGCAGTCAGTCATGTTTGGTATTAGCGGAAAGAGAGAAAGAGAAAAGAAGATGATGGAAAAGTGCAGATGACACACGTGGCAGTTTTCCTGAACCGGGAGAAGCAGCCACGGGTGTTACCTACGGTAGACAAAGCGCACCGCGTCACCTTGGGTCTTTTTAAACACACATCTTGGATTTCTGTATCACCATTGTCATCACCATGACCTTCTTGGTCACAATTACCGCCATTTTCATTAGCATTATCGTTTTTGTCACCATCACCATCAGTCCATCACCACCTCCATGAGCCGCATGGCTGGCAGCTCCTTGAGCGGGAGGAAGATTGCGGATCGAGCGCTGCTTCGCATTGCCCTAGGCAAATTATCTATTCGTCGAAGGGTTGCCTTTTTTGTTTTGCTCACCCCGAAAACACCGCCACTGTATCATCTCGACACCTCCTACAGCTATGAGGTTTCTGGGCTTAACTGTCCTGATGTGTCCATTCAACAGATCATTGAAAGACATCCAAGCAGCCGTCCTTTGTGGGTGGACGTAATTTATTGGGACGACAGACACTGGAAGCTCCTCAACATCAAGTTCCAGTGGTCCAGAAAAAGCTTTGAGAGGACAAGGCTTGTCTTAAGCTACCAAACTTCGGAACAGGATGTTCATTCTGTATTGAAGCAATGTAACTGGTACCAATTGTCAAATAACGGATCCAATTACCGTTTGCCTTTATGGGTCAACGGCAGGCTCCTCGATACGCTCTCGGTTGACTCGGTTTTCTCGTACGAAAACTGTCCGTCACCTGAACTTGCTTATGTCAACCTTGACTCGATACATCAGAAACGGCGCGCGGCATAGTCTGCCAAAGTGCCTTTAATTGCCCAACAAGATCCCAGCGGATATGTTGCTTCTCGGCTGCCAAAAGACAGGCAGGAGGACCCCTTCATTGTCGCCATCTTCATTGCGATGGCCCATAAACACCCGGATCTCCAGGACCGGCAGGAAAGTTGTCGCTTTTTCATTGTGGCCCGGAACCACCACACAGCGGTCTCTCATCTCTACTCAGCCTGGATATCTGGGGACTTTCTTCGTCGTCTGGATAATAGTTCAAACAAATTCAGACCCCAAGGGTTCTTGATTGAGTCTATTAGAATTCCGTAGAACTACTCTCGCGACCAAATCATGAACGAACTCAAAAAAATGGTCAAACAGAATGAGGATGTGGACGACGACAACTACGAGATGGATGTGGACGATGACAACGACGAGATGGATGTGGACGATCCTGACGACGACGAGATGGATGTGGACTCAAATGCATGTATTAAAGTGGAGAACATGATAACGGCGACAGAAAGAAGAAGGCTGCAGAGGAAACGGAAAAGAAGAAAAGAAAGGAGAGAGGGATTGAAAAGAAGAAGAGCAAAAGCGGTGAGAAAGAAGAAAAGAAATTCCAGGAGGTGACAAGGTGGAAGGAATAAACATTGTAAGAAGTAGCTTGTATCAGCGATTACTGAGGAGGGAAATAGGATTGTTTACTTTTTTTTTTTTCAGGGGTATTTGGTTTCTTTTACAATTCGACTTTTTGGTCAGCGTTAAATTAGGTATTTTTGTTGACATAATTCTTTCGAAATATCCCATAGGGATGGAGGCACCGCCTCCAGCGGTGTAAGATCAATAATAATAATTCTTTCGAAAAAAGGCGAGAAGAAGTGAATTCTAGATTACATTTGTTGCTTCTTTTCATGACTCTAAGTTTTGTTTAATATCATCACCTTCTGAACCAACCAAGCCAGGGTTTTGGGTGAACCTCCTCCCCCCCCCCCCCTCGGGGACAAAATCATCCCGGGACAAGCAAAAGAGAGGCTCATACGCATGTTTAATCAGGATATTGTTATTTCCTTTCTCAAAGAAAAAAAAAATTGCAAGTGAAATAGATTAATGAGCTGCTTGAGAAGAGATTATACCGATGGAATCTTCTGACTTTAGTGATGGGGACTTGACTTTCCTTTTCTTTTCTTTTTTGCCCATTTCCTAACCAAGAAGGGCAGCATGAACAGCAGTAAAAGTAAATAAAATAGAGAGCAGCACTCTAATATACAATGTTGGTAAGTGATCATGCACTATCTAGAGCAAGGTGTGAAATATTGGCAAATTGACATTACTTTTTATTATCTCTCTTAAGAAAAAGACCCATCATGAACATGATAGAAAAGCTGCACACTTTTTTGCTCCAAAGAAATGTCTCTACGTAAAGAAAAAGGGAAATGTGCGTATATCCCACCAGGTATCATCAATCCGAGATTTTTGCTTCGTCACCCCCAAAAAAAGAAAAGTTTCATATCCTGCCTCAAAAACCAAGATCACATATACCCCAAGTTTACCAAAACGCCATCTCCTCTTCCTTGATTGAGATCCAGACTCCCATGACCCATTATACCAAATCCAAAGAGGAAAAAGAAAGAAATTCACATATAATGCATCATGGCATCTTCTTGAGGGGCACCAGGTCTCTTCTTCTCAATAGTAAGAATGGTCTCAATGTACTTGCGATCCAGAGTCTCGCTCTTCTTTCTGACAGCCAACAGCTGTGCAGTCTTGAGGATGTTCTTGATCTGTCTGCCGTTGAGCTTGAGCTCAGCAAGCTCAGTGATGTCCTTGTTTGTGAGAGAAGACTTGAGACCCGATCCCTCCAAGAATCCTGTCCAGATGGACTTGCGAGCCGCGGTGGTGAGGTCGGGGTACTCGATCGAAACGTGAATGCGAGACTGGAAGGCAAGGTCAATGTCTTCAACCCTGTTGGTGGTCATGAACATGATTCCCTCGTAGTACTCGAGAGTTCGCAAAAAGATGGACACGATCTTGTTGCGCTCAATCTCGTGGGTCGAGCGGGCCTCAAGGAAGACGTCGCATTCGTCGAGAAGAAGGATGGCATTCCACCTGGCGACGAGCTCCAAGACCGAGTTGAGCTCGCGCTCTACCTCCCAGGGGTCGGAGCCAAGATCGCCGGTGCTGAGCATGTGCAGAGGAACCTTGAGGCTCTCTGCCACGGCCTCGGCGGTGAGTGTCTTTCCGACACCGGGCGGTCCGGACAGCAGGCAGATGATACCCTTGCCCTTGCCCTGAATGACGTCGTCAAAGCTGCTGCCCGCCAGCTGCGACTCGGAAAAGGACAAAATAAGTTCCTTCTGATCCGCGGGCAGCACGAGTCTGTCAAAGGCGCTGGTGTTCCAGCTCACTTCGGAAATCTGCTCGATGAAAAAGTCGAGCCACTTCTTGAACTTAAGCGAGTAGCCGCGCGTCCGGGACCTGCAGAGCATTCTGTAGTACGGAGGGAGAACAAATTTTCCCTGGTCAAGACCGTTTTCCTCTTTGTGTTTCAAGAACTTGTCGTGGTCGGTGGCGTTCCACTCGGTCAGGTGTCGGATGTTCCACGGGCTGAAGCGGTTGAAGCTGTCAATGTCGACAATAATGCGACCAGTAATCTGGATGTCGACTTCCTTGCCCTCCCGATTCCAGGTGATTGCCCGTCCGGCATACTGCTTGTAGTTGTGACCAGCCAGCTTCTCAAAGATCTCGCCGCGCTTGATTAGGGAAGCCATGAGCGTCTCCTTGCCCTCGTAGAAAGATAATGGGTAGACCTTGAGGCCGGTTATGCGCTTGGTGCCGATAAACTCTGAAATGTTGATGGACTCTTGGTAGCGTCCAAATTCCTTGCCGCTATAGTCAACGCAGTCGCAGCGCACCTGGAGAAATTTGCCACACTGGTTGCTCATGTATTCCGTCTCAACCATCTCGAAGGCGCTCATGGGGCCTCGGTACTCGGCGACGACGACGTTGCCAGGCTGGAAGATCATCCAGAGATCCTTGAAGGACACGACACCGTTGGCAACATAGTCTTGGAAGGACTGTATGTCATCGCCAATCTCGTACTTGAGAATGTCAAACAACACCTTGAGGTGCTCCTTTGTCTTTTCGTCCAAGTCTGGCTTCTCCATGTACGCTTTGAACTCGGCCCTGCAAAATTCTTCGGTTAGTGTGTGATTTCTTAGCAAACAAGTAGTATGGAACAGGCCATCATACCATCGATGAACAAAAGGCTTGAAGGGAGCATCAAACTCGAGGCGAGTAAGCTCGCATGCGACACCGGGGTAATCGTCAAAAATCTCGGCAAGGGCCTTCTTCAGCCATGGGCTCTGGACAATAATACTGTGGGCCTCGAGCTTCTTGCGCGAATCGTTACTCTTTTGGTTGCGAACAAGGACGGCGTATTTTGCCGTCTCCTCGTTCTCGGCAGCCTCGTCGGCATCTTCGGGGTATTTTTCGACCCAGGTCCAGTTCCCATCCTCGTCTGCTACACCTTTGTAGATGTTTTTGGGCTCGCTGACGGAGCCAACGGGAGCTTTTGGCTTGTCATCCTCTTTTTTGGGCTTTTCCTTGTCCTTGTCCTCTTCAGCGGCGCCATCTTTGGACTCGTCCTTGGATTCGTCCTTTGACTCTTTCTTCTCCTCGTCCTCCTCCTTCTTCTTCTCCACGGGCTCGGTCTTGGCTTCGGATCCGGAGGTGGATCCTGAGACGGTGGAAGAACCGCTATCCGGAGCCTTGCTGTCGGATTTGGTGGAGCTCGAGTCGGCCTTCTTGGAGCGGGAGCGGAGGCCGAAGCCCTTAGGCCAGCAACGGGGCATTGTGGAGAAAAGGTTGGGGTTGTGTGGGGATTTGGTTTAGTGGGTTAGGGGAGTTATTTAGCTCCAAAGTGACAAAAGATGGAGTAGCCCTCTTGTGAAAAAGTTCAAATTGAGGGAAAGAGAGAGAACTATCTAATTTTTCTCTTGAACCAAAAAAAGGAGAAGCAGAGGACAGGCATTTTATAAGCTTTCACAAGGCGGACAGTTGCCTGTTCCTGGTTGGAACAAGGCCGCCAGCCAGACCAGCAGCCACTCAGCCCGGGAGCTGAGCTACCAGGTACCCCAAGCTCCACAATCGGCTAGTGACTCAGGCGTGTGATTGGCTTCCTACGACCGCAAAATTGGGGCCGACATCCATGCATTTGCAGCGGCTGCCTCTCCACACCCTGTCTGCCCTGTGGTCCTCAAACCATCTCATCAACAGTCATTCGGCGTGGAGAAAGAGAGAAAGAGAGATGGACATGCGCCCCACGCCCAAAAGTGGCGATTATTGAAAGAGATTCAACTCTTTACAGGGCAATTGTTGCGAGTACCAATTTATCTAGTGCCGTCCGTCACCGCTATTTTTTTTCCTTGATAAAATTCTCCAAATCGCAAGACGGCAACCTGCTTGTCAAGTTTCACGGAACACACGGGCATATCAAAAAAGCTGTGCCGCAGCCCGCGCCCACAGCCCTTATCGGCAACCTTGGCCCTTTGATGGCAGCCACGTCAACGACCTCACTCTCCATCCAACTCCACCTCTACATGCATCCACGGCATCTCACATCATCCTCATTTTCATCATACTCTATCTGTATGTCTCGGATCCGCATGTATAAAAAAACAAAGACTGCCAAAAAAAAAAAAAAAAATCGCCACTGTGGTTATTTGACTTCGGATGGTTTCTGCACATTGTCTGCCTTTGTTGGGTTCTGTTGCATTGTGTTGTGTTGTCGTGTCGTGTAATGGATGGGCGTTTTTTTCTCCTTTTTTCTTTGGTGGCTCCTCAATTTGGAGGACCGAAACATGGTATGTTCAATTGCGTCAGGCAAACGGGACGGAGTCATACCGTTCGTTATTCAAAGTCTAAATTCTCATGGAGAATCGGAGATGATGACAAGTGATATTCGTCCGGTAAAACAGTTCAGGGCATAAACATTGGGTGCACAAAGGCGAACCCTTCATTACCTTACCATTGATACATGTCAGTTGGCCATTTGCTATCCGTTTTCTTAACCTCTTAGTGGTTCAAATTGAACAAAAACAACAACAGCGGCAGAGAGATGGATGTGGTGATGAGGAGCGTACCGTTCTCTCCCTCTCAACGGCTCTCCTATTTTCCACTATCAGAAACCATCAACTCCACAATGTTCAGAACCACCACACATCCTGTTAATCCGAATCCCCTCAAATTAGACTCAGCGGTTCCCCGAACCAACTAGCTCACCCAAACTCTGCAAAAAATGGGTCAACATCCAGAAACTAAAATATTCCTTATTTTGAAAAAAATGACGCCACAACCAAATTCTTTGCTCTCCCACCGTGCATAAAATCCCTTCTCATCCAAATTTCCTCTCTCTTTTTTTCCCTCTCTTCCACATCCGAAAACCTGAACAACCCGCGCGAATTCATCAAAAGACCCCTCAAAAAGGTCCTAGAGAGACACAAAACTTTCCAAGAAACGTGGTCATCGCCATCATCAAATCATGGCCAAGATCACAGTCGACCAAGTTCGCACGCAGGTCGAGGACCTCCTCGTCTATGCCCACGATGACTTTCACAAACGCAATTCCGTCGAGACGGTTGAGCTCCAAGTCACCCTGGCCGACTAGGACACTCAGCGCGACAAGCGCTTTTCTGGGTCCATCAGGCTTCCTTTCGTGCCTCGTCCTGACATGGCAGTTTGTCTCATCGGTAACCAACACGACGTCGACCGAGCCAGACATCATCATAAGAGTAATCTGAAGTCAATGACGCTCGAGGACTTGGAAAAGGCGAACGCGAATTAAATCAGGAATCTTTTCCCGCCATTCGATGATTTCATCGCTTCTGACACTGTCCTTCGTCGACTTCCCAGATTGTTGAGGCAAAAGTTGTCAAGACGCGGCAAGTTCCCGACCCCTCTCTCCGAATCGGAGGACCTCGAGGCCAAGCTCATCGACGTCAAGTCAACCATCAAATTCCAACTTAAGCACGACCTCTGCATGGCCGTTGCCGTCGGCAATGTAAACATGACCACCGAACAGCTGGTTCAAAACCTGATGCTCGCAATCAACTACCTCGTCTCTTTGCTCAAGAAGGGATGGCAGAACGTCAAGAGTCTAGTTATCAAGTCCACCATGTCTCCTCCTCCTCCTCGTCTTTACTGATTTTGTTACGAGCTGACAACTGACGGAGGGAGGGAGGGATTGGGACACAACTTGTGGAGGTAGACAAAAGTTTTTGATTGACGGAAAAAGAAAAGCAATAACAGGTTTTCTTTATTTGACCCATTCATGGTGGTTGTCATCTCTGGTTAGATTACTTGGGTCTAAATAGTTGTTTCTGTCAATATCAATTTGTCCATTTCCCAAACCCAAAAAAAAAAAAAAAAACGCCCGAGATCGAACCGTATATACCATACCTAAGAGTGGCAACATGATGCTGACCTCGGGGTATCAAAACGTGTGAAAGAAGATTCTGAAAAGCATTAAAAGAAGGCATTCTATCCCTCTGGGAAGAGACAGTTCCTCCATTGCCAAAGTAGTAATAACCCAAAAAATAAGCCAAAGAAAAAAGAAAAGAAACCAAGACTCAATAGTCTTGTTCTTCTTCACGATAGCCACACCCAATTAACGCGTAAAAATCAAGAGCTGATTGCACATAATCATACATCAGTGACCATACACAGCAGCAATTGAAAGGAGTTTCCGAAGAGGGGAGGACCTACGTCTCACCGTATAAATCCCAAGCTGTTCAGCAACATTAATATATCCTTCACTATTCCTCCTTCCCTTTTTCTTGTCCACTTTGACCGTATAATCTTCCACCCAGGTACTCCGACAAAACGGACAAGTAACTACTACACCGCGATTACTACCTGTATTAGTACCTATATCATTCTGCTCAGCCTGCTCCCCTCTCTTCGTCTCAGCCCACTTCTCAAAACATCTATTATGTATGTTCTGGCCACAAGCCGCACGACACCAGACGATCTTCTCGGCTTCATCTTTCTTCATCTCAGAGAAACAGATGGGACAATCTCCCTCAACAGGTTTCCGTCTCTCTTCCTTTACCTTTGCAGGATCCGGGAGAGGAGCAGCAGCAAAGATCTCTTCCAACTCTGAAGTCGCAAGCTTATGCTGATAGACATAAGTAGAAGTGGCGTGCAAAACACGCATAACCACGTATACCTGATGCTTGCATTGGTGTCCCCTGGCACCAACGGGACAAGTACACCGCGGCGTTTGGGTGATTGTGACAATGTAGATATTTCCCGTCGTCCCGACGAGTTCTACCTTTTCCTCTAGGGGATCGGCAGTACGCGTGCGGGAGAGGACGTAGAACCGTTCAGTGAGTGCCTTAGCATAGTTGTCGCTAAAATCTGGTGGTGCCGCTCTGGAGCGGTATCTGATATTCAACATTAGATATGTTTACGAAATAGGGATGAGAGAGAATAATAACTTACCGGTTTATCCTCCTTTTACGTCGTTGGAGTGGTCTGGGGGCTAGCTGGGCTGTAGTGTTGGGTATGGAGGACGAAGGAGCCACATCAGAGGTGTAACGTTCAGAAGAAGAAGAGGAGTGACGGTCTTCCACATAGGAGTGGGCACTAGAGCTCGATGATGAAGACGAGCTGTTGGGATAGGGGAGGTAAAAGCTATAAGCACTTGTCCGCTGTTCCATGTTTGTTGGGATCAAAAACACAATGTTTGTTTGTAACTGCTCAGAAACTTGAACTCGCACAAAGAGGGGAAAAGAAGAATGAAGAAGAAACGGCAAGAATAGAATCAGGGAGATGGGCGCTTGTCAGTGTAATAGTTAAGGTCCCCGCTTTTTCCGTCAAATAAAAGTTCAAGAGCTGAGTTGTACATGTACATATGTTAGGTAGTGTGTGATAGCATGGGGGGTGGGCATATCGTGGTGAAACTGGTGACTTTTGGTACTCCGTACTCTTAAAAAAAAAAAAAAAAAAAAAAAAAAAAAAGAAAGAAAGAAAGAAAAAATGGGAGGAAGAGGCCTGAGGTGTGAATCTAACCGGAGGCGTATCGGGATGAAAGCTGACTAGATAGGTGGTTTTACAAAGTACCACAGTGATTGATGAGTTCAGTTGCGTTTTTGGCTTTATATGATCTCTCAAAATTGTCATTGCACTTATTCTCAGGAATATCATCGGTTTTTCTGTTGGATGCACTGACAAGCTCCAAACCATCTATTGGGGACGTTTTGTTTTGTGTCGGAAGCTCTCGAGAGATGGAAGAAATCTCTATGAGCATCATATGCCTGTAATACTTAACCCTAACCCTGGTAAAGCCCCTTCTTGATCTCCCTATTATATGTAGATTGCTGCCTTTTCTAGCTGTTCAGCTTCATTTTACGGAAGAAAATAATGAGGATATATTTTCAAGTTTATATTCTCATGAGAGGTGGCTGTAACATCCTCGTATAGTCATAGGGGGCTCTCATAACCTCGGGTCAGCTTCTGTGTCTCAAGGCCATTGCTGATCTTCACTTTACTTGGCTTAAAGGATATTTATTTCCTTGACATCAATTCGGACAAGATTAGCTTGTGTTGTTGCCAAAATCTTTGCTATTTGGCATCTCTCTGTCAAACTGCAGCTGGTCATACAGGAAAACCATAGATGGGCACTCCCAGCTAATCAGTTACCTAGTTAAAACTGCTCACTTCTGACAACATTGGGTATGTTTCTAAACCAGCTGTTGAATAAATTATAGAATTTATTAATTTGTGTCAAAAGACATAAACATTTGTGCTTGTTAATAAGAGGTGACGGCCAGCGTCATTGGGTTTCTGCATGACAAACAGACTGCATCCCCCAAACATACAAGAGTGTTTGTAAAGGTATGGCATTGAAGTCACATATCTGAACATGTAATATGTCCGTTGCAGTGACGTTTTCTTTCTATAAATATATATCAAGCCTGTGTCCGCGTGTCCGCGTGTCACTGCTCGTCCCGGAGGCGTTCCTTCCCTACCACATCATCGAGCGCGGCCGGTGTGAACCTCGTTCCTTCCTGACCTGGGTTCCTTCCTGACCTGGGTTCCTTCCTGACCTGGCTCGAAAGTCCCACGCAAAGACCAGCCTGCCCGTCCCCGAAGAGCTGAGCTGTCATTACTGCCATCACGTGGCTCACCGCCGTCCGAGCTTTGGAAAACCACTTCCTGTCATCCGATTCTCCAGACCTTTCCATCTCTTCTCAACGCAACATCCACACCTAGAATTCCCGAGCCGGTAAGCCGAACGCAACACTTGTGCAATACCTGCACCCGTGGTTTTTTCCTTCTCGTATCTATACTAATTAACATTTTACAATAGACGTTTTTTACGACGATCCCTCGCCTCCACGATGGAATCCCTTGCCGTCGCCAGGACGGCGACCCCATCTGTAAGTTCGGTCTTCCTTTCCATTTACAATTTTTCTTGAAGCCCTTACTTCTCACCTGAAGCATGCTGACTCTCTTTCAGTCGTCGGCAGAGACAACAGCAAGCTCTGTGGTCGCGCTCCCAGATTGGACGTCGCTGCCAGAACTCCCTTTGGCCAGTGAAATCCTGGCCAAACAGCCTCAAATCCCTCCCGATAACCCAGTTACCAAACCCTGGGAGTCGAAGGAGGTCTACCTCGACACCCAGTACAAAATCCTGCGATGTGATGCAACTGAAGGTCTACGCCACTCGGTACGCTCATACATCGAGGCAACAAGATGCAGACCTACCGACAAGATCTATGACAATGAATCAACTTGCATCTACACTCGAGTAAGTTTGTCAATTAAGTAATCATGAGTTTTCCGACTGACAAAACTCCTCCAATTTGCAGGTTCGGGTCAAAGGCGTTACCCTCGCGAGAATGGGTCCAATTTTCACCATCGAGTTCTCACTCGAACAATCCAAGTTTCGGATTCTTTGGCAGCAGTCGAGACGCCTAATTCCAGGCACCATCGTTGCACTCACAACAAAGGGTGACAACTTCAAGTCGATTTGCAAGGTCGCGACCATTGTCCAGCGCCCGTTCAAGGATGGCTTGGACCAGAATCCTCCACGTGTCGACCTGATGTTCGCGAAACCAGAGGATGCTGTGATTGATCCCGATCTGGAGATGGTCATGATCGAATCTCGAGAGGGCTATTTCGAGTCTGCTCGCCATGCCCTTTTGGGTTTGCAGCAAGCGGCAAAGACCGAGTAAGTATTTGGTTTCCCTCTATACATTTCTCTCCAAGACTGACAGGCCTTTTTGCGATACAGTTCTCCCCTTGACAAGTATATTCTTGGAAGTTACAACGTAGACACTCCACCAAACTTCATCAAGGAACAGCCGATCATGGACCTCTCGTCACTTGATCACCGTACTGGCGACCCTGATCCCGAGCCGATTGAGGGCCTGGCCCAACACGATGTGATCAAAGATGGCATCCCCAGTGTCCTAGGCGCCACTCTTCTCGACGAGTCACAGCTCCAAGCTCTTCACCGGGCCATTACCACCGAGCTCGCCATTATCCAAGGCCCTCCGGGCACCGGCAAGACATTTGTCTCGTTGGAATACCTCAAGACTCAGGTTGCGCATCGGCGTAAGCACGGGGGCCCTCCAATCATTGTCTCGGCTACAACAAATCACGCCTTGGACCAGCTGCTCCTGCAATGTCTCGGGGCTAATATCACGAATATACTCCGTTTGGGTGGCAGAACCAAGAGCCAAGATATCAAAGCCCACACGCTGTTCCAGAGATCCATTCTGGAGAAGTTCCCAGCTAATGCCAGCAAAGATTACCTCGAGCGTGAGCGAAAGCGCTGTGTTAGTGCCCTCAAGGAGCTCTTTGAGCATGTATTTGGCGATCGACTCATTGACCCAAACGCTCTGTTGTCCACCAATATCATCACTCAGAGTCAATATGACTCTCTTATGGATGACACTGTGGAGTCCACAGCTACATTGAACGGTCACGGCCCATTCATGGCCTGGCTAGGGGACAACTTGATCAAGGATGAGGCTCTTCGTGACCGCTACCTCACGCAATACGAGCTCAGTGAGGTTGAGGCCCTACAGAACCTTCCAGAGTTTGAAGAGGAGGAGGTGGAGAATATTGCTGATGACGAAGAAGATCAAGTTCGTATCAGAGGCGAGAGGTTCAGATTTGAACATGTTTGGTCTGGCAAGCCTCCTGCAGATATGACCCGCTCGAGCAGAACTGCCGAGAAAGCTCTGAGGGAGCAAGATCTCTTTCAAATTCAACGTGGTCTGCGGGGCGCTGTCTACCAGCAACTTCGGTCCAAGTTGCTTCAGCGAACCACAGAAAAGGCAAATGCTCTTCTTAAGCAGTACGTCAGTATTTGCAAGCGACTGAAGGACTGCAAGATCGCTCGCGAGACCCATCTTGCCGAGAAACAATGCATCGACATTGTGGGCTGCACCACTACTGGTCTGACCAAGTATCGTGGTTTTCTTGCTGAGCTCCAGCCCCGAACCCTTCTCATTGAAGAGGCTGCAGAGACCCGGGAGGTTGACATTGTATCGGCTTTGTACCCCTCAGTTCAGCAGCTCGTCCTGGTCGGTGATCATCAACAGTTGACACCAAAGTGCAACCTGAGCTGGTTGGCTGGGCACCCCTTCAACGCCTCAGTATCCCTCTTTCAACGAATGATCAATCTCGATATGCCGTTCCGGATGCTCAAGGAGCAACGCCGCATGAAGCCCGAGCTTCGTTATATACTCTCAGAGTTTTATCCCAATCTTGTCGATCATCCTCTCGTCGAGTCATTGGAGAACCGCCCCGATGTTCCCGGCATGGGTTGCCGCAACTGTTGGTTGTTTGACCATACCTGGCCCGAAGAGGTCAACTCGGACTGCAGCAAGTTCAACCGACAGGAGGCACAGATGATTGTTCATTTCTATGCTTATCTCGTCCTTAATGGCACCCCGGCTTCAAAGATCACCATCTTGACATATTACAATGGCCAGTGCAAGGTGCTTCTGCGGGAACTGAGAAGACATCCCTCGATTATTGGACAGGAGAAGGAGTTCATTGTTCGCACCATCGACTCGTACCAAGGCGAGGAGAATGACATTGTCCTTTTGTCACTGGTTCGCAGTCCCAAGGAAGATTCTGCTTGGAAAGTCGGCTTCTTGGAGGATGAGCACCGTGCCGTTGTGGCCATCAGCCGTGCACGCCGCGGCTTTTATCTCTTTGGAAACATCCAGAATGCCCTTCATGCCCACGATATCTCCTTTCATCTGTGGGCAAAGATTTGGAATGGCTTTGCTGAGCAAGAGTGTGTTCAGCGCTCCAAAGGAATTCCCTTGGTTTGCGAGGCGCACAAGCATGAGGTTTGGATGAAGGATGTCAACGATTGGGGCGACAATGCTGGCGGCTGCAATTCCCAGTGTGGACAAACTCGTCCTTGCGGGCACCCATGCACTCTTAAGTGCCATCCGTAAGTACAGTCCATATTTATGCTCCTTGTCACTCCACAATACTGACAGCATCTTTTATAGCACTCGCCATGAGCTTCTTCGATGCGGCCAACCTTGCCGTGAGAAGTTGGTGTGTGGTCACGGCTGCGAGCGTAACTGTGGCCAGCCCTGCATGTGCCATTGCGCGCAATTTCAAGAATTCATCGCACAGACCCAAGCAAAGGAAGAAGTCCCAAGCCGCCGGATATCTCTCGCAGAGCGCATGCTGCAGATGGGTGCTGCCCCGAGCGAGATGCTTCAGCAGTCGATTGAGATGCATCAACCTCTATCCCGACAGCCCAACACTCGCCCTGGCAGGTTTGTGAATGGTGCCACCCGTCAAATGATCCAATCTCAGATTGGCCGCAGCACCATGTCTATTCAGACACGAGCTTCCTCTAAATGGACCCAGTTCCCAGCGAACATTCAACAGCATGACGAGGAGATAAGACAGGAGCGAGCAGCCGAGATTGCAGCGGCCTCTAAAGCCTCAAGCACACAAATCAATGAGGTCTACCAGCCCACCTCTTTGGTTAATGGCAGGCGGGTTGGCGGTGGCCGATGTGTCAATCAACAAGTGAAGCACGGAAAGGCCGATGACCCTGCCCCTGCCTCGGCCCCTGAGCCTGAGCCCGAGCCTGCTCCCGCCTCTGCTCCTATTGCTGCTGCTGAGTCTGCCGGAGTGGTTCCTTCCGAGTTTTCGCTCATTTCCATCCCTGTGCTTACTCCTATTCCCGCCACAACGTCCGTGCCTATTCCTGCTCATGTCTGCGACGTGGAGCATCAGTTTGAGGGAGACCTGTTGATTGCTCTGTGAATATGGGGCTGTCAACAAAATCTTCTCCTGGTTACTTTTATGGATTGAAGGAAGGGGAAATGGGTAATTAACATGGCGATAGTGGATGGGAAGAAGGAAAAGGGCTATACACTGATAGCCTTTGACGGAGGAATAACCTACCTAGCCAGATAGCCATTTGTAGATCATGGAGAAAGCTACATGTGTATGAGGATCGCACCAGTGGCATCTGTCTGCTTTCACCCTGCTTTCCGGTGATCAGACACCCGACACTCTTACTTATTTAGCTTGTTCTTGGTGACGTATCTGAGTTTATTGAATTATTTCATTTTTGTTTTCTTTTTCACATTAACCTAACATTTTCATTCTCTGACTAAAGGGATGGGTATAAAACATACTTTGAACCACCGACTCAATCAACATAATCCAACGATCCCTCGCTCATTGGTCACCAGAAAACACCGCATAAGCAGTACACATATATACAACACACAAAATACAAATTGTGAAAAAAGTAATAATAAAAAAAGGCGGGAAAAAGTAGTAGAGAAAAAGATAGGCATCAAGGCTTGCTAGGAGAGATTTCGTACCCTATCAAACACTCAGTCGAATGCCCCTCCCACCCTCTTGTCCCCGCCGTAGAAATCATGATCCTCGACGTCGGATCAACATAGAGACTGGAAATAACACCCGCCCTGGGAGGTCCAGGAATGATGGTAAATGGCACTTTGGAGTGTTTAAACGTCGGGGTCTCGCTTAGATCATACAACCTCAGAATATCGTGCGAGGCGCAAATCAAGTGACGACCGTTGGCCATTGGTCTGACGCAGCTTACCGGACCGGAACCATTGGGGAGCTTGAGGGTTCGTTCGGGCTGCCAGGTGCTCGAGGCTTTATGAATGCTGAATTCTTCTACGGTGCCGTTTCTTCTGCCTGCGTAGATGAAGTTGCCGTCTAGGGACCAGCAGGCGCCCATTAGCCAAGGAGGAGGACCACCGCGGCGGTTGTTGATGCGGGCTATTGGGTTTGGAACTCGTTTGTCCCAGATGCGAATCGTGCCGTCTATTGCTGCTGCTAAAAAGACGTCTGGGTTGGCTTCGGAGAAACCTGCTTGGGAGATTGGTCTGGGGTTGTCGAGGACCATTGAGCGGAATGGTGGGGGGGTTGATTGAGATGGGGGAGGATCGTTATTGGTGGCTGTTGTTGTGTCTGGCTGTGAAGAGGGTGGGACTTTTTGATTCTCAGGGTCTGAAGTTGTTGGTGCTGATATCGTTGCTGCTGTATGCTCTGTCGTTGTTGTAGTTGGAGGTTCTGTTAGTGGTGGATCGACATCCATGGAATCGTCTTGGGTTGACTCAGCAGTGGCTGGCCGTGGGTTAAGTTGATCTGCAGTTTGACCGGGCTGATTCTCTCCAGTCAACACAGGTTCGGTTGCTGAGGCTTCAGCGGGTGCTGTGCCGGCCATCTCAACATCGGCTGGAGGGAAAGCGCTGGCAGAATCGGTCTCAAGAGGTTCCTCCATAGCTCGAGAGAATTCGTCGTCATCGTCTCCAAACGTGCCACCGCCCCCTCCACCAATCGTGTCGTTATCACCAAACAGTGAGCCTGCCGGGCTACCAAAGAGTGACTCATGTTCAGGAGACCCGGTAGCTTCGGTGGGTACCGGCTCGGTTGTGAGAGCTCCGGCATCTGATGCGAGACTATCCTTGGTTTCCTCGGACTTTTGGGTTTCCCAGAATAAGGGAACGGGAGGTTTAGCATTGTTGCTCTGGAATGTATCACTCTTGATATCAAACTCGCTCGCGGCTGCGGGGATTGGAGCGGCCTTCATTGGGCGCAGTTCAATGGCAGATATTTGACCTCCACTGGCATCAAATCGTCGAATAACCTGGCCATTGTTCAAGTCCCAGTCCAGACATGTCTTGTCCCAGCTTCCACTCAACACACTCCTCTCATCGGGAGCCAGTTGAAGAACACTGACGGCATTCGTGTGGCCTTTTTCTTTTAGAGTTGCAATCCGTTTGCCTTCGTCATGTCTCACGCTGGACAGGTTGATGCCGCCGCTCTCCAATCCACTCAATATCCACAATGCATCGCTGTGTATGGCGAGGCTGTATACTGGCGAGAGAACCTTTTCTTCGGTGCGCGAATTGGTATTTGCTGGTTCCTCGTTTGCAAAGTAGCTCATCAGGACGCCGGCTTTGACGACGCTATCGACGAACGGGTGGCGTTGAGCCACAGTGAGCTGCAATTTCCCGTTGATGGTTGCAATGCCATCATGTTTTCTGATATACCCATCTGATCCTCCCGTCATCCAAAACCGCTGATTCGAAGTGATGGCCATGCAGTTGATGCTGGTTCCCATTGGGGCAGCCATGGTAGGTACAATATCGTAATGCTGTGCGGTAAGATACTCTTCTCGTACTGCGAGTCGATTGGATGGGATTGAAGCTGTCGAGGGTGCGGCCGATGCGCGCCTTGCGGGTGGTGCCTCTTTATCATCGTCGCCTTCGCCTTCTGGTGCCGGCGGCGCATCTTTGGATTCTTCTTGGTCTTCTGTGTCCTCGGGCACGTCTTCCCCGGCTTCGCGATCAGGTTCGTCCACCTCCATCAACTCCTCCTGTTCGTTATCTGAGCTCGCCATTTCCTCCTCCATAGCCTGTTTACTTGTATAATGTTAAAATTGAATCGAATGTATATAGAATGTGTGGGTGGAAAAGCCTGGAAGCTCTGGAATACCTACCTAAGCTTTAACTATCGCCGAGTCTGGGCATATGTGGGGGACATGGACTGGGGGAGCTGCCAAACTTGAAACCGCTGTGCCTTGCAAGCTAAACGAGAGTGGCCCGTGCCCACGCTCCGGGCTGGCAGGTCCTACCATGGCCGATTCAACCTCTACTGGGCAACCAAGAGGTCACGAATCCTCGGCCACCAAGGCATGGGTATGGCTGCAAAGTATATCAAAAGAATCGCCTGAGTACTAGTATTATAATGACCAATTTTTCGGGCTGGTGGCTACAGAAACGGCAGAGTAATGGATAAAATATAAATCATTCAATTCTCTGGCTCAAAAGCAGTTTGACGGAAAGAAACAATCACCAAAAATTAAGCACGGACCACGCAAACAGCCCAAATTTTGATCCCATCTCACTAAACTTCGACGAAACGAAGAATTCATTTTTCATCAATAAATCCGCCGCTTTCGCAGTCACCAGCCCGCAAAATTACTCATTATAATACCAGTATTTAGGCAATTCTTTTGATATACTTTCCAGCCATACGCATGCCTTGGTGGTCGAGGTATTCGTGGGCAGTAATGGCCATTGATTCCCAAACAAGCCTTGGGACGAAGGTCCATGGTTGTATAAAACGCTCGGGTCACTCTCGTTTGGCTTGCAAGGCGGTATCGATTAAGTGACGGAGAACTCGCCAACCACAGGCACAGCCACACCACTTACATCTCGACAGGTATTGCCATTCCTGGCTAGTTCCCACACAACAGCTGATACCTAAATAGGCCACAAAACCACCAACCATCTTTTTTTTTCAACTTCAACGTCCAAGTCCTCACAAACACTGGCAATTGAAAAATGAATACCAAACCTTCCACATAAATATATCAATATATATATGCATTAATAGGCCTTTTATACCTTGGTAAATATAATGGTTTTGCATGCATTCAAAAATATTATAGTGCGCAAATTTCGTAAAAGTTTTAAATCAGGCGTGCACTTTAAGTGGGCGATTGAATTATTTTAAGCCTCTGATTGGCTATTGAATTGATTGATTTTATTGTATTGCGTGGTTGCTGGGTGGTCTGTGCCCTGCTCGAGTTCTCCGTCACTTAAGCGATACCTGCAAGGCACAGCGCGAACGCGTCCCCTGTAACTAAGCTTCATGTCGCTTAGTGGGGCATCATGGCATCCTCCCCCACGCTCCCGTCTCCCAAGCAGTGGAGCAAATGATGATTTTAAAGAAAGATATATATAATCAGAACCTCGATATTGTTTGGGACCAAACTCCTAATAAATTAATCTCTACACAGTTACAGGCCCTCAAAATCCAGTAATCAAACATCAATACATACATGCGGAAGAAAACATAAAGTATACCTAACCATCCTGACAGACCACAAAACAATACAACTCTTATCACAAAGCAACCAGAGCACCAACAAATATAATCTATTATAATAATGCCAGACCTCAAGCCGGCAGTTTCTTGGCTGTGATGCGGTGAAGAGCTGAACGCCTCAGGAATTCTGCCACTTTTCGTTTCTCGGGGCTTGGTGTCCTAACGTTTTGGTGTAAAGGCGCCAATGCAGGTCGACCAGGGAAAGCAGCTTCGTCGACATCAGAATAACTAAGCAACAAGTCCGACGCGGGAGTCGGCGATCGGCAGCTTGGTGATACCGACTTGGGTTTTACGGGCGAGTAGCTTAAAAGAAGATCAGCACCCGAGTCCATCTCAGAACTCAAAATGTCTTCCATACCGCCGTCGACACCATCCTTCCCCGAGGGAAATTTTTCGGTACCCTCTGGGGAAGAACCAGGGGTGGAGGTGTCTCGAGAGCAGTCGAGCTTCTCCTAGTCCGTGCTGCCACCCGAAACCGCCCCCTTCCACAATCCGTACCAGCCCTCGCAGTTCTTCCACATCTTGATGGTTCCATCCTCGGACCCCGTCGCATACAGGTTGCCATCCGGAGAGAATGCAATCGACCAAATGGGTCCATGGTGACCCTTGTGTACGTCCAGCTCTTTGGAAGTCTCCCAGTCGTACACGCGTGCCCAGGTGCCGGGCTCCTCTCCCACAACAATTTTCTTACCCTTGAGGTCTATGCTCACGCTTGCAATACCATGGGGCAACTTGATTTGCTTGAGTTCGTTGTCGGCTCGGCTACCTCCCCAGAAGTAGGCCGTCTTGCCGGCAGCTACAGCCAACACGGGCTCTCCGCCGCCAATGTCCGTGGGTGAACTGTGAGTCCGGGCAAGTGACACAAGCTCGCACGACTTTATCTCGCCCTCCAGCTTAATTTCCCGCACACAACGGCGGGTGGGCAAGTCAAACCAGCGAATGGTATCCCCCGCAGCGGTGATGATTACGCCGGGATCTTTGGCCCAAACAATAAACTTGATGGGCTCCTTGTGGACGCCTTCGCCAATCTCAAATGCCTGAGAAGTCTCAATCGTGATCGGGGTGGCGACGGAAGGGCTCGACGCCGTCGGTGAGGTCTCGGACCTGTCTTGAAGGTCGAAAATGCGCAGCTTCTTTTCAAAACCACCCGTGGCCAACATGGCAGATTGTTCAAGAGGGTACGCAATGGCGCGGACGATGTGGTCGTGCTTCAGGATGTAAAGCAGCTCGCCGGTGTGTGTATCCCAAACTTTGGCGGTGAAATCGGCCGAAGCGGTCGCGGCGGTCGTCGCATCAGGGCTCAGTCTTGCTTGCCACACGGCACCCTTGTGACCGAGGAAGGTGCCGATCCAATCGCCTGTCTGGCCGTCGCGAAGCATGGGATTGCCATCTGTTGTACGTTAGTAACCGTATCTTGTGGCACGAGTCCTGTATATCCCCGGTTGTACAAACCTTTGCAGGCAGAGATCATATAGTACGTATCCTCCCGTTCCAGTGGGGAGAAGCTGAGATGGGGAACCGGACGCGAGTGGCCGTGGCAGGTCAGGGGGACGGTTTGACGAGGTGCAGAGTCGCCCATGATGGTGGTATCGGGTGTGTGACAATGATAGGTATCTAAAATAAGGAAGGGAAATAAACTAAAAAGGAACTGCAGCTGCAGGTATCGAAACGACCCAAAAAGGGTTTTCTTGTGATGATTTTAATTTCGGAGAACCCAAGATTGACGACAGGCTGATTCTAGAGACGGCGCCGACACCGAGACCAAAAAGGAAAGAAAGAAAGAAGTTAAAAAAATCGTTACAGGTCGTGAGAAGAGTGGAAAGAACAAAAAACAAGATTCGTGAAAAGAAACCGTAAGGATTGAACCAAAGTTGTTGTGCTGCTTTTAGTGCCACAATGGGCTTTGAGTTTTTGCAGGTCAAACAATGGGGGAAAGAGTTGATAAATGTGACAAAACTGGGGACTGGGTGGTGGACGACGTTGCAGTGGGACGCAGGTGGGGAGAAGGGTGGATACATTTCAGATTATAACACAGCAGGACAATGGGAGTTTCCAGATTGGAACGAACCCCTCGTGGTCCGAGCGTGGTTGTGTGTTCACGGGGGTGTACGTGGGTGCATGTGGGCGTCATCTTGCATCCAATCACCATTCTTTTTCCCGCCTTTCCTCCGCTTACAATGCTGGTCACTGGATTTACGGGCAGTAGAGATACTCACCAAGAAGGAAAGGGGGGTTTTCCTTGCTCTTGTCTAATCTTGATGGAGAAAATGGAATGACGGGAGGTGATGAGGCGTCGTGGGCGTCGTGGGCGTCCGGGCTGGACGGTGTACCTAGGTCCATCTAGACTAGATTCTAGGTAAAACCAACTAATAAATAGTCAAGACATGAGATACCATAGCTCTCAGACATTGCCACTCCACAAAACCACTTATCTGGTCCCGGAACTGTCGTGTCGTGCGTGGTCATTGACATTGACAACGGAAGTGGCCACTGGAGGTTTCCAGGTTCTGTCTGTCAGGCCGCCTCATTGCACTGAAGCCTGTACACTAGAATGGAGCTCAATGGCCCGTGCCCAGGCTGGAAGCTCCTCCTCCCCCTCCCCATCATCTCAACCCCTCCGAATGACATGCAGTAACAACCCAGCAGGGTCGAACTTCCAGCCAATTCCATTTTAGTCTCCTGAACTCAGTTGCATGACTAATTTGGAGCATCCAATCGTTTCCCAAGTCGTTTCTCAGAAATATCGTCGTGGTTTTTTCCAGGACAACATCTACTTATTCTCATTCAAGCTGTGTTGAGCCATAGCTATCTAGATAGCTGTTGAGACCGACCCCGCCAGCTTCCGCTGTTGTTGCCCAATCCCGACCGAGCCCACGATGCCGGACTTCCAACTCTCGGCCCAACTTAAGGGGCACGACGCCGATGTGAGATATTTCACAAAATCTCTACAAGAATCATCAATTGCTTACTGAATGTTTCCTAGGTCCGCGCCGTTGCTTTCCCGACCGCCAACACCGTCCTGTCATCCTCCCGTGATTCAACCGTTCGCCTATGGCGCAAGACAGCCGATAAACCCCCAAAATTCGATGCCACTCTTACCAGTCAGGGTAATGGCTACATAAACTCTCTTGCCTTCTTCCGACCAACACAACAATGGCCAGATGGGTTCATAGTGTCTGCCGGTCAAGAAACCATCATCGAGGTAAAACGCCCAACCTTGACTGCCACCGACAATGCCGATCGCCTGCTTGTAGGGCACGGTCACAATGTGTGCGCACTGGATATGTCACCACGCGGCGACTACCTGGTATCTGGAGGCTGGGACGGCAAGGCAATAGTTTGGGGAACAGACAAGTGGGAAATAAAGGTCCAGCTTGCCCATGAGGGAGAGGTCAGGAGTGTGTGGGCCGTCCTCGCCTACGACGAGCACACAGTCATTACTGGGAGCGCCGATACCTATGTTCGCATATTTGACCTTCGCAAGGTCAACCACAACGGCGAGGTTGATCCTATTCGCACCTTATCCACCGGCACCCTCGTGCGCGCCCTCTGCAAGCTCCCGACTGGTCTTAAGGGTCACCCAAGTGGAGCCGAGTTTGCCAGCGCTGGGAATGACGGCATCATTCGTCTCTGGAAATTGAATGGTACGGAAGTTGGTACACTACAAGGCCATGACAGCTTCATCTACTCGCTCGGTTGCCTCCCCTCGGCTGACATCGTGAGCGCTGGCGAGGACCGAACAGTTCGGATCTGGAGGGGTTCCGAGTGCATCCAAACTATCACTCATCCCGCCATCTCGGTTTGGGCTGTTGCGGTATGCCCAGAGAATGGGGACATCGTGTCTGGTGCCAGTGATAATGTAGTCCGCGTTTTTACACGAAGCCCCGAGCGCACGGCAGATCTCGAGACGCTCTCGCAGTTTGAGGAGTCTGTCCGATCATCTGCGATCCCTGCACAGCAAATTGAAACAACAATTAATAAGGAGAAACTAAAACCGGCTAGTTGGCTTCTCAACAACCCTGGCAGCAAAGACGGACAGGTGACAACGGTGTTGGAGGAAAATAACACAATTGGGGCTTACCAGTGGTCATTGAGTAAGTTGTTTGTTTGCCTTTCAAGGTCCAGCTCAATATTACGGCAACATTGGCTAACACCTCTCAAAGGTCAACAGAAGTGGATACACGTTGGCACTGTTGTCGATTCCACTGGAAGTAGTGGCCGTAAAGTCGAGTACCAAGGGCGTGAATACGACTACGTGTTTGATGTCGATATTGAAGAGGGAAAGCCACCTCTCAAGCTTCCGTATAACCTCTCTGAAAACCCGTTCGAAGCCGCCACAAAGTTTCTGGGCGACAACGAGCTACCGATATCCTACCTGGATCAGGTTGCGCAGTTCATCACTACAAACACCAAAGGTGCAACCATCGGCCAAACCTCAGATGCTCCATCGACAGATCCATACGGGATCGAGTCTTCAGTCCCGGAGTCGACAAATAAATTCCTGCCTTACACCGAGTATCTATCAATAAGTCAAGCCAAGTGGGAACCCGCGGTAAAGAAGCTCAAAAGTCTAAATGAGAAGCACCTTCTTGCTGGGAACAAGCACATTGCCTTGAACCCTGATGGTGTGAACGGCGTTGAAGAAGTTCTCCAGGCAGCAATGGGGTCTTCACCAAGTCAGAAAGCCAAAGGTTTACCAGGGCTGAACAGCGCATCGCAAAACATTCTATCCATCATTACCCAATGGCCATATGCAGATCGCCTGCCAGCTCTGGATGCTCTCCGTTGCTTGGTAATATGGCCCGGCGTTGCCTCGGTCAATGACTCGACCTACGGAAACGTGGTGAAGGTGGCGCTAAAGGGTGCCCTGGACTCGGAGCAGCCTGTGCAACACGAGGACAAGTCTCTGGCTGAGTTTGCCCGGCTCTTCAAAGCGGACTCTGTCAACGCTAACAATGTCATGCTGTCATTGCGCACCGTGACGAATCTCTTCAGTACGGAAGAAGGTAGAAGACTGGCGGTGGAGGAATCCGCTGGAATCATTACTATTCTGGCTCGCATTGCTGGTCTCATGGATAATCTTCCCCCGATCGGCAAGGAGAACAATAACCTTCAGATTGCCCTTACTTCTGCCATCTTCAACTACTCTTGCTTGACCTTCAAAGAAAGTGGCGCCGCCACTTTGGACATTCTTTCTGGAGTCTGCGAGATTGCCGTTGGGGTCATTAGCCAACAGAGCGACGCAGAGGTGCTCTTCCGGGCTGTTATGGCTCTGGGTATGATTCTTGCTGCTGGTGGTCAGGGCAAGTCGGTGGCCAAGGCGTTGGGAGTTGGTGGAGCGATTGGTGAGGCGGCAAAGAAGTCTGGGGAGCTGCGCATCCAGACTCTGGCTAGGGAGTGCATGGTTTTTCTGAGACAATAAGGAGAAGGTTATTCGTCTCATTATTGCACATTATTATTTTTCCCCATCTTTAGCAGTTGTAATTTGTATATAATGAGGCATCCAACACTTTGATGATGATGATAATAGCCTCTTATTTATTAGAGGGAGGAAGCTGACGGATCGCAACTTTGCAGTGCTGTTTAGTGAGTGAAGAACATAAGGACAGAGAATATTATATTACAGAGTGTTACAGAGGAATGAAAGACGAGAACAAGAATTGCCAGATCAGATACAGTCTAGTAGTTGCACTTGATGGAATTATTTCTACTTTGTATCGTCAGAGTATTCTGTAGGATATATGACGCATATTACCTGTGTCCCGTATCAAGAATGACGATGGCGAAAGGGTTCTGGTATGCCGATAGACAGCCAACGAAGGGGGCTCAGGTTGTCAAGAACGTTTCACTGAGGTCTTGTGTGACAGGAGGACCGACGTAGATAGGTAATCAAAAAATTATTCTCATCACAGTTGTTATGGGCGTCTGCTCATACCTACCGTACTTCCTCTTGGTGTTACCCTTGCGGATCCTGCCGGCTTGGATTTGGCAGATGCAGAGGCACATAGATAGATTTCAGGGGTAAATGGAACGAAAGGGTTTGGGTTGCCTGATGAATGCATTTTTATTTGATTGTGGGCGAGGTAGGTCTAGGTTCATGGCATCAGACAGCTCGAGCATGAAAATCATGTGGAAAACCCAAGAACTCTTGTCAAAATATTTGAAATTTTGTTTCTCTTCTCGGAAAATCTTTCAAGGAAAAAAGGAGTTATCCTGACTTTCTCCTATTGAGTAAACGTACGTGGGCTCCAACTCACACCAGTGGGCGTTGTGGTATTTTCGTTTTCACTTCTTTCTCAATCCTTCCAATGTCTCCTTCCCAGCTCACAAGCCCATGGCAAAATTACAACCCTTACAAAATTTAACAAAAACAAAGACAATAAGGTTGCCGAAGAAAAAGGCTGAAATCCCTGCGCCATAGATCTGGATATATAACCCCCAATAAAACAAATATTTCCAAAATGAACGCCTTGTCCCCAATGCCGATAAAAGATAACAACAATGTACAATTGCGGCGTTGTGTTACGCCGTCTTCAACTCTGTCCCACGTCCGGTCATGGTTTAGGTCATAGTAACGCCCACAAGCCGGCAAGAGCAAGTGGTAGATAGCCGATATATCCGAGTGTCCTGCCGCTGAGATGGATGGTTCGCAAGGCGCCGCTGGTGAGGTTGCCTGGTGTCTGGCCGGAAGCGCGGAGTGTGAGGCTGTAGATATCGGCGACGCCAATATCCGTGGAATTGAAGCAGTTGGTCTCATTAACCTCCTGAAGACGCGGGTCGCCGGGCTCGACAAAGGTGATATCGACACACTGTCACGGGTGTTAGAGTGAGCCAATATTAGGAACAGTCATGTGAGTTAAAAACATACCGAGTACAGAGCAGCACCGTGGACGGCCAGCTCAACAAGCTGAATGGTGGCATTGTCGCCAGCCTTGACCGTGGTGTTTGCGGGCAGTGGCACCTGTGGCAAGCACATGGTACCTGGGAAAGGGTTCTTGGTGGGACCGAGGATCTGGAAAGGAGGAACCATCGGGAAACTCATGTTCGGAGGACCGGCGATGCCGGAGTCGTAACCGGGTCCCTCCATTCCAAAGCCCAGATTCACGTAAATCAAGGCCGTTGCGTGGCCTTGAAACCAGCCAGGCTGAAAGGCGATAGCGCCACCCTTGGTTGACCAGTACGTCCTATTCTGTGTCAATGGCATCCCACCGCCTGATGAAATGTGTTAGTATACGATGCAACAGATGATACTATGGGCCAGAAGATATATATAACTTACATGGATACATCCATTGCATGCCATAGGGAAATGTCGCATTTGAGATGAGGTTGTTCCCTCTCCAGCCTGGATATGTGATAACAGTGTGTGCTGATGCGAGCGTTGCCGCCGTGATGGCGAGGATTGCTGATGAGAACATTGTGCTTGTGTGATGTGAAATGTGGAAAGATGACAGAGGTTGTTGGAGTCGTTCAAAAAACCCCTCCTCAGAAGAAAAAAAAGGGTTCTGGGTCGTCGACAGCCTCTTGGGCTATTTTTATCGGCTGAATCTGCTCAACCAATTCTGAAGGTCGTCGTTGTCCTCCTGGTCGATCTTTCTTCCACAGATATCCGTGCGGCAAGAGGTAGCCGGCGGTGGATGTCGAACACTTTCGTCAAAGAGACGATTTGAGATTGAAACAGAAAAAAAGATAGGCCAGTTGAACAGGTCGCTTGGGGGGGCATCGGGAGGGTAATATGCAGCCATTCCCCTCTCCAGCCGCCCAGCTCCCCTGTCACTGTCACTCTCTCGTCCCTTCTTCACACGCACTGCACTCGACCGACACTTTCCCATTCCCGACCAACGGGCAAATAAATCTGGGCGGCTTTTTTGGCAGCATGCATAACTGACCACTCAGAGGCCAAAGAAAAGGCTGGAGGTGTGCAAGCACAGGTTGCCGACCCTCTCACCCCCTGTCGTCCAAGAGCGCCTCTAGCCAATAAACGGACGCACTTGGCCGCTCGGCTTCTGGCGAGTCGCTCCGTGGGGCGATTCACAACACCTTCCCATGCTCCCTTTCTCATGCTGAATTTCTGCATGGCCCGTCACATCACAATCCTATGTCACTGATACTCTTCAAGCATCACTAACCCTGAAAGCTGTTTGAAGATATCACGAGAAGAACTTGTCAAGCGGGAGATGCAACAAGGAGACGACGGGCAAGCGGGTGACACAAGAGCGGACAGAGAGAGAGAGATGGTGTTTGCGTGCCGTGTGCGTGCTCACCAGGCTTCCCCACACCTCCCCCAAACTGCCAATCTTTAAGCGCCCAGCTTTTGAAGATGGTAGCCAATCAGCGTCAAGAGCTGACTGCACATTGGGGGCAATTCTTCAGCAACTGCGATACAACTCTGCGGGCTATTTCAGACCACACACATGCATTGGTGCAAGGCGCAGGGAAAGAAAAAAAAGAGTTTCACATCAGAGAATTCCCGGATTCTGGGGACACTTTTTTGGTGTTTTCCAATGGTTGATTTGCCGTGGTGGAGGATTCTGGATGGTGGTGGATGACATGCATTGGTTAAAACGGCCGACCGACGGCCGCGTGTGGCCCTGGTGGGAAGTTCGGCAGTCGAGGCCTCACAGTAAGCTGACGGCCGACCCAACTCTTTGGAAATACGAGGGCAGAGACATCAACAAGCCAAGTTTTGTTGATGATAAAAGGAAATGCTTGCAACAACAGTTCCAACGTGGCGTGCATTGTCCGTCTTGATGAAGATTGGCAATGCACGCCATAAAAGGTCCAGACCCAGTGCCTGAAGATCCTAGCCCGGGGATCCATGGTGGTCCCTGCGTTTTCCAAAAGTTGAGGAGACTTAATACGGCAGGCGGTAAGAAGCTTTGGCCTTATCAATTCTTATCAAAACCATGTCCCTCCACCTGTCCACCACAGTTCGGAAATTCAACAAGATCCATAATAAATCGTTTCTTCGTGTCATCATCAAAAAATCCCGAGATTGACTTTTCAAGTTTCATTTTTTTGCAATGGGTGGTGACTCGGAGGGAGGTTGGAGTCAGGTCAAACGAAAGGGCAGGCGGCTTCGACATGTACCCAATGCCAGTGCAGTCACGGTCAATGATGAGGTTTCCAAAGCAGATGGGCTTCGGCCTAATCCTAGCCCGGAATATTCCATCAATGATCTCTTACAATATCACAAGAAAGTCAAGCAAAAGTTTGATGAATCAAACTGCTGGCTTGGAGTGAGAGAGCGAATCGATTCCGTTGCCTCCAAGAAGAAGCTCCCTACCATCACCAAAGCCATCTGCTTGGGCACGGGGCCTTATGACCCGGCAGATGGCAGCTCCCAAGCTAGGAGGACAGCCCATGTTCAAACCGCCGCATTTTGTGCTGTTGTAGATCACCTTCGTACGTTAGGGAGCTAACTTGGCATCCTGGGATCTGTTCTCTTCCTTCTTCACCTCAATGACTGATCAGTATTTTCAGGAGCCAAAGGGGAACAGGATATCAAGTGCTACATTCAGGAACCCCGGTTTACCCAAGTCGACAAGGAATTTTGCGCCAAACTCAGTTTGGAAGCTATCGACAGTCCTGATGGTTTTTACTTGATAGATCAGGCGACTCTGGTCTTTGCCATCCACTTGGAACTCGAGTTTTGTAACCTAGCGCTCAAGGTATCACCAGCAGCCTTTATAGGAACTGGTCTGGACGAGTGGCTGAGGGTTGTCGATGCGAGCGCTGAGAAGCCCGGCCCGTTGATTCGATTCTTTGAGTTGGAGGCTACACATCACAAATCTTCCTTTCCAGATGTGGATTTTATCTTTTCGAGTACAAGCATATACTTGAGAAATATTGACGAAAATATCAGCAAAGCGGTCGAGCCGGAAGAGAGCAACTCCAAGTAAATTCTTGAAACAATGTATCCCGTAAGCAAGTGTTCTTCATCTTGATACTTCTTGAAAGCCACTAACAGAGAAATAGATTGTAGGATATTCCACAACATCCAACAAAACTTGTGCCACAACCCTGCCGGACAATGTCATTGCATATGCATTCCTTCAGTCCACAGAGTTGAGGTCAAGACAAGATTATGACGATCACTGGAAACCAATCAGGTCTCGGTTATCGGCTGGGGGTCAGAATGTGGGGCATCAGAACACGCGAGGGGATCGTGGATCATGACTTGCGACAGGAAACGGCTTCATCTGCGCCGTATTCAGTGCCGCTCTCATGCCACCACGCTAATAAGCATTATGTTTGCTCCTCAAAAGCCGCGACTTGTGGAAAATAAAGGGAAAAAAAGGGTCATGACCACAGCCATCTCCACATCTGATACCACGAGACATCGCACCAAGAACTAAGGTCAAAGCGCACCATTTGCGATCCAATCTTCGGGAAATTGCATCGACTGGGGTTTTTGGTTTCCCTTCTTTTCGAAAAGAGCTGCAGCGCCTTGGCAACAAAATGTCCGACCTGTCCAAGACTCATCCGTGAATCTCTGACGAAACGCGACTCTTCCTACCCTCGTTTTTTTTCCTTGTCCTGGCCACTGCGCTCCGGCGCAAACGACTGTTATCTTCGACGTCGGGAAGCTCATTGGGGAGAAACAGCTGACGACTTACAAGACCGAGATGGACGCCCGATTATAAGGAAATCATGACGGAGCCCTCGAATCGTCAGGGATCACCGTCCCACCTCAACTCCGACTCCAACGCCATTGACATCAACCACCACCGAGTGCGCTTCGCCGAAGCAAAGTCAGAGCCCGAGAACACGACATTCCAGCCAGCCCGGCGGCCATCAAAGACATCGTCGTCGGCAGCAGAGCCATTGCCTCCACCTCCTGGCCCTGCGGTTTTTTGGGATGACCGGGATGTTGACAGGGAAAGCGTAGCTTTTACCGCCAACACCGCCCAACTTGAGCAATACACGTTTTACCGGGAGCCAACGCCTCCTCCGGCCGACTATGTTGTTCAGGAAAAGCCGAGCAGAGATGTGGGTGACGGCAGACCGGTAGCAGGAAGCTCAAGCCTTGGCGGAGCAGGAAGTGATCGAGACGTTGCTCAGACTGAGACAAGCAATTGGCCCCTTGCCGGTACCCACGAACCGCCCTCCAAAGCAAAGAAGAGGTTGTTTCTGGTCATTGTCTTAATCGCCATTTTGATGATCGTTGGTGTCGCCGTCGGGGTAGGGGTCGGTTTGACCATGAGCAGACGCTCGAATTTACAGTCGGCAGACGAGGCCGTCTCAAGGTTCGTTACATGTGTTGCTCAAATATTCATCAGCTTGGTTCTAACTCGTCTTTGTAGCGCTACTATGCCACCATCAGCAGGTGGATCAGGCCCAACGCCAACTACAGACGTTCTTTCAACCGAATCACCAGACCCGTCAAATACACCTACGGGCACCCACGCCACAACGGTTACTTCTACTACTTTCAGTGTGGCTTCCAGACCCAATTTGGTCAACTCGGACTGTCCCGCTGTCAATAACACTATTTATCAAGTCCCGGGATCGACACAAAGATTCCTTCGCCTCTGCGGCATAGATTACAGCGGAGGCTCTGATGCCAGAGATGTGGCACAGATTTACACAGCCAGCATGATTGAGTGCATTCATGCCTGCGCTTCTTTTGATCAGTGCACTGCTGCAGGATGGGGGTACATCGCAGGAGATATTGGGAATGAACATCGGTGCTTCATGAAGACTGATTTGAAGAAGTCCCACGAGGCAAGAAACGACTGGTGTTTTGCAATTTTACAAACTTGATGTTCACCATTTCATCAACACTCGACGGCACCGAAATGTTCAATGATATAAGCTAGGAAGATACCCCATTACGCACAGATGCACATACACTCACTCACTCACTCACTCACTTACTCACTCACGTCCACGCATCCACAACGACGATAGACGACTTATTCACGTTTGCATTCGCCAGCCAACAATTTTTCTTTTCTTTTACATTTCTAGAACATATAGGAGAAATTAGCGTTGTCATTTTTATCAGCACCATTTTATTTTTAAACATAATGATAATCACATTACTTGGTGCCCTTTTTTCATCACAGCGTTGCATGATAAACCTCGCCCTCTTCTTGGACAAAGCATGCGGTGTAGTTTCTGGCCATTTGTTTCAAGCCGTTTATTGATCTGACTACATATTGACTGTTCCCTCAAACTAACTGGTATATGTTATGACATGTGCTGGACAGGCACTAGAACTCAGTGGCGTCGGAGGCGGCTGCCTAACTACAACTCTAAGTCAACCGCACTCCTATTCCATCTAGTCAAAAGTTTGAGCTGAAAGACACTAGGTGGGTAGACACTCGAGCCTCCGGAACCTTAAACCTTAATGCCAAACAGCGGCGTATCGAGCAGGGCATGCAAATATCTAGCCCCCTCAAGCCATGCACATTATCTCGTATTGCCAAAATCACACGTTGACTCACGAGTCAGGGGGGTCATGACTGGATTGGAGGCTAGCTCAAGAGTTTTCAAGTTTAAGGACATCTACGTATATACACGTGTATATACTTAGGTCGCCGAGGACGGCGATGACATGGCGTCGGAAAAAGGAGAGGTCCACAAAAGTCTCGGGTTTTCTCAATGAGGAAAGGATTAAACTAAGAGTTTCTGGGGGAGGTGGGATCTTGCGGCGTAGAGAAAGATGTCAAAGATGGAAGGTGATGGTCAAATTAAGCGGTTTCAGGGGTCGGTATAAACAGGATACTCGTCATGATCGCGGAGCAAGATGTATGTACATGGGTACATACACCTAGGTTGATTGTTTCTGTAATCTAGGTGCCTAAGAAAGTATGAGTTTGAAAGCTGTTGCTCAAGATTGTAACACGGAAAGGCAACTAGTTCGACTATATGTAATATCACCAGTGTTTGTTTGGATTGAAAAAAATACCGCACAAAAAAAGCGCGCAGTCACACAACACAAACCCGTTGTGATGCCCTAGAGATCTCTTATCTTTAATTTTTGAATCTGATGACCTTCACAGGGTTGGACCAAGTATGGTGTTTGGGTACTACAACCCGAGCATCTATTCCGAAGCGGTTACAAGGGCAAGGCAACTAAACTTCTGAGATAAGCTCGGGGACCCGCGGTCTACGCCCTGGAGGCATAAGTATACAATATGCCTCACGTTGTGGCTGTCAATTGGTGTAATGTATTCTTTGCAAAGGGTGATTGGGCCGTGAGAACCCCGAAGAGAAGCCGTTGTTAGGCCCCCCGGGTTTCATGACATCAGTAGGTCGGGATCCTTTCTGTGTAATCGAAGGAGAAGGTTGGGGGTCTTTTTCTGTGAGACTGTGGTACAAATATGAACGTGTTTGATTTTCGTATGATTTATCTTTACCATAAATATATGGTCTAGAACCTAGAATTTCAACAATCTAGACCCAAGGTAAAGCGGAAAAACAGGGGAGAGGGGAGATGGGATATGCCAAAACCACAACATGATAGTCAGCTGATGTCTAATTATCTTGAGATACTTTTTCTAGTTGCTTCACACAGCTTTAGACATCACCTTACCCCGTGTTACTCGATGGACCCCTTGTGCATGGGTTCTGATCCGTGATACGTTACTCGGGCTCTGTCCTGACCGATACCCACCATCCAAAACACATTGTCATGATCAATTCGGGGTTTTCAAGTGAAAAATGTTAAAATAACAAAAAAAGAGCCTGTCCTTAATTTAAAAATGATCAATTGAATCAATGCATCCCTACTTAGGATCTGAGCAATCATGGAACAAGCTAGTTAATTTCACCCACCCGGCCGAGGGGACCACAAACCCCAACGGTCTAGACCAACCACTCGTGATACTTGATCGAAGAACAAACAGAACGATTCCATTCCCGGTCCCACTTGAATTTAATAAACAAGTGAGGCACTGCGCCGCAGCATGACCTGATGAAATTCATCGGACCGATCGCCGGATGGTAGTTTATTGTTCATGATGATAACCATGATGGCAGTGCAAAAACTGCAAGCCGTCGTGGAGTAGCGGTCACCGGCCGGTAGGTGGTCACCAGAATGAGGGAAACAAAATAAGGCTGCAGGAAGCAGAAAGCATCATTGCAGTTGCATCACTGGTAGAAACTTGCAGGTGGCTTGGTAGGGTCCCAGTCAGGCCGTGTTTCTCTCAAGTTTCTCGCTCGGCCCACCTCACATTCTTCACACCAATCAATGAGGGGTATTTCACGGATGAACCTTCCTCTGCCGTCCAGAGATGCAGGAAGGTGTAAGCAGCTATCCGTAGTATTGCTACTGCGCATTTTTGACCGCTCAATTCGGAAAAGTAAGTCACCGTCTATCAAAGTTGATCTTCCACCACCCATTTCCGACTGCCGAGAAAAGGACAAGAAGACCTTTTCAGGTTTTAAATGCGAGGGCTACACAGTGTGAAGGCAACGACGTTTCACAGATGTCCTTTTTTACAGTCAAATGATGTTGATCCCGTCGCCTTCAGGTATCCCCCAGTTTATCAGGTTCCGCGAGTTGCCGTCAAAATGTTGACACTACAGAAAACACAATTCCCGGAGAAGCCCCAAACACGGCAGTCCCCTCCGTGGTGCAACGGTGCACCTCCACCCACCACCGCCCACAACTTAGCCGTGTTTCTGTTCAGAATCTGCAGACCATTGCATGTCCCCAATTGAATGTCCCCAAAATGTTCCCATTGTTTCCATAGTTTCCGGCATCGCCGCCCTGTGGAGAGCTGTCGATATGGACCCGGGAAATTGGGAAGAAACGGGAAAAGGCCGAGAATTATCGATGGACACCCCGCTCTGAAGCACAGCAAACGGCCGCTTTCTCGACCGAGCGGCCATTAAGGAACCATTGTCACCATTCAGCCGTGCGAGAGCATACATGGAACCTACATGGGGCAATAAGCATACTTCCCTTTCGGGTTGCACTTCCTGAGCTGAACGCCCGCTCAAGACGGAAAATCAGCCAATCAAGTCGGTGCCGCGGCAGGGAAGGATGGGTAAAAAGGCCGACGAAAGGAAGTGGTCCAATTGTATTTCTTTCTCCAACACACCCATACACACGTTACAGTTACAATTCTGACATGACGCTGTATGGATGGACGGTGCAGGGATTGACAAGGTGCCAGGGTCCATAGGGCTGAAGGCTGTGCACAAAACATACTGGGGGAGTGGGGATGAGGATGCGGATGAGCATTCTATGTAGTCCGCAATGTACCTTTGTACATGCCTGATGGGTGAAAGTGTGATGCAAGTGTTTCATCGAAAGGCGACCTGTACCGCCGTACCCATTGCTCGGATGATGCCGCCTCCCATCCTTCGCCATGATCAAAGCCGGACTAGCAGAATCCCAAGCAGGTGTCACGCAGATCGTGGCTATCCGCCAAGGATTTCCCTCCGTACTCGATGCTCGACCAGGCGGGGCTTAGACGGACGTGAAAAAAGGGCTTCTTATAAGTATTCCTGCCCGAAACGGTCTTGCCCCCCCCCTCGACTCTATTTCGACCCATCTACAAATCTTCAATGATCTTTACATTACAACATAACTCACAATGTCTGGAAATGTTAGAACTACCACCACCGCCTTGGGTGTAGTCAAGGTGTCCGGTCACAAGACGAGACAGGTATGGACTCCTGAGGAGGACCGGCGTCTATCTGAGGCGGTAAGATTGGGTAAGCATCTCTCATGTTGTTGGGGAGGCCCGGGCTTTATCTGACAGCCCCTTTCTTGTAGAAACACCAGACCAAGGAGCCATCAGTTGGCACAAGGTAGCTGCACACCTACCAGGACGCAACAACAAGGACTGCCGGAAGCGGTGGCACTACAGCATTGCCAACACCATCCGTAAGGGCACATGGACCAAGGAGGAGGATCACAAGCTTCGTCAAGCTGTTGACAAGTACGGAGCTCGTTGGAGCAAGATTGCCGAGGCCGTGGGCACTCGGAACGGAGATCAATGTTGGAAGCGTTGGTATGACTGCCTTGACCCAAAGATTGACAAGAGTCCCTGGACTGCGGATGAGGTGTGTATCATCTTTTTCTTAAGTAGTTTTCTTTCCAGCGTAAAATCTGGTCTAACACATGGGGTTCCCATCATCAGGATGCCAGACTCGTCCGACAAGTAGCCAAACACGGTCGCAACTGGAGCGATATTGTTCACACACACTTCCCCAACCGAACTTCATTAGCAGCCAAGAACCGTTATAGCATACTTCAACGGAAGCAAGAAAATGCTTCCCGGGCCCGCAACGGCACTCACAAATCGTCATGCAGCCCAAACAGTAACCTCAGTGTACCTGTTTTTACTCCATGTCCTTCAACGGCAGCCACGACCCCGGAGCCCGACTTGGTAAATTCCCAACCCGAATGGACGGGTGTTTGGGACGCCGAGATTGATGACTTTTTCCAACAATCATTCGCCTCACAACCGGCTGAAGGGTGGTACTCGGACAGCATCTCCTCTTCGACTCATACCCCAAGCCCACAATTAGGCACCGACATGGACTGGAACAGTCCGTCCACAACGTGGAGCTCTCCAACTCCAAGCACATTTGCTCCCAGCCCGAGCCCATTGTGCCAGACATCTAGTTGTGTCCCACTCGAGGCGACACAACCAGGATTCCAGCCGTTACCCATGCCTGCTACTGCTCCTAGTACTTATAACATGCTCGGAATCTATCAACCGTCAGACTGCCAGAGCATGATTTTCTCGCAACAAGTTCCAGTCCAGGGGGGTGGATTAGAATATCTTCAGCCGCAGAACGTGTACTGGTAATTTTTTCCATCTTTCGTCCTCAACTTTGGAAAAGGGTAATTTTCTGCATCTATTGGTTAGGGTATTCGGGTGTTTCTTTTTCGGTATCATCTTTCTTTACGGGTCTGGCTTAAATGCTAGAATTTGAGAGAGGCGGGAAGTTTTTGGTTATTGGTTGGTAGAAAGAATTGGGTTTTAAATGGCTACGGCCATCAAAGAATTGGTGGGAAGCAGGCTGAAAATGGGTATTCTCATTCCTAATGACTTTATGATCCGTGGGGTTATTATGATACTATTCTGTTGGTAGTAATTTCCTGTTTTGAGAATGCAAAGAATTTTAAAGTTACCTGGACTTTTTCGACCGAGTGAAATGCGACGGAGGGTGAGATGCCAAGATGGAATCTGCAAGTTCAAACCAGCGACATCATGGTGGTCATCGTACTCCGTATCCAGGTGCATTTGTGAGGCAAGGGCGGCCCGAAGGCGGTTGTCGGCAGACACATGAGGGAGGCACAACATAGAACAAAAGAACCATACGTGAATCCTCGATCGGTCCGGTGTGAATTTTTATATGGCTTTTGTATGTCCCCAAGTTCATGAACCTGGAAGGGAATATATTCATTGCAAAAAGAGATCGTCATCTATTTAAGCTTTTGGCCCACTCCTGAACCCCTGAAAGAAACCCCACAGGGGTCTTTTATGTCCCCTATCATCCATAACGCATAGCTGCTTGTCCCGTCTGGGTATAATAAACAACACCAACAACTACATTTCAAGTGTTCCTGGGTGATATAAAGATTGGCAAGATCAGTAAGCAGATAAAACACAATTGACATGCAGGTAGTCATATTTTAGACATTACTCTTTTGCAGGGAATGGATAGTAGTCAGACCCAAGAGACCACGGCGGAGCCGGGACCCTCGGCCCACTCGGCCAGGCCACCTTCATCCCATCCACCTAGGGGCTGCCCGCCAGCGGCCCTGCATTTCATCCATGTTTTGGGGGGCTTCTTAAGGGTAAGCCCAGGTGGTGTTGATTAGTATGAAAATAAAATCCTTTCCCTTCCTCTTTCTCTGTTTCTCTCTCTTCTAAAAAATCTATTCAATTGTGAACATCTGTTTTTTCTTTGGTTTTAGTTTTCTGAGGCCGGAGTAATCATTATAAGATAACGAACTGGGAAACCCCTGTCAACTCTGATAATCCACCTCCCGTCCTTGGTAGCCCTACCCGCTGTGGACTCCCCGTCCTTCCTTCATTGTCATCACCATTGGCAGGAAACTGTAAAGGTCAAAACAGATTACCGACCGGTGTGTGCTTGGTCGCTTCGCTGTTGACGACTTTAAGGAGATACTCCGGCTTTCTGGTCCCTGCAATTATCTTGGAACCATTTTACAGTCTTTTCTTCCGACATTTTTCTAGAAGCTTGTTAACAAACACCTCTTGTAAGTGTGTTCAACATTATGACGTGCTGACTTTTTGCAACCTTAAACCCCCAAGGCGGAGCTTTCTCCGTTCCTTTCAATTGTACAGAAATCGCATCATTCTTTGTTATCACAATGTGCCATCGTGCCGAGTTGTTTCAAGATCTTGCCAAGAATCGGGAGTGTGATTTGCTGACGAAACCAACGATTAGCACTTGTTACAATCGCTTATTTCCCCTCCCCACCGCTGAGCCGCTCTTCTCACCTCGGCAACACCTTGATCGCCGCGCATCCATCATCATGGCTTCTTATTCAATGTCGCCAGATGATTCCGGGTATTCGGGCCTGGAGAATGATCCTCTCTCCACCATGAACGCCGATCTCATCCGGTCCGTTGAGGACAAGAAGGCTGGTTTGGGACCAAAGAAACGTGGTCCAAAACCCGACAGCAAACCCGCTTTGACGAGACGGCAGGAACTAAACAGAAAAGCGCAGCGGTAAGTATTCAAATACTAATCAATTATACTTTTGAATATAATATTGACAATCTTGACCACACTAGCACACACCGAGAGCGCAAGGAAAATTACGTCCGAGCGCTTGAGGATGAGCTGATTCGTCTCAAGGCAGACTACACCTCAGCCGCGAGGGACAAGGACAGACTCGCCGAGGAGAACCAGCAGCTTAAGGTTCTGCTATCCCAGGTTGGCCTGAACCAAGGAGTACCTGTTGTATGTGGTGGCCTCAATGCGCTTGATGACTCGATGAGCAACCCTAGTATCGGCTATTCATCAACAGCGAGTATCACAGGGAGCTTTGCTCCGCAGTCCAGCAATACCAGTGCCTTCACTCCGCCGCCATTATCAGCACAGCATACACCCGTATCGGGAAACGATGTAGCCGCTGCCGTTGCAAGCCGTAATCCAGCTTTGGATTATGAGCAGGCGGGGATTGACTTTGTCTTAACGTACGAGACCCCCTCAAAGGCCAATTATCCATAACACCACATAGACTGTTTGACATGTGAACCATGGGTTGGTTCCTGCATGAGCTAACAGGGAATGCCGCTTATCTGGCGGCTCGCGTGAAATTATAGTCTCGAGAGACCTTGTATGGATCACTTGCCGTGGCTTTTGGAAAGAGGTGCCGCATCAACAGGCGCCCACGAGCCGTGTGGACATGCTCTGATGGCATCTTGTCCTCCCCAGCCCTTTTCAGAATTAACAGACGATATACTTTTTGGATATAGCAATATACCCAAGCTGGACGGCGGCTATCCTCAGCCTCACGTCACTGATGAGCAAGTGGCCCTAGAACCGCAGCGCACTTGGGAACTTTCCAAGGCCAACTTGGCCACTCTTTTAAATCTCAGCAAGAGACTGAACCTTGACGGCGAGGTCACGCCTGTCATGGCTTGGGGGATGGTGCTTGCGCATCCGAGACTATCTGAGTTGAAGCCGCAGGACTTTGTGGAATTGAGCAAAGAACTTAGGAGCAAGATTCGGTGCTATGGGTGAGTGAGAGGGTTAAATCTGCTTTTGGTAAAACAATGCTAACTGTATGAAAAGGTTTGGTGCCGTTATGGAGGAGTTTGAGGTTAGGGATGCTCTCGAGAATGTCTTTTCTACTTTGCCCGAGATGGTGTTTTGATTCGCGATCTTTATTTGCTTCGTTTTTGGTCGGATTTTACACTGTTGCAGTTATATGTTTTGGGATAAGAAATGAAGCCGGTTGATTGTTCGTATTGTTCTTGCCTGTGAATGCAGTTTTCACTTCTTTGGGGGGAAAATGAGAATTCGCACTGTAAGGCTTGCACTGAAAATCAAGTGAAAAACAGTGCGGGCAACCCAAGCAGATCGTGTGCCCCACTCCCACCACACACCCCACCACGAGAAATTCGCTTTTTGAAAATACACCCAGTTCGTTGAGAAAAGTGGCCCAGAGCTCTGCAACCGACCGACCAGTCAACCCCGCGATTTCTTCACTCGACTCCTAGACTTGCATTGTTGCGCAAATACAATACATCGATTTTTGATTTTGATTTTGATTTTTACAAAACAACCGAAATCATGGCTGAACCTGAGCCCGGAACGTCGGCGCTCGTCGACCTCATCAACTCCCTCCCCGATATCTCAGGCACCTGGGGTCCTCCCGTCACCACTGACACCCTCCTCAATGGTGTCCCATACGCACCCTTCTCCAAGAGTGATAAGCTAGGCCGCATGGCCGACTGGACTGACTCCAAGGACGGTAGAGAAGGCCGTGGCGGAAAGCAGTTTAACAGAAACTTCCGGGGTATGTCCAACCTCGAGTCTCCACTTCCAACACCATGTTTGCTAACCTTGCTTGTTTAAACAGATCAACAAGTCTACGGCGCCGGCTCTGCTTCTCTCTTCACTCCCCCAGTTGCCGAGGACGAGGCCTCTTTCTCCGTCGTATCCAACGTTCGCGATACCACCAAGACTCGCTTCGGCCGTGGCGCCGTCTTCACTCGGGGCAGGGGCTCCGCGCGCGGTGGTCGCGGCGATGCCAGGGGCGGTGGCCGTCAACAGTTCCAGCGGACCGGACGGGGTGGTGCACAGTATGCAACCACCAGCTACGACTCAAGAGGCGGCGCCCGTGGTGGTGCTGCTCGTGGCGGCCGAAGGTTTGGCTGGAAGGACTACGACAAGCCTGCTCGCAACCGTGACGCATCCATCAACATCAAGGCTGACTGGCAGCTTCTGGAGGAGATCGACTTCAACCGTCTCGGCAAGCTTAACCTTGACGCTGATGAGGGCGAGGATCTCGACAGCTATGGTTTCGTAAACTACTACGACCGCTCCTACGACAAGCCACCAGTCAAGAACGCCGAGCGCAAACTTACCCCCGTTGACCGCGCCGCATACAACGTCACCACCTCAGTTGATCCCGTCATCCAGGAGCTCGCTGAGAAGGAGGAGGCCACCATTTTCGCCACTGACAGCATTCTCTCCATGCTCATGTGCGCTCCCCGCTCCGTCTACTCGTGGGATATTGTCATCAACCGGGTTGGAAACAAGGTGTTCCTCGACAAGCGCGACAATGCCGCTCTTGACCTGGTTACTGTCAACGAGAACGCCGCCGATGCACCCCTCGAGGCTTCTGAAGGCTCCAAGGACAGCATCAACCAGCCCAACGCGCTTGCGGACGAGGCAACCTACATTAACCACAACTTTGCGAACCAGGTCGTCATCGAGGGCCAAAAGGTCGACATGGCCAAGGAGAACCCCTTCTATTCACCCGAGGAAAAGGTCCCGGCTGCATCCAAGGGTTACAAGTACCGCCGATTTGATCTTTCCACCAGCGAGGAGGATCCAATGTACCTCGTTGTCCGTACCGAGGTGGATGCCGTCCAGAAGAACGGCATCAGCGGCGAGAACCAATTCATTACCGTCCACGCACTCAACGAGTTTGACAGCAAGGCTCAAGGCAGCGGTGGCGCTTTGGACTGGCGATCTAAGCTCGTTTCTCAGCGTGGTGCCGTTGTCGCCACTGAGATGAAGAACAACAGCTGCAAGCTCGCCAGATGGACCGTCCAGAGCATTTTGGCCAAGGCTGATGTCATGAAGCTTGGGTGAGTTTTCCGTTCTCTTTCTTACTTGTCAGGAAATATTTTGCTAATCATATTTGTCTATAGTTTCGTCTCCCGTGTGAACCCCAAGAGAAATGATAATCATGTCATTCTTGGTGTTGTTGGCTGGAAGCCTAAGGATTTTGCCAACCAGATGAACCTGCAGCTCTCCAACGGCTGGGGTATTGTCCGCACCATTGCCGATATGTGCTTGCACCAGGATGAGGGCAAGTACATCCTTGTGAAGGATCCCAACAAGAACATTTTGCGTCTGTACAACATACCGGCCGGTAGCCTGGATGAGGATGATGAGGAGCCCGAGGTTCAGGCTCCTGAGGCGGACGAGTAAATATTTCTGTTAATAGGGGAGGAATTTTGAAAGAAGCCAATCTAAAAATTCAGTTTTTGGGAGCGACTTTGTATTTACACATGGATGAATTTGTGGGCCATGCACTCTCTATCTCTGGCCAAGGGGTTTCGCTTTACGGAATACTGGGATGGCAAAATAAAAGGGGAACATGAGGTTTAGAGAAGGCTTTCTAATCGGAACCAAAGAATTTTTTACCAAGCGCAATTTTTTTTGGCAGAATTCTTTTTATCGAGTATCAAACATATTTCTTTGTCATTGTAGATGTACATACATACCTACCTAGATACTCCTCGGGGGCGATAATGAGACGCAATGGGACTTTTTATTCCCCCTTTCACAAACACAAAAAAAAAAAGGTTTAAAGTGATGCACGTGACAACGCGAAGTGGCGTTTGAACCACTTTTCGCGTTTTTGGGGGAGGCCCGTGTCTCCCGCACTTTGACAAATTACTTCATGAATCGCTGGACTACTCCGAGTACCCGACCCGACCGACCTACCTCTCTCACAACGACACAAAATTCTGGAATAATCGAGCAGCGCAACAACAACACGCACGGATTTCACAACCGCAAACATGGCGCCCTCGAAATTGACGCCGTCGTCGGGGGTGAAAAAATCAACCAGCACACCTCGAAAAGTTACACCAAAGAAGAATAGTAGTGCGTTTTCTGCTGCAAAGAGGAAGACGAAGACGAAACCGAATGGAAGTATTTTGATGTATTTTAAGAAGGCGCCGGAGGAAGGGTTGTTTATTGGTGGTGGGGAGGGTGCTGATACTGCTGGAGAGGAGAAAGAAAATGTAATCGAGGAAGAGGATGCAGAGGAGGTGGCAGAGGCTGTTCAAGAGGGACAAGAAGAGGATATATTTGGTTCTGGGGATGAGAATGTTACGGCTGGGGGAAAGAGAGTTTTGAATGAGGGTGAGGGTTCTTCTGTTCAGAAGAAGAGGAAGTTGAGTGATGATGATGATGGGACGGGGAAATTGGACGGCGAAGAAAAGAAGACGTCAACAAGGCCAACAGCGGTGGTGGTTCTTCAACCTGATAAAAGGAGGAAAAGAAGTGCGAATCCATTTTTGGATGATTCTTCGGAGGATGAGGAGGAGGATGATGATGATGAAGGAGAAACAAAAATGGTGAGACAAAAGACCTTGAAGAATGATTTTGAAGAAAAAGAAGAAGAAAATAGGAGGTTAATTAATGGGGATGATAGGAGGATATTAGTACAAAATGAACGACAACAACAACCGCCGCCACCGCAACCACCAAAAGATATAGAAGATTGGGTGCCTTTATTACGACAAGAGACTTCGGGAGCAGCAGATACGAAATTTAACGATGAAAATGATTATGATTACGAAAACGAATTTCCTGCGGAAGATTTTACGGGAGAGGAATTGGAAGCTATGCGGGCTATGGAGGAACAGGCGCGATTAGAGGCAGAAGAGGATTTTGACAGCGGAGGAGGAGGAGGAGAGAATAGTTGTCCTGTATGCGGTGGTAGTTTTGATGGGGTGACGGAATCGGACGCTATGGTCCATGTTAATTCCTGTTTGGATGGGAATCCGACGCCTTTGCCTACAGTATTACGACTAAAGGAGACGGCTGTTTTGGAAGATATCGAAGAGACGTCTGTGGAAACCACACGTAAAGGGTTGGCATCCAAAGCGGCTGTTGCCAGACCTGGGCAGAGTATTCCTTTTACTCTTGGGGAAGAGACCAATGGCTCAGGGGAAGGGTCATCATCATCCGCTTTTACTAAGCTCATGTCTGGTCACGCCGAGGATACAGCATGGGCTGTTGCTGCGTCTGCGGAGCAAGCGTCTAGAGGAATGCCGGCTTACAAAAGGACGTGTCCGTTTTATAAAATCATGCCTGGGTTTTCTATCTGCGTGGACGCCTTCAGATACGGTGCGGTGGAAGGATGCAAGGCATACTTTCTCAGTCACTTTCACAGTGATCATTACATGGGACTCAGCGCCACCTGGACTTATGGACCCATCTACTGCAGTAAGGTCACCGGATCTCTGGTTAAATCCCAGCTCAAGACGGCGGCAAAGTATGTCGTTAAGCTCGAGTTTGAACAGACGGTACCTGTTCCGGGAATCCAGGGGGTGACGGTGACTATGATCCCTGCTAACCATTGCCCGGGAAGTTCGTTGTTTCTGTTTGAGAAGGTGACGGGGCCGGGCGGCAAGACTCACAGGATTCTTCACTGCGGCGATTTTCGAGCTTGTCCAGCGCACGTCGAGCATCCGCAGCTGCGGCCAGAGACGGTCGATGCGATTTCAGGCAAGACTAGACAGCAAAAGATTGATGTTTGTTACTTGGACACTACTTATCTAAACCCAAGATACTCGTTCCCACCACAAGGGGATGTCATCAATGCCTGCGCCGACATTTGCGCTCTGCTAAATAAAGGGATAGTTTCCAACGATAACACCGAGTGGGATGCTCTTTTACGCCGGAGAGAAGGCGGCGGTGCTACAAAAGGAACCAGCAGCGTCAGCAAGTTCTTTTCTCCAACAACCTCTAACCCTTCCCCAGAAAAACCTAATCCAGTCCCGCCGCAAGACGCATTCACAGCCATACGTTCCGAAACGAGGAAGAACCGTCTTTTAGTAGTCTGCGGCACTTACAGTATCGGCAAAGAAAGAATCTGCGTCGCCATAGCTCAGGCGCTCAAGACCAAAATCTTTGCAAACCCAGCCAAGATTCGCATGTGCAAACAGCTCGACGACCCGGAACTTTCGTCTCTGATGACTTCCAACCCCCGAGAAGCCCAAGTTCACATGCAGATGCTCATGGAGCTCCGAGCCGACACTCTGGCAGAGTACTTGGAAGCTCATCGCTCAAACGGGTTTACCAAAGTGATTGGGTTTCGTCCTTCTGGATGGAATTATCGGCCTGTTTCAACCAAGAATGCCCCTGCGATCCTTGCCCCGGGGAGTTTATCCACCTCTCAGATACTGCACGGTTCCAACTGGAAGACGGAGTTTAAAATGTCGAATATAGTTCCGCAGAGGGGGGCGACTAAGGAGGCCATGTGTTTTGGTGTGCCTTATAGCGAGCATAGCAGTTTTAGAGAGTTGGCGGTGTTTTTGATGTCGTTGAGGATTGAAAAGGTGGTACCGACTGTTAATGTTGGGAGCGAGGTGGGGAGGAAGAGGATGAAGGGATGGATTGATAAGTGGTTGGGGGAGAGGAGGAAAGGAGGGTTGGTGAGGGTTTTGAAGAATGGGGAGGAGGGGAAGTTGTGGGAGGGGGGAGGTGGAGGAGGAGGAGGGGGTGGTGTATATTGGTGAAAGTCAAGTGTGTGTAGGATTAGTGTAATGAGGTTTTTTTTTTCAGGGATTGCTTTTGAGGAGTCATGGTTGGGTGGGAGGGATATGTAGAAAGAGGCGGGCATCTGGAACTGCAGCACTGGGTCAGGTCAAAGGTGGTTAAAGGAATACAATAATGAAGTTGAACGAATAAACTGAGGTACATTGGTTTTGTGTGATAAACTACGGAATGTCGGATGTTATTGTTGTTCTTGTTGTTGTTGCTGGCGATGAGAGCAACACATAAGCCGGTGATAGTTGTTGATGTTGGTGAACATCTATCTCTCTTGCCTCCAACACAAAAGCAATACTAAACCATCCAAGAACGAAAATAAACGAATACTCGAGTTCGCACTCGAGTTCGTAATCTACTTCTTTGTCATGGAGGGCGGGAAAAAAAAAGAGAGAAGGTGAACAAAAACACATTCGAACATGTCATATTTAGCCAAAAAATATGGGAACTGTGAGGCTCGAACTCACGACCTCAGGATTACTTCCAATGTTTTTACGATTGGATCATACTTTAAATTTGTATGAGACCTGCGCTCTTCCAACTGAGCCAAGCTCCCTGTGAATATTGAACCGGTTCTTGTTGCTATGAAAATATTGTTTGTTGGTTTATATAGCTAGTACTTGGGGGCATCATGACTCATCAAAACGACCAATTGCACATACATACAACAACGACAACGCTTTTGGCCACCCATAAAAAAGAATAAAGATAACCTGCTGCATTAACAGTACTTGTTTTGGTTACTAAAAACAATCTTTTTTTTTATATTTGACTCTTTATTTTTTTTTCTTTTGCACCCAAAAAGAATCACATGCACACCGATGGGTTTTCTGGTGATAATTTTACTTGATCAAAGAATTACAATTCCTCCCCCCCTTTTTTTTTTCCCTCTTCCTGCTCTAACCTCTGCTTCTTTTACGCTATCATTCATACTATCTCATTGATTCACCCATTCAAAAATATTGGCTCGATAGCCTTGCTTTTCTTGCATTTTCAATGCCAAATTATTTCTCTTTTTGTTATTTCTTTCTTCGTAACCCCTTTCCCTCAACACCTCCTCTCCCGTCCCTAACTACTCTCTTCATTTCCCCTTCCCAGCCTGATTCGCAGCCTCTGTTTGTTTTTTAACCAAATCAGCAAACACAATCCTTTACTTCCTCTGCGACAGGAAAAAAAACTTTAAAAAAAACTTACCTCTTCTAGTTGCATCCTCCAACAAATTAACATCAACCGAACCAGAAGGCAAATGAACATATCTCACTACGGAGCCTCTAATAAAGACATTTTTGACCGCGCTCTTTTTTTCACTCTTATCAGTTTTCACATACCACTAAAAATATAAAAAGGGTGAGAAAAAAAAAACTCACAAGATGAGGATACTGCAACTCATCAACCACCTGAATATTATCCAGCTTGATATTGAGGTACTGATCAACGCTCTTTAGCACCCCGCGGATTCTTATGTCGTTTTTGAGCTCGACAGTGACTTCGTGGTCAATCAAGGTTTTGAAGAAGCTGTTTTTTTTTCAATTTTATATTAGTATTTCGGGGGAAAAAAGGAGGGGAGAAATGAAAGTGAGAAGTTTGTTTGGTGGTGGTGATGGGTCATTTGGTTGTTCATGTAGGAAGAAATGATCATCATGCTCTTTTCTCAAAACTCGACCAGTAAAAAAAACACCAATATAGTGCAAAATAATAATGAAAGAGTTTTGTGTGTTGATGATGCATGAGAACTTCTCCCCCAACTTATAACCCTTCTCCCTCTCCTTTCCTTCCCCGCCATCTCATTCCCACATACACACACACACCCACACAGATTCATCCGCCGCAAACAAACAGGGAAAAAAAAGACATACCTGAAAAACAACATTTTGTGATAATTGATCCTTGATCGCGTTCTGCTTTTTTGTCAAGTTTCGCGACGGGGGATGTTGAGTGAGTGAGTTGCGTATTCTCCTTTTTTTTGTAAAAGAATGTGAATGTGAACCGTACTTCGTTGTGCTGAGGACCTTGCCGATGAGCTGTTGCTTGAGAGAGAAATGACGGGGAACACCCAAACTTGGGAAAATGTGGGGCTACTTTATTTCTTTCCCTCTTGTTGGGCAAGTGCTGCCTTAAATGTAAGGCGCTAAATCTTTCCTTCGTTTTCGGCCGTTTTGTGATGGGTTGGTTGAGGAGACTCCAATCAAGATCGCCCCGAATAAAGAGTAAAATAGAGTTAAATAAAATTTCCGAAAGGCTTTAAGGTACACATCACCTCAATGGTTTGATCAAATCGGCTGGCTGCCATCCGACGGGATCCTACTGTACTTGGTACATACATACATTCACATGCACACTGCACGATACCTATCACAGACATTCATCCAATCGAGATGCAGGGTACATATATGTACATGTACATGTACAAGAAATGTGATTGATTCAATTCGTTTCAAAGCATATCCGGCGTCGGATTGGTCGTTCAAAAAAAGGTATCTAACATCCAGTCTTTGGTTTCTTCTTTTTTTCTCTCTCTCCTCCAGGGGGGTTTATACATCCACTCGATAGGTGACCAGACCATATCCAGACATATAACAAACAGAAAATAAAAGAAGACAAGAAAGAAAAGAGAGCAGATCAAATAAAAATGGATTACGCTGAAAAGAAAAGCGCGGCGCCACAAGGTCAAACCACACGTTGGGGAGGGGGTATGAGAGGGAGGGGTATTCTTCGTATCCCGTTCAAATCCATAATGCACAATCTTCCCTTCCCATTTCCAGTCGTGAAAAAAAAGAGAAATAAAAGATCAAGCGCCGCCAACCTGACCCCGTTCCTGTCAAACCGTCCGCTCCTAAAAACCGCAACCCGCCCCGTCGTCCGACCCTGTAATGCTTTGTTTGCTTGGTGCTGTGAGGCAATGTGTATGTGGTATCCGAAAATGAAAAGGAAGAAAAGGAGTGAATGTTGCCTCTCCAAAAGAGTCGCCAGTGCTGATGCAAGCGCTATAAACAACCGTAAACAGAAAAAAGGCAGAAGGAAATTGTTGCTCAATCTGAGAGTGAAATAGAAACACAAATTCAACCCGCGACTCGCAAACTGACCCCAAGACTCCTCGCCAAAAGACTTTACCGGTTCGCTAACAACGATCCCAATGTCAATAAACAAGAGTAGGTGTCTGTCATAACTTCATGACCTTTCAACATTTTAAACATGCGAATTGGGTATAGAGTAAAATGAATCTTTCAACCAAAAGTACAACCACTCTGCTCCCTTCATTCGTCATCTTCTTCATCCTCTTCAGGCGTCACTGCCGCCCGCTTCGCCTTTTTGGACGCAGATGAAGCACCGTCAGATCTCCGTTTCGTCGCTCCTGTTGACGTCTTGGTCGAGATACCATCGGATCCATCCAACTTGCCACCAAGCTCACCCTTTTTTTCCATTTGCGCCACCTCATCGGCCGTCAGGAATCTACCGCCTGGGCCGCGAGGGCGGCGCATTGCGTGGTTGTGTCTCGACTCGTGCAGATAAGGCCTTCGACCTTTGTTGGTAAGTCGAAGTTGTTCTTCTAACCTCTGTCGAGCGACTCTGCGCTTAAGGATCCGATGAAACTGCTTGGCGTTCACATAAAGTGGCGACTCCTCGACAGCCGCCGAACTGACTTCGGGAGACGGCGGTGGTGGCATTTGTTGCGCAGCTGTCAGTTGCTGCGTGGCTGCCATTTGTTGGCTAGTCGCCAGTTGTTGCGTGGCTGCCATTTGCTGTGTGGTTGGCAATTGTGGTGCGGTTCCCATCTGTTGTGTGGTTGGCATTGGGGTCTGGACTGCGGCCCTGGCTCCGTTGTGGTTCATCATGGTGGGCGGGTTCATCGATGGCGCACTGGTAACCGCGGGGCTGGCAACTTGGCTCATCCTTCGTTGCGCAGAGATATTGTTCATCTGCGGTGATCGAGGGTCTTGAGCGGTCCTGGCATCCTTTTTCGCCGCGTTGACGTTCATCCTCGGTGATTGCTGCATGCTTGTTTCAGAAGACATATAAGGATATGATGAACCTGAAGCGGCAGCGGTCGCCGCCATGGCTGCGGCTTGGATCCCCGGCATGCCATAATGGAGATTTTGCTGAGGTACGGCGTATTGTGCTTGATACATGTTGTGACTTTGGGTTGGTGATTGCTGTTGATGTTGTGATGGAAGAATGGGCGAACTCTGGACACCGTGCTGTGGAGATGTGATGCTGTTTGCGCCAGTCGAGTTTGAATAGCCGGTTTGTAGGTGTGGTTGTGAATGTGTGCTCTGTGGTTGTTGGTATTGCGCGTATTCCATCATCCTGTGGGGATTTACCGACAAATCGTCAACACGAATCGCACACAGTCGCGTTCGCGCAAATCAAGGCAAGGTGGGCTCTGATTTAGTGCAAGTTGGTCGCGTGGAAAAGGAATAGGGTATGAGCTCCTTGGTTTTCCGTGGTGATATGGTGATTACCACTCAAATCGATCCCAAAAATCTCAAGACCGATGATTGAGATTAAAGGTCCTGATCTATTTGGGCTCGATGGTGGGGACGATCCCAAAGTCACAATGTACCCAGGTGCCGGTTGGGCTGGATGTCCACCCAATCTATTGGAGTGATGCGTTGGCACTGAGTTAAATGGTAGGGGAGCAGTGCAATTGGTTGCACCGCAGCGTATGCAGGCTGATGTATCGCGGGGCGGAACTTGGGTGGCTCAGTTCAAGGATCAAAGAGATGGCGTGGACCAGCGCAGCCACGTGAGGATGAGAAGAAAAGACTCAAGTATCCGAATGGAAAGAAACCTGATTTGGTCGTAGGATTGGATTTCGTTGCTGAATCGTTCCGAGGGTTGGAATGCTCGAAGTTGCTGTATGTCGTTCGCTCCTTGACTTGGTCGTCCAGTCGTTGACTATCGAACGGCGTGTTAGTCCTGTCGCAAAGTATATAAGTCATAGGGCCAGGTTAAAGGAACTGGGGGGAGGGCGCCCTTGGATGGTGGGTACCGTCTCGGTTTTTGGCGCCTTGGGCCAGTCAGTCTGATGCGCTGGCATGCATGACGGAATATGCACGAGCCAGGCCCACCATCTTGTCGACCAACTCAGCGGTCCAAACCCCCAGGCAGGGGTGTCAGCGCCGAGATGGAGGGGAAGGATGCAGGAAACAAAGCCGAGTTCTCAGAGTCAGACGCCCACTGGGCGTCTGAACTTGAGAGAAAGCCTTGGTGCCGTTTGTATTCGTGCAGCCACTTTGACCACCATAATGCAAGGCTGCAGGCAGATGGTTGGCTCGAAACCCTCCTTCTCTCTGTGTTGCTTGCCATCATCACCAATCTTTGACAATGAAAGCTAAGGCTCAAATTGCGCAACGTAAAACTTCTCCTTGTGACTCTGGGGGTCTACGAATCATTACGCAGGTGCACCGTTGCAGGCAACATAGACAAAAGTGACCCCCTGAATAAAAAAAGAAAAGGAGAGGCACACGTACCGTGTCTCAGAGTGCCACAAAAAGAAAACAGGTTGGGCTTTGGTCAGCAAATTGTGCTGGCCGTGGTTGCTATTTAGGGTGCTTCAGGCTGGTGATATGTCAGTATCCCCAGAAGAGGATGAGTATGGGAAGGAAAGAATCAGAAAGAAAAGTTGCGCTGGGCTGAAATAAAGGAGCCCACTACTTGCGGGAAGACCAGAAGCGCCGTCAAGCGGGAAGAAAAGGGAAGCCCCGGCCGACTAACATCTTGAAACAAAAACCAAAGTAGTTCAAAATGGAGAAACTTACAAGAGTCTGAATCAATATTGCACAAACACCATTGATTGTTCTTGGGCAGGGGCCTGGCCTAATTGGCAATTATGAACCTGAGATTTGAACGATAAGGGCGTCGCTGTGATTGAACGCCCCGGAAATTCGCGTTAATTGCCCTCCGCAGGGAGAACTTATCACGGGACCTGATGGCGGCCAATCGTGAGGCTGAAATGAAGACTGGTAACGTCCAGGTACTGGTGGTTTTGTTATCGGGTTCCTGGTGCAGGGGTAATGAGATCTGGTTTGTGCTCCTCAAATCTTGGGTTTCCTTTCTTGCGCTCGGCCGGTGACTGGTCTATCTTGGGTACCTGGGTGTGGATACCAGACGATCTTGCGTTTCCTCAAAGTCGATCCGAAAGCAGCAGAGAAACAGTGTCTGTGGCAAAAAAGGTGAGTGAGTGGGTGTTGCCTCAACAGCAGGGAGCAAAGTCAGTTCCGATGGTCCGCCATCACCCATCATCATCCTCCTTCCCCAAAGCTGCCTAAGGTTGGGAGGGAAAAACTGCCTTGAGGAAGGGGGCTGGGTTTGTGCATTGCATCACGGCATTCATGGTGAATGGTGGTGATGCCAAGTCTATCCCCTTGCAACTTGACAAGGTGCCAGATTAACGAGCTAACTCTAGCCAGATTTTTGTCTTTTTTTAAAGTTATGAATGATTTAGAGGAATAGGTATGGCGGATAGAACACAAAAATAAACCATGGCCAGAGAGAAATGTTGGAAATAATGCATACCTTGACACCTGGAAAGGTCCGTTGGGGTCTGTTCGTTGCAGGGCTGACTGCGCCACTCGCGGAAAAGAAAGAAAGGTGAGCGCCGCGAGATTTGCTGTGGCCAATAGAAATGGGCCTTTGTGCGTCGTGGGTGGGCCACTCGGTCGGTGTTGACCGGCGAGTTTTTTGCTGGGACGGGACTCGGGCTGAGCCTTCACCTGGCAGGAAAAGCAAGAATGGTCTGTTTGCAGCTGGTGCACCACTTGTTGTTGAGACTCGGAGCACGGATAAAGTGTGCAAGCGAAGCAACGTCAAAATAAAAAAAAAATAAGAAGTGGCGGTTGTTGATTGAATAGAGTTTTGGTTGTGGCTTTGAGCGACCTTATTGGGCAACGTTTTGGTATAATTACCAGAAGAGGGCGCGCGAAGGCGGCCGTTGATTTGACGAATAATTTTTGGGGTTTGTCAGATCGGCTTCCACCCACGCTGGAACGCTTGACAGTGGAGTGGTCGATTGGGTGGTTGATTGGTTGTGCGAGGGAAAGGAGGAGAGACGAGGGAGAGGCGAAAGATGATTTGAGGGCGCGAACAGAGTTCTTTAACTGCAGGATTTGGTTGGATGAATCAGCTCAAAAGTGGGGCGACCCGCAGGAACCCAGCAGATTTTTGCAGGTTTCTTTCCCAAGTGGCTGGCGGGGGTGAGAGGAGGGGTCCAGCTCCGAACCTACGCAGTGGGAAGGAGGGGGTGTCGCTGCAAGAAAAGGTCTTCTTTGCGGGGCGACCATTTCCATGCAGCACAACCCTCCTCGGTCCCCTCCAAAGCCAGCAGGGTACCAATGGAAAACAAAAGAATGAAAAAGGAAGAAATGCAACAGACCGTTTGGGGGACGCGACGCGTGCTGTTTCCCCAGATTTCGTTTTACACGGCACCTCACACCTCCATCCCCCATCACCAACTAACTACCAATCACCACCATATGTACACTAGGGATACACACGGTTGTTGGGGTTGACCCGACCGCGCTTTGCTGCCTTGTCTCTCGGGTACACGACAGCGGTTGAGCCCGGTGGGCAGAGACAGGTCACAGGTTGACACTGTGTACGAAGCACGCAGTCAAACAAGCATCAACAGTTAAAACCCCTCGTCCTTGTATCATCTTCTTTTCTTTTTCCTTGCGATTTGGATGACGTGACATTTGTTACGTGACTTTATCTTGGCTCCGGGCTCAACGCGACGGGACCTCCCCACCACAACCACCTGGTAGTTGTGTATCTGTACTTCTAGTATTGTGCTTCCACAATCCCATCAGCCCTCTCATCAGAATCATGACGACGACGGCAACCAGCCCTTTCACTCAAAACTGTAAGACATCGGAACAGGGTAAAACCGCACTACCTACTCCGGACTCCGTCATGTCTGGGACAACCTGGACAGGCGGGTGGAGAGTCCAAAGATCGGCATAATCATAACTGGAATACCTATCTAACAGACACTCCCATTTCACAACAACTCCAGCTCTCGCTGTTGTGCTTCTGTGGTCTGCCTAAATTTAGCCCAAGCAACGTCACATACAATACGAACTATTTTCGGGGTCTTGGGGGGAAAATATGGGAATATCCGATGCCCTTTCATACACCCATGGTCGTGCTCACATATCAATATCGTCAACAAAAGCTGTTCTACACTAGACAGGCAGGCCAGATTGATTGAAGCGTGGCGAGACGAGGCCAGCGCATCCATTGGAGCCCAAAAGTCGGTGTGGACCAAATCTGGAGACCGCCCATCCAGAAAAGACTCCACCGGGCTGCCGCCTTCGCAACCTCGCCTGGGAGCCCAACCTGAACGCCATCCCGGCCGATGCCGAGGGAGTAAGCAGATCACAGAGAAAAGGCACCAAGGCTGAAAGATGGCGACCACTCCTGGAACTGGGTCACGGGGTCGCCAGATGGTCTCAGATTTGGAGGTTGTTCCAAGGTGTGGGTGACTGCGTACCCCCTCGGTGTCCTCCCCCGCAAATACCGTCAGGTGTAACACTGTGCCGTAGCCATGGTAGTGTCGGTATCGTTCTCCGCGGCGAAAAGGTTGACCGAGCTATGCTGTGATTGGGGCCATGAACGAAGGAACTTTTCATATACATTAGGTACTTGAGTGTCTTATTAATAACGTGAAAAATATGCTCAATACTTGGTATGCAGTAAGAATGGCGAGCTATATATCGAAAACATGAGGGGAACCAACACAGATGCATAATAAATCCTGACAACACACACACACACACCATTTCTCATTAGAAACCTGAATGAATCGGGACGTGTTCGGCTGCGCCACTTGTCTGCATGGAACTCTGGGAGTGTGTGAACAAAGATGCGCAAGGCTGTGCAAGGTTGGCAAAGAAGAATCGGTTGGATGAGAAGCTACGGAAATTGAGAGGTTTGAGCATTGTGAGTGGTCAAAAAATGTTTCCATTTATCAACGAATCAAGATGGTCTGCCAGGCTCCCTTCCATCATTTGTTCCACAACCTAAACCACATCATCGGGAGAGCAGAAAAAGCTGGAAGGGTGTGCTGTACGAGCGCGAAATGCCTTGTTGGGACAGCCCGGATCTCCCGCACACCCACCATTACAAAAGTTCCTATCCGACTGAGTGTTTCACACAAAGTGTGTGTGTGTGTGTGTGTGTGGCAGCCACCATCATTCCCTCAGACATAGCTGATTTATACACCCTTGTCAATTGCAGTGTTGCAGTCAACCATTTTTTCAACCTCAACTTCATCTCCCCCGACTTCCAAGATGCGCACCGCGATTTCCACATTTCCACCGTATATGAGATGTAATTTCTTGTGCAAGTGCGGGATCGGCCGGCGCCTGTCGCATAGCGCGTGAGTGCTGCATCCAATGACGATCAGAATCACATTCAACCTATTTTATTACTGGCATTCTGACGCATCTCGCGGGGCTACCCCGGATTTGACGGGTGCAATGCTTGCATGGAGCTACCTTTTGGCTGCTGTCTGTCTCATTCTTGGCCCTTGTCCCTCTGACTTCATCGCAGAATTTATGATGCGCGCGATACACGCAGCTGTCCAACTTTTTGTCATCCCAAACCGATGACGGTCGATCTTGTCTCTGATGATCATGATATTTGTTCGCTATCCCATTTCAGGTAATGAGCTCTCTCACCTACCCTTGTTGACACCAAAAGCTTTCTGGGAACGAATGAAGGCGTCCAGGTTACACTTCTTGGTCTCGATTTGACGAGAGCTAAAACCTCGATGCTTATCTGAGGAGAAACCTTTTTTGCCAAGAATTGTTTGTGATGGTTTGAGACTTTTGACATCAAACCTAGCAAGAACCAAGACATGTGAACTTCCAGATGGGGCATCTCGGCACGACTTGACGCCACCGGATGTGTGTGTGCTCTGGAGCAGCAGATTGGGCGTGTGTGGTGATCACTTAAGAGATACTCACCTTACGGAGTACGCAAGATGGGATCAAAAAAGAAAAAGAAAAAGAAAAAGAAATAATGTAATTATACCTCATGTCAAATTACAATTTGTTGGGGAGTAGGTAATAATGTACCTGATCTATCAGGGGGTGTAGATTAGGCATTGCCCGGACCTTTCTCGTATAACGAAAATATTGTCAGAAAACTAAACTGCCACTTGCTCATCTCCGAAACACTACAATTTGATAAATCCTTTTCTCGCACGAGGGGGGACTTTCGGATAATACCTTGTATCTGACCGCTTGTGGCGCTTTCTGATCCTCGTCATGAGATGGATGGATGTCCCTTCGGTGAGAGAGAGGGAGACATTCCACAACAGTTGGGACTAGTGGACGTTGTGATGCTCAATAATTGCTACGTAAAACAATACTTGTCTGGGATGGTTGGATTCACTTGGATTTGTATTCGTGCAGTGCGTTCATTAATTGGGACCTGATGACCGAAGCAGAGGAAAACTTGATGCCATGTCTATATAGTGGATGTTGTTTGGTTTTGTTTTACCTTGGCAGGGGGGAGGCGATCCCATCTTGGGATTGATCTCAAAGGCTTCATTGGTGTCTGCATGGGTATTACTAGGACGTCTTGGAAACTTGACCACTTAGTGTATGAAGGAGATGATTGCTTTTGATTTGACCTCATTCTTGTTGCCTACCTCATCAGAAAGCCGTTCCCTACTGATCACACTTCACTTTGCTTTCAAGGCAGGTTTCAGCTACAACTCCACCTTTTTGGTCACTTCAGCTGCAACCTGCCCACTTCTATTGGTAACACTGGAACGTCAGATGATGAAGACGTGATGTAAGTTTCCCGTCAGGAGGCTTCAAGTTGTGATCAGGAGTTATCACGGAGAAAGAGGGTTTTGAGACGTCTGAGTTCGTGATGATCTGTCGGTCATGAATGACCAGCGATTAAAGAACTGTAAGTTAATGATGGTAGAATTATTGCAGCCTGAAGAGATTTCGGGGACTTTGGTGGAGGCTCATCCGTCCATTTTGCTTTCCACGGCATCCAATGCTCTGCCTAGGTACCTACGCACCTGCCCCCCAAGTCCGATATCGTAGAGAGGGGACACACAATCCACGAATTCAACTTTCCTAGACTTTCTGGGAAACTTCAAAATTCCTCTCCGGTATCTATCACTGTCAACAGTACAAAAGTACATCGCCACCAGTTTCCACTCCAGGTAGTACTGCCTTAGTTGTCGTTACTTTTACCTTTGACTAACTATTGGGGAGCCACAGATATCAAGGACAAAATCTGCAAGCACTCTGCCGAATATGCATCAACGCCAGCTCCGCATTGTCAGACACGGCAGGAAACAAACACAACATGGTTGCCCCAACCGCACTCGGCGACTCAACAACAAGACTACCTTACAGACGACAAGTGGCATAACAATCCTTCCCGGTCTTCCCACAGAAGCCTTGACGGTACCACGTCTGGCTTGTGCCAGCGCTGCACAATATCGAGACCAATGGCGACGAGCTGACATGCAAGGTAACCCAACGGACAGATAGGCCAGCCAAGCAAATTTCTCAGTGGTCAGGCTTGTTTGGTGGATGATGGGGCGATGCTGAACATCGGTGTTGACGAGATGAATCGGGAGGAGCAGTTGGCATGTGTACTTCTCGGATTCTCATACAGAGACGGCAGAAGTGTTGTGGACGTAATCCATTTGCATCCTACCTTGCTGTCATCACAGTCCCACGGACAAGACAGTTGACCAGTTGATCAAGACCAAGACAGACACGTCAGCAAAACACGAAGCACCTCAGACGGGGAAGGAGGACAGACAAACTCAACCACAGAGCTAGCTTGTGTCGAGCAATGTTTGGTGGCAACCAAGGTCGAGACCAGTACATCCTCTGCTGAAACAGCCCAGAGAAAAACAGCGAAAGTACCGTTGAGAAACAATCTGGCTGGCGTCTACTCAGTCTTGGTTGTTGGATAGAGCTTTTTATGAACGGCGACTGAGTCTTTGGAGACTAGCAAGGAGATAAGCGCAGCACAAGGGAGACTTCATGATGGTTGTCTGGTCATGGTTGACTCAACACCAATCAGAGAGTCGCACTCAAACAGCTTCTGGAGCTGACTTAGATGTTTTCTGCGGTATACCGACCATCAGTGCCCTACAATGGGTGCATAGTCTCCCTCCTCGGCGTGTCCAAGATTGCCTTGAGTCTGCTGGTCGATACGATCTCCCTTGATTCCACCAAATGAACTTGCAATCTCCCAGAGAACAAGGTAGAGACCATCAGAACCGCTGTGTTACCTCTGTTGCATTATTGCCCGGTAACTGCAGTAATTTACAAAGTCAACGAACACCCACCGGGGGAGAAAATTGGGATCAATATCGTAACACTTAACAAGGTGCGGATCGATGTCAGTCAGGGACTTACGCGGTTACGGGCATTTTCCTGCAGACAAAATGGCACACATATCCCAAGAGCGGCTAACAGGCTGGAGGGTTCCGGCAAGTGGTTCATCGACCCCTATGGGCAAAAAGGCCAATGAGCGTAGAGCATCTGTCATGAGGGTGGCATAAGCTAGAAACTCTCCATCAGTTCCTGGAAAGGACAACTAGCAAAAAGACCTCCATGTCAGTTGCAGTACCGCCATGAGAAACAGTTGTCAAGCACTGTGAATGCTGCATCGAGGGTTATGGGTGTTCGACCAGCCAACGATATATCGAGGGTGCAGAGGACGAAAATGGCCGCAAATCGAGGCCATTGTGCTGTGGTGTTACCAACCGAACTGGCGCGCGCTCTCCTTTTCAATCAATATTTCAGGCTCAAGGTCGTACCCCGAGGTTTGAAGCCTTGACCAATGGACTTGCAGGCGCCGACGTCAAAAGAGGAATCTTGAACAGAAATATGAGGATCAAACGGCCAACGGCAACTCTCCCAACCGCGTCAACAGTGTCGTTGGTAAACATATTGAGGAGAAGCTTAAGCGCGGTTGGGTCCAGCGGAGTCCATGGACTCTTTGTCAGGACAACCATTGGGGTTATTTGGCCATGACGGGGAGCGGGGGTCTTCTCGAAACTTATGGCGCGCGCTTTGCCGGACATACGCAGACGGCAGCATCCAAAGATACCGATTTAGGGTTGTTTGGTTCAGATGCTGTCAATAACAGAATAGAAGCCGCAGAGAAACACCAAGTTGCCGCCCACATGGCCTCGCTTTGCTATTATAAACTTGGTCCCGGCGATGGGCGGTTATACGGGCGGATGTGTCGTGCATATATATCTCCGGGTTCCCAGCAGGATGGTTCCCAACGAGATGGTCGAAGCTTATTGTCCTGTTGTATCCATCATCAAAAGTTCACAGGCCGGGCCCGTGATACCACAACAACAACAACAACAACAACAACAACAACACGACGACGTCCTCTTCCTCGCACCTCGGACCCTAATCTCGGTCCTTTTGCGGTTTCTATTCTCGACTTGCCGTATCACAAACATTTTCACATCTCACGGCCACGAAAAAGAAATTCGGAATATCATCGTCGCCTCCTCATCATCATCCAGCTGTGTGGTTGACGTTGTTGGGTAAGCGGCAAGGGCTGACCAATCAGAGGTTCATGTACTAATAATATACCTTAGCGCCCATCCCTGCTGCAGGTTCCAGGACGCGCGACCAATCAGACGCACGAACCCCATCATTTCCATCATCAGGGCGGTTGAGGTACCGACACCCATCACGATCCGTTGAATTCTTTCGTTTCTCGGTCTGTCTCGCCGCAGCCGCCCGACATCAAGTTGGAACAGACTTGCTTTTGCGAATCGGATCCTCCGATCTGGTACCTGGGAGTCCTCTCTTTTGGTTATCTTTTTTTTTCTTTTCCTTTCTTCTTTTTCTCTCCTACAAGTCGAAAAACGTTGGAAAAAATAAGTGTTATAAGCGCTCGGCTCAACAGGCGGTAAGTGCTTTTTTTTTTTCTCTCTTCTTGGTGCCCCGCCCCCTCGTTCAGTTATGGCCGTCCGAATTTGTGTGAGAGGAGGGATGGGATGGGATGAGTGTGTGAACACCGCACAGACTATTAGCTTCGAGCTGCAACCCGAGTCACACCAAAGCAAATCCCCCATCTCAGCACACTTCACTGCCGCCCTGGAACCCCTGTCAATCCGTCGCTTCTCGCTTGTCGAGTAATGCCCCACCACGGACGGCCTTCTAATTTGCTACTGCCTTTTAACATCCCAACCCACTCGACCACTCATCTCCCTCCTTCTCTTCACACTGCCTCCCTTTGATATTTCTCTCTGGCTGACTCCTTTTCTCTCTGTGTTTGGCCTATTATTCAGACCATACATATACAAATCTAAGATCCCCCCCCCGGCTTGGTCTCCAGCTTGGGCCCGATTAAAAAAACGAACAGCACTGGTTGCCGTTAGCTCCCTTTACCACATCACACGCCAACGAGACCCATATCATCACTTATAACCGTTTGGGCTGCCCACCCCTCCACATCATTGCTTCCTTGAACTGTCCTCCACTGTTCACAAAACAGACACCGCCATAATGTCGTCCACTAAACCCACTCTCACTATCTCGACGCCCAAGACGGCAAACTTCCCTCACATTCCCCCACCTCCTTCAGAGCTACGGTCCGCCATCTCGCTCCCTTCTGCCGTTTCTCTCACTCCTTTGTCGGCAATTTCTAGGACTTCGGCATTCAGGGATCCTATCCCCTCGTCTGGTCTCCCCTCTGCAGGTCTTCCGTCTGCTGGTCCATTTAGCGCCACTATCAGGCTTGATCAGGACCTCCAAAAGACTCCCATCACGCCTCCTGTGGCATACTTGGACTTTCTAAAGGGAATGTCACTGATCTCCCCATGCCTCGCTTCACCACCACAAACAGGAAAGACGGCCCTTAACCGAACCAGCACTGCCAGCACTCTCAGCAGAACCAGCAGCAATGATTCAAATGATTCTGACGACTCAGAAAAGGACATCAAAAGTGAAGCAATCGAGAGTGGCCCTTCCACAGCTCGAACAGAAGTTTCTTGCGAGTGTGGAGACGAGGACAAGGATAAAGACAATAAAGACAAGGAGAAGATGAAGAGCCCAGCGTTCAGGCCCAAACCGATTGACGTCAAGTTGTCCAACACAGCTCGCGGCGCATCCAACTGCCCAATGTCAGCCCCTGCAGGCGACCCATCAATATTTCCCAGCATGAAGCTTCCAGCCTCGCCCGCCATCTCCACTGCTGGCATTTACTCACCAATGTCTCCACCCAGTGCGGCATCGAGAAAGTCTGCATTCGACTGGGATGCAGCGCTTCAGTCTCGACGATTTGCTGAAGCTGCAGGGTCAAAACGGCCGGCCGCACCAGAAAGCCCCTCGACCAACGGTCCCGCTACCGCCCCCATCAAGTCATGCATGTCACCACGCACACACGGAAGGAAAGAATCGAGGTCAGGCACAAGGCACGTAAACATCCGTGAGGTTATCACAAGGACCGTAACATACACACCACGGATGGCACCGGCACCTAAGGGAAAGCGAAGAAAGCTTGACGCCGAGACTGCTGTTCAGTCATGAGGGGTCGTAGAAAGGGAGGGCATGCAGTGTGACATTACCACCGATTGGCATCGGCACCGGATTCCGTCAATAATAATCCCCACAACTGTTTCCAACATGATCGCCCAAAAAGAGGGGTGCCGGATAACACCCATTTTCTGTTCCTTTTGTTTTCCACATACATATATTTACTATTATCTTGTCATCAACCATGATGGCTCACACCCCATTACGACGGGATAAACACACTCAACAATAACAACAGCAAATACTTTTCTTCACTATCTACTGGCGTCAAGGAAACGGGAAGAAAAGAAGCAGAAGGGAGAAAGAGGACTGGAGAATGGAGTTTTTTTTCTTTTTGCTCTTTTTTTGTTAAACTGGGAGGGAGGGGCGTTGCAGGACGGCGTCTGTTATATCAGTGTCTATCCTTTTTTTTTTTTTTTTTTTTTTTACTTGGATGGAAAGGAACTATCATGACGAATTTTGATACCAATGAAACAAACAAACGGGAACTTGTTTTTTGTGTGTCAATCGACAAACACATTTTGGGCAATATAGGTCGAAGAGCTACGTACAGTACAGTACATCACATAGTACATATATATAAAATGTAAATCTGCAGTAATTCTGCGAAAGAAAAAAATAACAATGATAATAAAAAATGATATTGCCTCCCCCCCTCTTTTTTTTATTTTTTTATTTTATTTTTATTTTTATAATATATAAATGACGTGGTCAATCAAAACGGCTTATTTTAATGAAGATGTTAAATTTGTTTTATGCTTCTTTTTTGTTTGTTTGTTTGGTTGGTACAGGTAGTGGTTGCGTGCACTTTTTTGTATGGAGGGTGTGTGTGGGTGACCCAGATCTGCGGGCATATGATTTACATGACAGCTGAGGCACATGGCAAGAACATGGAATTTTTTTTGGTTGTCGTACACTGTACATTATGCAGTTTGATTGGAATGGTCACTCCCTTTATTTGATCACGAAGGGGGAATTTTTTTTATTTTTATTTTTTGGAAAAGAAATGAGTTGTCAATGTCACGATGATTATTATCTCTGAAAAAACATGGTTCCGAAAGGAGAGTTGTTAGAATGGGTACGTTTAGGTATCTCGTACCTAGTATACAAGCCTCGAATAGCCCCCAATAAACAGCCACTTCAGCAGAGATTCATTCAAACTCAGCTTTTCAATTTCCATTTTTACAGCTTGAATTGAGAATTGATTAAGCCCCCTAATCTTGTCCCTCATCTCAAGCAATGTGGCAGTTTCATCGAAAAAAAAAAAAAAAAAAAGAAAAGAAAAGAAAACCCCCCTCCACCTCCCCCGAATATCCAAATCCAGTAAAGCGTAATCCCGCCCGCATGGAAATGGGTCGTGTTTCCCCGGCCCCAGTCCGTTTCTTGGTGGTGGTGTTGAGCGCTTAAACCCCAGTTCAAACTAACCAGTAATAAAGTCCAGGAAAAAAAAAAGGGATCCATCACTTCTTCCATCCGGGGTAATGATTGGTTTGGTTGTGGGGGGCTTTTTAAGCGCCCGTGAGAATTCCACCGTTACTGGAAGATAATAATCCGTTGAGAAATCCGTACTTGAGAAAGACAGTTTTTGGTGGTACAACAAGTGACGTTTAATAAGACTTGAGGAGAGAGAAATAATTTCTTACAGTAACTTGCAAAAATAGAGGTGTCAGTCAGTTTCTCACTGTTTTGCGTCGCGTCCCTGCAAGAAACCTTGGATAGCTGGGCAAACATTAAACGCCAATAAGAGTAACACGGGAGGCCTGCATCCGTGATACCTAGGTGAGCAGCGTGACACTGTATGCAATCACCCCGTCAGTCAACTTTCCTTCTCGTCGCTCCGCAAAATCCAAATAAGGTTATGTTGGGAAGGGGGTGTTGAATGGGAGGCCTAGCCGGGGGGGAGTAGACATCAATGTCACCTTGGGCTGAAGATGATGCCTTTTGGTTTCAAACACTCAAGTTTACATTCAGCATCCTCAAAATAGGTATCAAGTTTCGAGATAACATACACTAGAGTAAGAAGTCCTAGTCTAGGTAGTATACTGCACTTTGCCGTTTCCCATCACATGCGCCTTATAGGGATCAAAGTGCAGATTTCAACCCTGATTGGCTCAAGAGATTAGATTTGCAACCTGCAGAATGCGATCTGATCCCCCTCCAACATATCTGCCTTGTTGGGGAAGCCTTCCCCCAGAAAGCAAAAGATTGGTCACTCAGATGATGAGCCAAGGTATCTTACCCAAAAACCTGAAACCTTGCCCAGTCTTGAAGTCGTCAACCTCCCCGACGGGAAACTTACAGTCCCTGCATGTTTCAAAGTCTTTGGAGAGAACGTTTTGAAACAAAGTCGACTTTGCATCTACACTAAACCTCCTATATTTGGAAAATGTTTTTAATCTCTTTTTGCTAGGTTTCCACGTGTGTGACACAATCTATATGTCATCACTGAGTGAAAAAAAATGCAATCCGGCGTTTCCGTGCAGAACAACAACGCCAACACCAACACCAAATGTTGCTATTTCCATCTCTCATCACACTTCCAAAGCGGGCGACACGGACAAATTGTGACGAAACCCACAGTTTTAAAATCACTTCAGAGGTCGGACTTCTTTTGCCACGGCGTTGCAGAGAGCGACACGTACTCCCGCTCCTGTCAAAACATGTATCCACAGCCGTTGAGCATCGCTAAGCCGATCATTGGCGGTCTTGACTTCAGCAAACATGACCTCCCCCTTTTGTTCTTGTTGTTTTTGTTGATGATAAACCCCCTCATTGGTCTGTGAATCCGTCTTTTCCGGACGCCAAAGAATCAAGTCCGGGACACCTCGCCCGCGGTCCTTGTAGTCTTCTGCAATGACTTTGCACACGGCGGCAAGAGCTCCGCCGTCAAAGCAGGCCACGAGCTCTGCCAGGTCATTTATATCAAAATCCCAATTAAGCCCAACAACACATGTCCGCCTCTCCGACTCACGTTCATGCACTTCCCTCAGTATTCTCTCTGCATCGCCGTTGGCTATCTCGACAAGCCGATGATTTATCTGACTTGAACGGGCCGGATAAAAGGCATCGGTGAAGAGGTCGAGTGGACAAGTCTGATATGCCGTCTGAAAAACGTTTGGGACGTAGACAAATAGCACATCAAAGAACAAGTAAGCGAATAGGGTTCGCAGGATCCCTCCTTCACTGTGATATCCTTTCCACCCCTCGCTCCGGTAATGTGATAGGCACATCTCTTCCACACGAACCTGCGGAGGCTTGCCGTTCTCATCCGGGACCCCTAGCTCGTCAAGCCACGTGGTCTTGGTTGTTCGCCCTAGCTTGTTCCCGTTTCCTGGGTCGTCACGCACTAATTGGATACCCCTGACGGTGTGCTCCTCGGGTTCGAGAAGTTTCACATGACCAAAATCATGCCTTGACCGAAAGGGGACGCCCAGCCTCTTCTCAAGCTTGAGCAGCCGCTTCTGAAGGTCGAAATGATAGATTAGATGGCAATCTCGATCTTGCAATCCAGTCTCGCAAGTGATTAAGGCTATTTGCAGCCATTGTTTCCTTTGGATGTCGAGATGAGTTGACCTATGCCCTGGGTCGTTCTTCCACATGTAATGTTCCTCCAGCAGCGCTTTACGCTGATACCAATACCCACGGCGGGAAGGATGGAATAATCGTTGACTCAGGAGCTCAACCAGGAGCGCATGTTCTTCTTTGTACCGGTGTAGACGCCCAAGAACCCAAGCTGCTTTATGTGCGATTCGAGTGAAAGCATGAGCGGCGTTGAACCGTCTGAGATAACCACCTTCGCCAAACTCATAGACATTATCTTCTCTATGCTGCTCTTCCTTGATAAGCTCTCTCCAGCGAGGTGCGATGTCTTCAAAGAGCTCCAGAGCTTCGAGAAATCCCGCTTTGCCGCTCCTACTTGTGTCAAGGATTTCGTCAAGTTCGAACTGCTTCCTCATTGAGAGTTCAAATTCGACAAGATGACGCCGAGAAGGAAAGATGTTTGATGATCGGGAAACAATGTACTCGGGAAAGTTCCTCCGAGCAGCCTTGGCCAATATGATGGTTGTTAGAGACTTTTCCGTCCACTCGGTCGATCGATAAAAGACCAGATGAACCCGTTCAAAAAGTTTGAAGATGGGTTCCGAGAGCCTGATAAGTGGTCCAGTGATGGCGAATATCCTGGCGAGAAAGTATGAGTTCCGATTCGAGTCTTTGGAATCTGTTGAACCATCCGAATCTGAGCGACGTAGGCCTACAGAGAAGAGGCTCGACTGTCTGGCGCTGTTGTGGCAGAAAGCCTTGATTATTTCGGGCTTGGTTTTGCCTAGCACAAATACCTTTCCTTCCTTGGCGAGCACCTTTAACTCATTCAAGCTGACGAGTGTAGCAGCTTCCTCTAATGTGGTGACCGAGGATTCGGAATTGTCTGCAAACATAAATGAACGACCTAGTAGCAAATCTTCTTTCTCTTTTCCATCTTTCAACTGGTCGTCTGGTAGGCTCCGAGACCGTTGAAGATCTGCAATGGCATCTTCGATGTTTAATATGTCGGTGTAGTGGTTGAGACTCTCAAACCTGTGCCATGATGCTGTTTTGCGCAGAAAAAGCCGTACATATCTGTTTGAGTGTCAGAAGACGGCATTCTGAGGGTTTCGTGCTTGAAGAGGTGCACTCACAGATATTGAGCTTCATAACTGAGATTTTTCCACTCATCAAAGACATCTTTTTCCTTGATGTCAAACAGATGAGACTCATCCTCCAGAACGGTGTCCAACGCAAGGTTGAAGGCATCCACATAGATTGAGTTCTTTCCGGGGACCCATTTTCGGTTTTCTAGCCTTGTGGATGCGCTGTCAGCGGCGTCATCCTGACCGGACTGAGATGCACGCATCGCCTCATATTGCTGGATTGCTACCTTATCCGTGGCGACCGCAGGAAGGGAAACTTCAAACGCTGTTTGATGGGGGTGGTCCCCGTCGTCGTCATCATCAATATCGCTGTCCAGGTCGCCCGAGGGAGTGTTGACAGAGGACGAATCCTCGTCATCGTCGCCGCCACTGTTTTTGCCCTCCTCCTTCCCCACCCGGGCTTTCTTGGACGGTGGATCTTGAAGAGGAAGCTTTCCTTGACGTCTTTTGCTAAGATTTGCAGATCCAGATCCAAGTGGGGTTCGGGTATCATTCCCGTCAGTCCTGGCAGGGAACTTAACGTTATGTCTTTGAATGAAGTGATCCATCGAATCGAGTCCTCATCCGAGTTGGAATAATGAAATAGTAGGTGGGTTCATGGTGAGATGGGACATGAGCCCACTTCTCCTGTAACTGCAAAAGTGAAATTGTGAAAAGCTCAAGGTCAGGACGAACTCCAAGTAGGCAGAAAGCGCGAACCCCGGTCCCCTAGTCTGACGCAAGTTCCAAAAAAATCCAATTGACATTCAACCAGAGCAACGCGGAATCCCGTGACCTCGCGCAAGGGGAACAATGAAATGCAAAAGAAACAAGCAAAAGTGGGGGCGCGCCCTCGAATCATCCACTCAATTCATCTTGCAACCTACCCAATCCCCAAAAAAAGTTCCCGGTAGTAACTATCTGTCCATACAGAGCAGAGCAGAGAGACCGACCACACAACCAAAAAAACCTGTATTCCGTAGAACCTGACCACAATGCCAACCCCGCCAATCACGCAAACCCCCGTTCCCTTACCCAAAATCCCAGGATACACACCTCCTGCCTCCTTTCAACAACAACAACAACAACCCTCAACAACAACAACAACAACAACATCAGAAGACACTCCAATGGCCGATCATCATCAATCCCGAACCACCACCCCAGTTCCTTTACCCCCAAACCCCGGAACAGCATCCAACTCCCGCGCGGCATCACAACATCCTTCCGACCTTATCCCTCCTCCTCCACCTCCTCCTGCTCCTGCCCCTGCTGTTCCAACTTCTTCCAGCCAAACAAAGACAGAACAACAGTATCAATTCCCATTGGAACCTCCTCTTCACGGCGCACCAGTACGGCAATACCTAAATTCCAAAGTCACGGGAGTGTTATTGGAGGGAATGAAGATTTTGGCTAGGGATCAGTAAGTACATAGATACACGCAACAATCCAATTTTGCTAAAGAATAATTCAATTGACCCAAATTAGACCAAAAGATCCATTAAGAGTTTTGGGCGAGTATTTGCTTCAGAGGTCAAAAGAAGTTGAGGGCGTTGATGCTGAGAATAAAACAAATGGAACGACGAGTAAATGATAAAAGCTCGACTTCGCGAACAGTCTAATAGCAGCTAATCAAGAACTCTGTGGTTTGCTTTTGAGTTGTGTTCAACACGGTCCAAGTAAACAAGCTCCTCTGGCTGCCCAAGTCGAAGTCTTTACTGGGCAATTCTTACGCTAGTTGCGACTTTGTTTCTTCTTTTGGTGTCGAGGGATCCGGAAGCATTGGGAGTTAATGTCAGAGGCATAATGGGTGGAGGGTGTATTGCGATTGGCATAGCTGGCTTTAATCATACTTCCGCACCATCATGTCGTTTTAGCATCGCTTTTTGTTACGTTTATTCAAATGAGAGACGCAAATTAGAATGAAAAAAAAAATTGAGGAAGAATCATAATCTCATTGTGTCTCATGCATTGAAGGCAGAGGAGACGACGGGTAATACCCAGCCTATGATATCGCAATGTTGGTGATTTCTTTGAAAATGCAAGTTTCATTTCCATTTCCCATTCCCAACTCCATGAATATAACTTGCGAAAAACCGGAAATATTCCCCAGAAACCAGATCCCTCCCTTTCACCCACACAACCCGCGGCACGGATCCGACACGCACTCCAGTTTTTATAATCACCCAGTGATATTCATCGCTTAAGCAACGAGGGTGCTGGCAGTGGAGGACTCGTACTTCCAGGTGGGAGGGAGGACACCGACGGTCTTGTAGTAGCGAGCAAGACGGTGGATACGGGACTCAATGAGAATGAGGCGGAACTTGCCATCCTTGTCCTTGCGGTTGCGCTCAAGGTGCTTGCGAACGGCAACAGCCTTCTGGATAAGGTCTAAAAATTGACGTGTCAGTAAATGATAACCGAGCAAGCATCATGAATCGAGAGAAAACTTACGGAACAAGTCCTCAGGGATAGAAGGGCTCAGGCCTACGAAAGGTCACTCTGTCAGCCAAATGACCAAGCAGAGGCATAATTTTGTATGTACAAGAGATGTTTCCATCATCTTGTATTCCATTGTATACGTTTCCCATCTCTTGATAATAACACAGTTATCTTCCTTCTATCGCTCAAAGCTCCAAAGACGTCGAGGCGAGTCGATGATCGGAAAGTTTGCGTGTGTATCGTCTGTGGTATACATATATTCATGGTCATACGGGAAGGGGGATGTATATCATACCGGCGCTCTTGAGGATACGGAGGATCTTGTTTCCTGTTTTCAACTCCCGTCAGCATCTTTTTCTTTGATCTCTTTGTTCAAAATTGAGCAAAAACATACCGGTAACGACCTTGACCTGGGCAACGCCGTGGGAGTCACGGAGGACAACACCGATCTGAGAGGGGGTAGCACCCTTCTTGGCGAGCTTGCAAATCTGGTCAACGACCTGCTCGGGGGTGGTCTTGAGCCACGCAGGAGGGTTGCGGGAATAGGGGATAGCGGAGGCAGAAATGCCCTTGCCCTTGGAGTGAAGACGACCCATTCTGACGGTGTTGGTGTGGGTGGTTGACTGGTGGTTGTCGAGTCGGTCGTTTGAGTCGCAAAGAGTTCAAAAAGAAGGAAGATTGCAAAGGCTGTCACGAAATTTACCCCAGCTTGCGATAATTCGGTGGGCGGAAAAACCAGTGGGGTGTGTTAGGGTCAAAGCTGTGATTGGTTGAGATGGACTGCCATGTCACGTGATTCTCTGTTCCCAAGGGCGGTCAGTCTTGGAAAAGATTCTGCCAGGGCCTTTGAAAGTTTAAAACTGGAAATTTTTGCTGCAATTGGAACTTCCTCTCTTCCTTATACTTAACATTGGTTTCTCTTCCATGGAAGCAACAATGGCCTCGTCAACGCAGGAAGCAACTTGATACTCTCTTCTCTAGAGCAATCTTGTCGCTTTCGTGGAACTGTGCAACTGGATTTGTACTTCCCGAGACGAATCTAGTATTGGATTCACAGTCTTTGCGTGCCTGTCGCTACACACAAGTACGACCCATCGAGCTTTGTTCTTCTCTCTCTGGTAAGTTACACAGACACACACATCCCCCTTCACTTGCAAATTTCCCCGAAACTGCCAATATCGTGATGATACAACCATTTACATTTTTTCTGGTACCTCTTATGTTAAGGTCCTTCGGGACTTGATGAATTAAACGGACTTCTGATTTCTCTGGCAATCAACCCACCATCATGTTTTCATACATTCAATCTATGACCAAAAAAGCTAACATGATTCAAAGCACAGGATTCTTGACACTTCATAGCCATCTTATTGTTATAGATAATAATACAATCATATCAACTCTGTGTCCCTGCTTGACTGTGACTCTGCAAAATTCATGACGCCCGTTACTAGATTCTGTCCGGCACTTGTTTCTGTTTAATAATTATACATATCACTGACAATCTCCGCTGTCCACTGGAAGAAAAAAAGTAGCAAACCGATATACCCTCTTCGCATTTCCGGCCTTCACTCGAGAATATGAACCTTCATTTACGACCTTTTAACCGGGCTCATTCCAACTCATTTTATGCATTTAAACCCAAAAGCAATTTTGCCTGCAGGTCTCCCTTCAGATTCGCTTACCACGCATCGACATCAAAATTCTCCTGTACAACTCATTATCAGTAGCTGTTACAGAATCAGATATAGACAAATCAGGAAACTTACCTCGGGGAAGAAGGTGGTAACAACCGTTCTGTCGGCAAACTTTCTGCCTGCCAAAGCTTTCAGAGCCTTGCTTGCAGAGTCGGCCGTCTCATACTTGACGTAAATCTTGCCGACGCCGGCAGATTGCTTACTACCCCCAGATGGCCTGGGAATCTTGAGTGAAAGGATCTTGCCGTATTTTTCACACTCCTCTTGCACATCATCACGGATTTCTTGAGAACAAAAGTCAGTATCATCCATAAAAATCGATGCCGGAGGGAGAAAAACATACCTTCGTAGTCATCCTTGTCTATGAGCTCATCAGCCGTCACCATGTTTAGAAGCTGAAGCACTCGGCTCGCGCCACCCTCGACCGATGTGGTTCCGGCAAGCATGGACATGGCATTCACGCCCATTTCGCCAGCAACTTGAGTAATGCCAATGCTGGCCTTTCTGACCTTGAGAGCTTTCTCACCGAGGGTCATGTTATCGAGACCACTGATAGCAACATCGGTAACAGAGGAATCGTAATATTCGAGGAAAGCAATACCCTAAGCAGTGTTAGTAAAAGCATAGAAAAACAGAAAACAGACTTTATAACCGTACCCGAGACTCATTTGTGTGCCTGTCCTTGACTAGCACAAAGGACTTGAGTCTGCCGAAGCTGACAAGCAGTTCTATGATTTGGTCGTCAGTGAGATAGAGCGGAATATTGGCAATGCTAATCTTATTCGGGCTGTCGATCACATTGCGTGATGGGATGAGGGAGTCAGGGTCGTAGTTGGGATCTTCCACAATGGCGGGCACAATGTAGTCTTTGGGCCGACGAATCTTGAGACCGCCATAGGCTGCCTGGTTGCCGTTAAGGCCGTGATCATCGGCCTCCATTGAAATACCATCAAAAGCCAGCGCTATGGTGGCATCGGTATTGGTGCGGAATTCAAGCATGGCGAAACTCCGGTCGCTTGAGATATGGCACAGGAGGCAGGGATCTGGGTTCTCGATGACGTTTAATCCGTTCAGTTGGAGGTTGAAGAAGCTGACGATGCTCTCCTCAGTAGCTGAAGGGGGTATTTGCGAGATAATCAAGCGTCTGGCCTGGCGAGAGTTTGTAGGCTTCAAGGCGGTAGTGTTTGCACTTCCGCCAGACTGGACAAAGGCCTGAAGCTTCACTGGGTCCATAGCCTGCTGCCGTGGTGCTCCCGGAAGAGGAAACATGCCTGATAGCTTGGCCTGTTCTGCCGTGACATTGTCGTATCCAGGAGGCTTGATATCCCATTGTGTAAGACGACGCTTGCGATGAAGAACAGAGACGATGTCGGTCAGATCCGGGGTAGGCTCGCGCTTCTTTGGGACTGGGGATGCGCTTCGGCGGCGCTCTTGTTCCCTTTCGGCAACGCGCTCACGTCGACGACGCTCCTCGGCATCACGGTCTGGCCGGCGGTCTCTCCGCTCATCGTCATCCCGTCGAGATCTGCCAGCGCCGCGGTCACGATCCCACTCTCTGTCGCCGCCCCGATCCCGATCACCACCACCTCCTCCACCTCGCTCTCTTTCGCCTCCCCGTCTGTCGCGCCCAGAATAGCGATCCTCCCGCTCCCTATCACGGTGGCTTCTGCTTGAAGAATAGGCATCGACATCTCCACCCTCGTCGCGACGGGACCGACCACCACCTCCTCCTCCACCACCACCACCACCAGCGCCGCCACTGCGATAATCTGGGGAACGGGATCTTCTGCGTCCACCGCCTCGGTCGCGTCGGTCGTCGCGATCACGTCTGGATCCTCCCTGAAGCACGGTTAGTACCATACTCAATTTCTTTTTAAAAGGGAAGCAAAATACTGGGTGATCTCGGGAGGACCCGTGACGGCCACTATCTGTTTGCGCGTCAGTCATTGATTGTTCATTGTTGGACAGGTTTACTGTATCGATGTACAACATACCTCTGGAGGAATATGCGTCTCCGTTCATGGCTGTGGCAGCGTCCAATCAGGTGAGAATAAATGATTTGGATGGGCTGCTTGTGTTTCTTGTCAATGTATGATGATTGAGGTGTTGCCAGGTGTGTGTCGCGAGCCTGGAACTTTTTTGGGAAACGAATCACGGCCCCACTTTTGGTCTAGCTTGCATCTGAATCCCGCCTGGGTCTTGCCGTCTGCAAGGGACTTGCTGGGCAGGCTTTTTATGTGCTCTCACTTGCATAGGGGCTTGGTCACTTGATTTCACTTTGCCCTTTCTTTTTTTCTTTTTTTCTCTCTCTCTTTTTGTCTTCATTTCATTTTCCCGCCATTGTGGCAAAAGCTCACACTTTGAGCGTTTTCCCCTTCTCATCCATCGTTTGGGATTTGTCGCTGTTAAAAATCCACTTTCACTCAAAATTACAAACTAAAACAATTCGCAATGAGACCGCAACAGTTGTCATCAGAATGGAGGAAATTCCCCCTGAGTTCTGCCGAGCTCTGTATCAACACAACACTTCGATGTGGACGTGGGTCACTCATCTCATCTCATAGAGACATGGTCAAACATCACTTGCTCACATACTTGCAGAATCATTCCGATGGCGAAATATCAATGATGAATGGTGTGTAGTAATGATCATGATGAATTATTTCTCTCCAACATCTAACATGTGCACATGTACCCAGGCATTGTGTTCTTAGAGGTCGCCTCATCTCTTTGAAACAGGATCCTACACACCTTCATTACAAAGTCACATGGCCCAAGACTCCAGAACCAGAAGATGATACAGTTGCTCTCCTCCGCAACTACTTTTCTCTATCCCTCTCGGTGTCTGATCTCTACAAAGAATGGGCAGCATCAGATGCGAATTTCCGGCGTCGAGCCCCAGCATTTACTGGCATCCGAATCCTCAACCAAGACGCTTGGGAGGCACTTGTCGCCTTCATCTGCAGCAGTAACAACAACATTTCCAGAATCAGTCAGATGGTTCTCAAATTGTGTCTTCATTATGGACCCTACGTTGCCAGCATTGAGGGCGAGCCGTTCCATGATTTTCCGAATCCAGAAGCTCTCTCGGGCAGCGGAGTTGAAGCACATCTACGACAACTTGGATTCGGGTATCGTGCAAAATACATTGCAGATACGGCACGTATAGTTTCCAAAGAGAGACCGGCAAATTGGTTAGAACAACTGAGAAATCCAGACGTTACACCGTTGGGTTCAGAAGGACAGGACCACAAGAAAGTGAAGCTTGAGGGAGACCCACCAACTTACCGGGCTGCTCATGAGGCTCTGGTTGGACTAACAGGCGTTGGACCCAAGGTATCGGATTGTGTATGTTTGATGGGCCTCGGGTGGTGGCAGACGGTGCCGATCGATACTCACGTCTGGCAGATTGCTCAGCGTGACTACAGTTTTGGCAAGGGCAATAAGAGCAAAACGATGTCCAAGGCCATGTATGATGCTGTTGGGCAATATTTTATGAAGATATGGGGTCCATATGCTGGGTGGGCGCAGGCCGTTTTGTTTACGGCCAACTTGAAGTCATTTGCTGAGCAGGCCAAGGGAAAGAAGGTCGAATTGAAGGAGGAGACGGTGGTGAAGACCGAGGTCGAGGAGGAGGTGGCGAATGGAGATGGTGAAACCAATACAGTCGTCAAAATTGAGACGGAAGAAACAAAAGCGGTGATCACCAAGGTATCGAAGAAAAGGAAAGCCAACATCAAGGTTGAGGAGGAGAACATCACTATTGACACTGTGGTTGAAGAGGTATCATCAACACGAAGGCAAAGCAAGAGGATAAAGTCGCGGTCGTAGTTAAAAGGAGATTTTTGTAATTGACTTTTTCTTTCATTCCCCAATTTTTCAAACTTATTTTTTTGAGCTTCAAGAATGGAACTCGGAGGGATTCTAGAACGATTACATAATTATAAATCGAAAGCTGATAGTCGCCAAGCCTTTTTTGGGGGCGTTGCGCAGACTGCCCGCCCGCCAAAATTTCAACCTGCTGGGACGAGCAAGCGGGCTCCAGTTTCAGTCGCGCACGACCGCCATCATATCACATCCACCGCGACCGACCAACATCAACCTGCCACCTTTGTTTTTTCATTACCATCATCAGCTACAAACACATTCGCCAATAACTTCAATTAAAATCTTACAAAAAAAAAGATAGACATCCATCGTTACCGAATGGGATAAATACAGCTTCGCGTGGCTGCCACGACCACCACCGTCACCGTCACAACTATCCATCATATCCCTCCATCCTCGCTCTCGTCAATTCAAAATGTCCGAGGCAGACTTCGAACAGATTAGAAAGCTTCAGGCTGAGCGCAATGCCGCTGCCGCTGCTAAAAAAGGTTCAAAGACCTTCGACCCAAGCAACCAACGTACTGACACCTCAACCAAGGCCAAGTTGGATGAAGCATGGGATACCGACCTGTATGACAATGGAAAGAACGGCGACCGGTTTGCAGGCTACCATCGGACCCTTCCAGGCGGCGATGCCGACGACGACGAAGACATGGTCGACGCCGACAACAATAACTCTCGTCGCCTAGTTGGTCAATACACCGCCACGCGCTCTCAGATTGACGAGTTTGCACGTGGCGATGGCGTCGAGGAGGACGATATTCTGGCCGGCCGAGGCGAGAAGAGCAACCGGATCACCGATCGCGAGACCGACTATCAAAAGCGTCGTTTCGATCGCCGTTTGTCGCCAATACGTGCCGACCCGTTTGCCGCGAACCGTGGGGATGGTGCAGAGGAGGGCGAGAGCTACCGCCAAACCATGGAGCGTCGTGATATTGAGAGGGAGGAGGAGCGTGTGCGCCGCGCCATCGAGCAGAGAGCAAAGGAGGGAACTGTTGAGGAGCACAAGCCCCTGCTGAAGGATGCCGCCGAAAAGGAGAACGGGGATTCAGGTGCGACTGAGACGGCCGGCCGCAAACGCAAGAAGAGATGGGATGTTGCCACCGATGATGTCGCTGCCGAGGCGACTCCTGCTCCCGCCGAGCCAAAGAAGCGATCACGATGGGATCAAGCACCCTCAGTGCCGGTCCCTGGTGCTGATGGAACAGAGCCAAAGAAGAAGTCGAGGTGGGACCAGGCTCCGTCTGCCACTCCTGTTGGCCATATCGGCCTGGCGACTCCCATGCACCCATCACAGACCGCCATTCCTATGGCATTCGGTGCTGATGCCGCTAGATACCAGCCAATCAGCGATGAGGAACTGGATGCGATGCTCCCAGGAATTGATGATGGCTACAAGATTCTCGAGCCGCCACCGGGATATGCTCCAATCAGGGCACCTGCCCACAAAATGGTATCGGCACCCACGCCAGCTACAGGGTTCATGATGCAGGACCCAGATAGTGTACGACTTTCCGGGCAGGCTGTTCCCAGGGACCTTCCCGGCCTTGGGGATTTGCAGTTTTTCAAGCCTGAAGATATGACCTACTTTGGCAAGTTGACGGACGGATCAAACGAAGACGATTTGTCCGTTGAGGAGCTGAAAGAGAGGAAGATTATGCGTCTGCTGCTTAAAGTCAAGAACGGTACCCCTCCCATGCGAAAGACTGCCCTCAGGCAGCTCACAGATAATGCACGAAACTTTGGCGCAGGACCACTCTTTAATCAAATTCTTCCCCTGCTCATGGAGAAGACACTTGAAGACCAGGAGCGCCACTTGCTTGTCAAGGTTATCGATCGCATTCTTTACAAGCTCGACGACATGGTCCGCCCTTATGTCCACAAAATTCTCGTCGTCATCGAGCCTTTGCTCATTGACCAGGACTATTACGCACGAGTTGAAGGTCGTGAGATTATCTCCAACCTCAGTAAAGCAGCAGGTCTTGCCACCATGATCAGTGTCATGCGACCAGATATCGACCACGTCGATGAGTATGTGAGAAATACTACAGCCAGAGCCTTCGCCGTTGTGGCATCTGCCCTTGGCATTCCTGCTCTGCTTCCATTCTTGGGAGCAGTCTGCCGCAGCAAAAAGTCATGGCAAGCTCGCCATACAGGTGTGAAGATTGTGCAACAAATCCCTATCCTTATGGGTTGCGCAGTTCTTCCACATCTAAAACAGCTGGTCGACTGCATCGGACCGAACTTGAACGACGAGCAGACCAAGGTGCGAACTGTCACTAGTTTGGCTATCGCCGCCTTGGCTGAGGCCTCGAACCCATACGGTATTGAAAGCTTTGATGATATTCTCAACCCACTGTGGACCGGTGCTCGCAAGCAGAGAGGAAAAGGTCTCGCAGGATTCCTGAAGGCTGTTGGCTACATCATCCCGCTGATGGACGAGGACTACGCAAACTACTATACGAGCCAAATCATGGAGATTTTGTTGCGAGAATTCGCTTCGCCAGACGAGGAGATGAAGAAGGTAGTGCTCAAGGTTGTTTCTCAGTGTGCGGCAACTGATGGCGTGACTTCGGGCTACCTCAAGGAGCACGTTTTGGACGAATTTTTCAAGAATTTTTGGGTTCGCAGGATGGCGTTGGATAAACGCAATTATAGGCAAGTGGTGGAAACGACCGTTGATATCGGCCAAAAGGTTGGTGTCAGCGAAATTCTGGAGAGAATCGTTGGCAACCTCAAGGATGAGAGCGAAGCCTACAGAAAGATGACTGTGGAGACAGTAGAGAAAATGGTGGCATCCCTGGGTGCTGCTGATATAGGCGAAAGATTGGAGGAGCGCCTTATTGATGGCATTCTGCATGCTTTCCAGGAGCAAAGCGTTGAGGACATTATCATGCTCAACGGCTTCGGTTCGGTGGTGAACGCCTTGGGCACTCGGTGCAAGCCATACCTCCCACAGATCGTCAGCACCATTCTCTGGCGTCTAAACAACAAGTCAGCCACCGTGCGACAGCAGGCGGCCGATCTCGTCTCGCGGATTGCGATGGTCATGAAGCAATGCAACGAGGATGCTCTGATGGGCAAGCTTGGCGTTGTCTTGTACGAGTATCTCGGTGAAGAATACCCCGAGGTGCTTGGATCTATTCTCGGAGCCCTTCGGTCCATCGTCACAGTTGTGGGTATCAGTCAGATGCAGCCACCCATCAAGGATCTGCTCCCGCGCTTGACGCCCATTCTTCGAAACAGACATGAAAAAGTGCAGGAAAATACAATTGACCTGGTGGGCCGCATTGCTGATCGTGGACCCGAGAGCGTCAACGCCCGTGAGTGGATGCGTATCTGCTTCGAGCTGCTCGACATGCTCAAGGCACACAAGAAGGGTATCAGACGCGCCGCAAACAACACCTTTGGTTTCATTGCCAAAGCAATCGGTCCCCAGGATGTGTTGGCTACTCTGCTCAACAACCTGAGGGTTCAGGAGCGTCAATCGAGAGTCAACACAGCCGTTGCCATTGGTATTGTGGCCGAGACTTGCGCTCCATTTACTGTTTTGCCGGCACTGATGAACGAGTACCGCGTGCCGGAGCTGAACGTGCAAAACGGTGTGCTCAAGTCGCTTTCCTTCCTTTTCGAATACATTGGAGAGATGGCAAAGGATTACGTCTACGCTGTCACTCCTTTGCTCGAGGACGCACTGATTGATCGCGACCAGGTGCATCGACAAACCGCTGCTTCGGTGGTCAAACATATTGCCTTGGGCGTGGTGGGACTTGGATGCGAAGACGCAATGGTTCACTTGCTGAATTTGCTGTATCCTAACCTTTTCGAGACGAGCCCGCACGTTATCGATCGTATTGTGGAAGCGATTGAGGCCATCAGAGTGGCGGTGGGACCGGGAATAGTATTGAATTACATTTGGGCGGGTCTGTTCCATCCGGCGAGAAAAGTAAGGACGCCGTATTGGAGGTTGTATAATGACGCTTATGTGCACGCGGCTGATGCGATGGTGCCGTATTATCCAAATTTGACGGAGGAGGGGATTGATAGAGGGGACTTGGCGATTGTTCTTTGAGGGGAAGGAGTGTAGTTCTGTGTGTGTTTATAATGAAGCTTGAATTCAATTTTGGTTGCCAGTGGCATAGTTAGAATTGGGAGAAAGGGAAAAAGAGAGACGGTTGGGGAAATGAAATATTTTATTTATTCTTGAAGTATGGTTTCAATTTTTTTTTTTTGGAGGGGAGAGGAGGTGAGGTTTTAGGCAACGACATGGATTGTATAGTACATGTACAAAAAGCAAAGTAAGCATCGCAACATTGTGAAGGCTGTTTTATTCTTCAGTCGTTAATGTCGCTGTTTTTCTATGGTTTGGTGATGTTTGGACTTGACGGAGCGATTGTGGGCGTGCCCATTTGTATGGACATCAATACCTTTCCTTAACTATCTGACGTTTCTATTATATTCAATTGTACATACATATGTTTAGAATCAATTTGCCATCATCATTCTCTGGTGTTGTGTGGGCTTGCCCTGCTTGGTTGTTTTGACATTTCTGGTGACGTGGGCCCTTGTTGGTTCAGGGGGTAAATTTGGTGAGAAAGTAAACAAACCGTATCTTCCGTATATTCACTATTAAGTGTCTTGATGAAACAAAAATTAAGAAAATTCGGATTTGATAACTTTTTTTACGGGGCACTTAATTATTTGATTTTCTCTGCCTGGATGGTTTACTCTTTGTTTATCTCTTTCTCGCTATGTATTGGGTGGAAAACCCCTCCATTTCCAACGGGAATGACTACATGTATTGAGATGACCTACTTTTTTTTTTTTGGAGATTGACTCTTCTATCTTTCGTAATTAAATTGAGTACTTGCTGTTTGTTGACTTGGTTACAGCCTACTCTCGGAAGCAAAAATTGTTTAGCACTCAAGCCCTGGCCCGGGGTCTGGCTGAGAGAGATGGGATCATGAGCAACAGAAAATAGTTTAGGAAGCACAGCTTGTGTTGGACTACAGTAAGTGAGGGAATTTCCAACAATCTGCAGGACTGAGTTGCGAAACCATGTTGATATCGGGCGCGCCAGCTACATGTAGTGGTCAGTCATACTTGAATCCGAGTATAGCTTCCAGACAAATCACTGAACACAATTGTTGTCTTACCACGAGAATGTATGTACATGTACAATAATCCCTCAAAGAAGTATATCGAATCAATCTTTTCAGAACCAAAAATGCCAGAACGGTGGTTCCGGCACTAAAACCCGGTTCTTTTGTTGTTGTTGTTTTTGGGGACACAACTTATTCCATACTGCTGCTGTGCCTTGTCCTTCCACCTAACCTCCTGGCCGCCGCCTTGATTGTAACACGGTAACGCCAGCTTCCGAGCTGGAAACGTTTGCCGCTTGTACAATACATACACAAAAAAAGCTCGTATCTTGAACCAGAGTAATTATTTTCTAATGTATGTGCCGTTCAAGGTTACTTTGCAGCAGGGTGCGTTGAGTAGTACTAGGTGAGGCCAACCTCGTGGATAAGTTTATCATGAGAAGAACATTATGTTGGGGATGTATGGATCAGCTTGAAAGGGCCTGGACTCGTTTGGTTTCTGCGTGAGCGTGCAGATGCTGTGACATGAGGTTGTGGGCTGATGCTTGCTTGATTGTTTGCTACTACCCACCTACCTAGCTCTTGAATATATACCTAGGGTATCATTTGTTTGGGGTCCTCCTCATGAGAAAGGCCGCTGCATGGGTAATAGCAAACATGAACTCCCCAGCCGTCTTTTTCAGCGGTTGTATCTGTTACACAAGACAGAAGAGACACGACAGAACCCTCGTGAGAGAAAAGTTTTGATTCAATTTCAAGTAACACCCGCTGTTTTTTTTTGTATTTTCCGATTGGAACACGCCTGCGGAAACGTGTAAAGAGGGTTTATCCTGTGTCTCACCAATGAACTATGTTGACGACCTTTCTTGAATGAGCGGTCGAGATTGTGATTGTACACCTGACTGTGTATGGGTAAGGGATTCCGACCACGGAGACACAGTTCGGCTGTCCACTCGACCAGGAAGCGGGGGACTTTGAGTAGGCAGCAAGGGAAGAGAGAGGAAAAAAAGAAATTCAAGGGGGGGCGGGAAGGGCTCACGGCTGCTTGAATGCTATCTACTGAAGAGCTGCGGCCGGGGGACGCCGGTTATGTCAACCAGAAACATGCAGAGCAACTTCACTAATGCGAGTTGTGTCCCTTTCTCCTACGTTATCACTCAGCCAGAGTTGAGATCCGAAAAGCCACCTGCCATGTGACCCTGTAGAAGGCCACGCCTTGCAGAGAGGGTATTGGGTTCCGGCAGAAGAGGGCCTTTTGGTGTTGATGGTGGCAGATTGTCGATCCCCGAGTTTTTGGTTCGCCTGGTTCGAGCTCCATTCCTTTCTCCCTTTCATTTACTGCGTGATTACAGATGTTCATCTGATGACCCTCGGACCTCAACTTCCTTCAACTTTCATCTCGATGTAGTTTTATCAGGATCTACATAGGCCAAGCTGAGTTGTCACCTTACCGCCCTGCCTTCAATAAGATCAACCACTATGCATTCATATCTGGCTTCCTATTTCCGCGACAGCTCGGTTGGACCCTGAAAAAGAACAGTATCAAAAAAGCGATATAACTCGGGGACCTGAACCGGGTAAAATTTTTGCAAAGTAGGATTTTCTGTATCACACGCACACTTTTTCTTTCACATCGCACCGAAACAGGAAGGTATCCGGGTATAGCACGAAGCTGAAAGAGTGCGAGGTGGTTCCTTCTCTTCATCCACGAGGCGCAATGCTGCAGGATCATCTCTCTCTCCCAAAGCCTCACAAGTTGATTGTGATCCCACACAGTACAAGAAAAAGGCCAATCAGAGATACTGACAGCCTAGCCCAACAAGCCATTTTCCAGCCTCACCGGTGTAGATAAAAGCTGAGCTGTCAAAATAGAAATAAGAGGGGTAGCAGGTGGCAAAATCCTCAACACCATCAAACATTTGGGGATTTGTACAACACATACATGATGAAAAAAAAGGCTGGCTGAAAGGTAATCAGTATAACCCATTGCCTTTTTTTTTTTTTTTTTTTTTTTTTCATTCCTGCCCAATGATTTGCGCTTTCTCTTTTTGTTCAAAATGTTTTTGAATTTTTTTCTTATTAAAATAAAAATAAAAAAGGAATTCGTAAACGGAATCACAATCATAAAACGGTCGGTGACTTCTCTCCAGCCTCACTTTACACGCAAGCACACACATACGTAAACGCATTTCCGCAGTTATTCCCACAAATTGCTCAAAAACTATATCCCGACTCTGATATTATAAAATTTTCTTCCCTGCACGTCAGATTAGACAAATGCTTCAATAGAAAACACACTGCTTACCTACTGAACGGCCGAAAACCCCGCCCCCGTCGTAAGCCCGGACCCGAGTTCAATGATACTTCGGGACGGAGTGTGTGTGTCATATGCCGCCGAAGAAACAAATTTGGTCGGAGTTTGGTCCACAAATAGGGTTTGAGGAATGGAAAGAATAAACCCATTTTTCTTTTTTATCATTTTATCTATTGAAACTTACCACAAGTATACAAGATTGACACAACCCACGAAAGGCCAAAAAAAAGGAGGCGTTAAGGGTCCTGTCCATCCCCTTTCCCTCCTTGTCCCATCACCCTCCAAAATATGTCCTTTAATAAATGATTTAAAACCAAATTCATATTAATTTTTTCTACCATCACCAACCTTTACACTACATACACCCCTTGTCCTCCTCCCAACTTTTTCCCTTAATAACCAGCACATATTAAAAAAAAAAAAAAAAAAAAAAAAAGACCTTCCATTTTCGAACCGAGTGAAAAATGTTACCCCCCAATGCTTCCAAATGATCTCATCATTCAGTTTCAGATTCTGCACTGCGCCTCCTTTCTCTGTGGAGCAAAAAGAGTCAAAAGACCTTTATTAAAAATGTAACCATGAATATTATCTGTCAGTTGTCAAATGTGTGTGTGTATGGGATTTTTTGATACCAAGCGGACATTGACGGAAAAAGAATATGTAGAAGCAATTAGTACATGCAGGAAAAATGTAACAATATTCTTTTTGCCATCTGGTAATCAATCAATTAGTTAGTTCTTGATGATCAGATCATGTTTGCTTGTTGTTGAAATATCTGTATGCATGTAACGTATCAATACACAGCCTTGAAATATTTCAAAAAAACTTTACAAGCACAAGGAACAAGGGTCCATCTTTATTTTTTCGGAACATAAAATAAAAAAGAAAGACAGCAAAAAAAGAGACGACTCATTTTTAAGGGATCTACAAGAACCCTGTTTTCGTCATTAAAAAAAGAAAGAAAAAAACCATTTCATCAAAAAGAGAAACCTCCTCAATTGTGTCAATTAAAAACGAAAAAGTGAATGATTGAATTGAAAAGCCGTTCGTTGTTCCAATTGCATTCTAAAACTACCAATCTCCCCTTTCGGAAAAACCCCCAAACCTACTACCTAGTTTCTTTAGCAAAAGAGTTTTGCGAGAGTGGAGACAAAACCAAAAAAAAATGAACAAAAAGCAGAATGATGTCATACCGGTCCCGCCCCGTAATCGTCAAAAACCCACCACACTAATTTGACGACCACGACGTCGACAACGACCAACTCAACACACACACACACACACACAATAGCCTTGTCTTATCAATCACATACACACACAACTTGATCAATTGGCATTTACAGAAAAAAGATGGTTGCGCAAAGCGGCCGCTTGCGCAAGTTTTGGTTGGACAGGAAAAAAAAGATGGAGGTCGGGGAAACAGAAGCTTGTACGGAATAAGTATGATGATGATGATATCTCCCCCTCCCCCTCCAATCCCTCAAGAATAATTAATTGGTTTCCATTCCCCAATGCATCAACATAATTTTTCCTACCAATAAATGAAGCATGTAATGTAATACAGTGCATATGGGGACTGTGACACGTCAAAGAAAAAAGAAGGAAGAAAAAGGACCCTGAAGATCACAGAAAAAGAAGAAAAATTCCGTGAGTGGGCGTGTGGTGGGGAAAAAGAAGCAGCCATGATTTAAAACCGGGGTTGTAGTGTAGACTTAACCAAGTTTCCGAAGAAGTAAAAAAAAAAAAAAACCCTGGTTCCATCGACATCATCATTGATGTCAAAAAATGATTTATTGGGTCACCCCCCCCCCTTCCATCCGAACACCGCCTCGCTGCCAAAACGTCATATACTGAATAAGAAGCGGGGTTTTCCCATGTATCCTACTGTAACATGCCAGTACAGTATAATAAACCAGTTCACCGGGCTATTTTATCAAGAGAGAAGAAGGATGATGATGATATCAATATCCACACAACAAATCACTTTTTTTTTGCCTTGCTTTTTTGACCCCTTGCTATCTGCGTCATAATTGACAAAAAGAGAAACACCCCCCCCTCAACCTTTCTCTCCCAAATACACTACTCACGATACTACACCCGCCTCATTTTACTTGCCAGCAAAAGTAAAAAAACAGCGTCATTTTAATACCCTCCAAAAGGGCAATGATCAGAGGGCAAACCAGTTCACACTTGTTAGCCCTGCTCTTCTTGGGGTGTTGGGGGAACCGAGGGAAAAGCCCATGCTAAGATTTGCACGTTTTGAAACACACTCTCCTTTACCAGGGTGTTATTGTCCGCACCGTTGAAATGATAACTATTTCGCCGATTTTTACCATCTTGGGAATGAAACCTTGCCCTTCATCTTCGCCGTGATCTTTTCCCTCTGGCAGATTGTGGCGTTCCCCATGTAACCCGCTGTCCATCATTCGTGAGAGCGGTGTAGTAGTTGAGTATGTGTTGCAAGGCGTGTAAGGCAACCAGTTGTACGTGCCGATCATGGAACCCAATCCAACCATGTGTGTGATAGCATACTAAGGCCAGACACATAAATCTGGTGCCTATTCAAAAGTCGCCACTTGCAAACTGTGGGGGAAAGAAGAATGTTGTGCGTGGACCAATTGTACCTGAAACTCATTTATAGATGAATTGTGGGTAAGATCAGGTCACAATGTGATATCAGAGTAAATTGCCTTGCGTGCCTTGCGTGCATTGTGTCGTGTTTCATTGCTTCTCTGGTCCGATATGGATAATTCATGCCCTATTCGCCACGTTTCCAACTGTGCGACATCATTGATGGAATTTGAATTGATGTAAATTAGTATGCAAGAAAAAAAAATCCCATGATTGATTGATACAAAAAAATAGTACATGATTAGGTTTAGGTATGTCGATAGTAGTAGATAATAATATGTGAAATATGTAGATGGTAATGTCGTGATGCAATTGTCCTGCTTGCTTCCAGTAGCCCCCCTTTTCGAGAAAAGAAAAAGAAAAAGAAAAAAAGAAGAAAAAAACCGTTCCTTCGTCATCGCTAGTGATTATGTCTACCACATGTCGTGTGTCGCTCAGGACATCTCGTGTATGCTGTGTCCCGAGAAAAAAAAAAAAAAAAAAGAAAAAAAAAACCAAACAGTGAGAAAAGAAATGTACACGCTCCCTCCCGTGAAACCCAGACTAGCCGCTCCAAGCTTGCTTTTTTTCGTTTTGGCGGGCAAAGAAAAAAACTTTAAACGTTACAAATCGGTGCGCGCAAGTGACAGTACAGAATGATGAGCCTCGCAAAAGAACCTCAAACGCCAAATCCATAAGGGTATCGTCTCCCACCTCGTCTCTTTTTGGACGGGCGACCAAACGGTCTAAAAGGGAGCAAAGGTAAATAATGATTATAAGTAGGTAGTCTATCCATTGTCGTGTACGTGCGTAGTCGAGATTATTCTGGAGAATCGTTGGCTAGTAATCCTCGGATCCCGTCTCTGATGTGGCATCGGTCGAGTGTTGATGGCGATGGACCTTGGAATGCCGGCGGAGATTTGATACAACCGAGAAATGTCGGCCGCAACCTTCAACTTCGCATCTGTAAGCTGTAATGAAAACAATTAGCAAAGTAGTCTTAAGCAACTTTTGCGTCCAATGTACTTACGCTTCTCTCCCGTGTGGCTGTACATGTGTGTTTGGAGCGAGCTCGGTCTTGTAAATCTCTTGTCGCAAACCTTGCACTTGTGCCTCTTGGTGTTGCCATGGCCTGCCTTGGAGTTGAAGGAGCCCATCATCGACTGTGGTGCAGGAGGGTGGGCAATCATGACCGGTTGAGTTATTCCACCCTGAGTGATACCACCCCGTGCTCTTGGGTGTGCCCGCCCAGGAACAGATTCAATGTCTGAAGTTGCCGAAGAGTAGTCGCTAACGGAGCCGTCGACAGACCCGCCATAGTAGCCACTGAAGCCGGTCGACGAGACGCTCGAGTTGGTCGAGTGGGTAGGGAAGCCATACGAGTCGGCCGACCCCCGTTGCCTGGCGCGGACGTCGTATATGTTGCGTGGCGTATCCTGGCTCATTGACAACATGCCGTGGCTCGCCTCCAGTGCGTCCTGAAAGCTCTTCCTGTCGTCTGGCTGCAATCCTCGACGGTCATAGTCATCCACGTAGCCATTACGGTCCATGAAGTTGGAGGCTACCGACTGCTGAGAGTACCTCCTAACGCTCTCCTCGGGGGCAATAGGAGCGAATGCCCTTGTCATTGGTGCCGGTGCGTAGGCGAGCGAGTCGTAAGGAGGAGGAGGGGTTGCGGGTGTGGCATAGGATGTGGTTACTGGAGAAGCTGAGGTGGTATATGCTGTTGTGTCATAGGCTGCCGTTGTTGTTGCTGGGTGCTGCTGCAACCGGCTAATGCTGAGGACGTCTTGGGGCATTGGCAGCAAATCTTGTCTGCTATAGACGTCTGAGATTGGAGCACTGGGCGGTGCTGCTGAGGACACTGGGAGAGATGCGTAGGGAGGCATTGAGGCGGTGCTGCTTGTCCGGGCTGCTGATTGAGGGTGTTTTGGGATGCTGCTCAAGTTGAGATGGGGAAGGCCGTCGTGGGAGGTCGACGGGTTCCACGGGTTGGTGAACTGAGGGTGGCTGGAGTAGGAAGACATGGGATCAAAATTTGAATGTCCGAAGCGATGTTGGCTGCTTGTATCAACGGTCATTGTCATTATGTGTGGTGTGTGTGTGTAGGAATGTATGTGTTGGTGTATGTGTGTATATTGCTGATCAAAAGTAGCTGATGAGAAGAAGATCGGACCGGTCTGGTTCAAAGGGTGGACGGATCAGCGTCCTTAAGTGTCTTGGGAAAAAGGTGTGACAAGATGGGCACGGATGTGAGGATGGAGAATGGAGTAGGCCAAACTGTGCGCTAGGGCCAATCGGTTCTCTGACCAGGCAAAATCGTCTGAACGTTATTGAAGCTCCTGGTCAGCGGGACAGGTGGATACCGTTCAATGTAATGTAGCCGCCCTTTTTGGAGTGAGTGACGACTGTCCGGTACGTAGAAGGTGATCGGCGTTGGAGAAGGGACATGTACGAGGCAGATTATTACCAACTGGGGACCGGAAGAAGTGTTTTATAATCTGGGAGGGAAATCTGAGGGAATCTGAGAATCTCTCTTGATATCGTTTTTTAGTAAAAGAGAACTAACTCTTGGGGGACTGATCAGAAACGGGAGGTTCTGGTGACGATCCGGTCAATTAACGGTCAAATTTTGGATGGTATAATTGCGCAGACGGATTGTTCTCAGAAGTGGCTGACGAGGGGGCCTGTCCAGCTTCCACCTTAACAACTTACAAGATAGGGAACGATGAAGTCAATGGGACCCGTCTCACAGTGTGAATAACACATGTGCGTGCCGGACAGCGGAGAACCAGCCGGTGGAGGAGGGTGAGGTGGGAAAGATGACCTGGCATGGCACCCTGAAAGCAGGGGTCCAAAGGTGGAGGGGCGAAAAAGGATGCGGATGGGGGACTCTTGCACGGCTCTGCCGCGACTGGGGCACTTGGGGGAGGAAGGGAGGGGGTGGAAGGGGGGGTGTACACTACACTCCCTTCTACACTACCTTACACTAGATATCCTCCATACACGTTGAAGTCTTTTGTTGTGGAACGGCCGTGGGAATAGAGTTGAACGAACTGGTGTTTCTTCTCCCCCCTTGGCCTTCAACTTTCAAACTAAAATACGCCACTGATGCTGTGTTCCTGCACCTCTGTGTCCAAGTCGATTTCCTGCCAAAGACCCTGCGTCAATACAATTTGGCCTTTCTTTTTCTTTTCTACACTACACTCTCTTTGTCGTAATAATACGGACGGCGTCCGGGTAAGCAGGGTTGCGGTGGCCCCCTTGCTCAGGCACGAAGCGTGAAGCGCGAGGGATGGAATTCTGCGGAATTGCATGCCAGACTAAGAACCAGAATTCCGCCATTCACCGTTCTCCGTAAACAGTGGACTAACCCAAAGGGGAAAGATGTCTTCCAGGGATTCCTGTAATGCTTGTAAGTTTCGTCCAAATGTAGAAATAGCTGAGATGAACAATAATATCAATAACAGACTAAATCCGACTTTTTGGCAGGTGGTGAACGAGGTTTTCTTCTTTTTTATTTCGCAATTCGAAACTTTGGAGTGTTCCTGCCGAGTCCATGTGAGGGGAATTGATTCCGCACCGAGTGCCGCGGAAGGAGCGGAGGGAAAACACAGCAAGGCAAGGGTTTAGTTAGGACTCGGAAGTGGGCGGGAGTGGGAGGTGTGGGCCCACAAACTACCGCCGTTTTTTTTGGGTGGTTCCTCTTTCGGACGGCGCTTGTATGTAATAAATGTATTGTTTTGTGACGTCTTGTTCAACCATTCTCCCATGTAAGCCATCTCCAGGATTTCTCAAGAAAAAAAGACGAGGGTCTTCGGTGTCTGTTTGGGGCATGGGGCGACGGGAACTGACATCAATTCCAACAGAAAAGGGCAATACCTTGGGATCTTGGTTACCCGATACGCCTTTTTGGTCAATTACGTATGTTTTCTCCAAAACTTACATTCACATCACATCCTCTTCACAACCACCACCGCCACCAGTTCATCATTCGAGACATTTTCATCAACAACCGTGGCTTGCTTTCAAAGAGGAAATGTGTGATGACGCTAGTGAAGGGAACCTGGACGGGCTGCGTTACCGGCGACCTCCTCTTTCTGCAAGGCAAGATGGAACCCTTTCTGATGCTGCGAAACGGGAATAAGAAGAGAAATACTTTGTACCAAGAGAACTAACCCCCCATGCCTTCCTTTCATCCCACCGCAGAGCGTGGGGACACGACACGGCACGCAGACACCAATTACGGCACATCGGAGGGCAACCGAATCCTTGACGCCTCCATCAACTCGATTCTCACCACCCCTCACCCCTGCCCGGACACCGCAAGTCGGGAGACTTGAAAGAGAACAAACTTCGAAAAAAAAAAATGAAAAAAATATTGTCACTCAACCCCTCATCCGTAAGCGGCATGCCAATTCTTCAACCGTGGACACCCGAACTCGATCATGCAAGTGTGAGGCAGCTTGTCATTGGCTTGTTCGTCATACCTCAGCTCTTTTGGGGCGCTGATCGGCGTGTGGCTTGCAGTCGAGAGGAAACAGGATGTCCTGTTGTTCCCCAACCCAATCTCCTACCTTACTTGGGCTTCAACATGAAGAAAGGGGTCCTTCGGCGAGGCATTCTGGTTCAACTCTCACCAACCTTCACAAAGCCGTACTGTGTACCGACTGATAGGGTAGATCGGCATGTTTTTCCCAATTCACCAAATTCAATGGTAGATGAAGACGTCCTGGGAGATCGCTGAGGCTAGCCGTAACAGGCGACACGAAACACGCCAGTCAGGGGACCCCCTGGTCGTGCATATGGGAGGTCGGCGATGTTGATGGTGCCCGTACGGATACAAGGGTGTCATTTGTCAACTCTCTCAACCACACATGCAGTCCATCACCAATGCATGCCGAGACTGTCTTTGAAGAAACCCTTATCAATCGGGGATGCTTCGGTATCAAACCATGACTCGCGGGCAGTTTCGACGGCAGCTTCTCACTGATGTTCAGGCACCCCCAAGTGCTGATCAGGAACCCCTTGAAGATATGCTCTGCAAAACGGTAGAGCCCGGATCGTCTGTCACGTGGTATGACTTGGGTCATCCCAAAAAAAAAAAAAAAAAAAACTCTGGGGGATCTACTGCGCTACTGTATGGTGTTGTTTTCAGAGATCTTGTTTTAGATTCCCGAGATGATAACATATTCGGGGAAGCCAACGTGACATTCGGGGACGAGCAGCATACGAGAATCTCATAAAATTGAATACTGGGCAATAAAATTGGAAGGAGTCCGGCTCTTGGATTGCACGGGCCAGCATCTGAGGATCGACGGACAAGGGAGTGTTACAGATTCGACAAGGCCGCCTCAAAATAACTTGTCCAAAATTGATTCGGGATGGCTGACCGGCAGTGACAATATACCGACCGACAAACGTCAGAAGGCTTGATGAATCTTTGTTTAATTACAACGAGATAGAGCCGCTCAACAAACAGATACGGATTTGAATCGGGCTGAGCGGCACAAGTGCAAACGCCGGCAACACTTTGAACAAGCTCACACTATTGACGGCAAAGATCTCGAACCAAATCGCAATCTCCACCACGGCTTTCCATTTGCACGCTAGACACGTCTGTTCGCCGGAGCTTTATGACCGTTGGATTCTCCAAACGCGCTGGGGGATGGAATCGTTCTGAAAAAAAGACTTGCTTGGCTCATCGAATGGTCGCCGTCCGGCAACGCCATGGAAAAAAGCCATTCTGCATCCAGCCGTATTGAATTCGGCCCTTCACACTCAAAGACGGATAACAAAAAAACAGTAAATGCGTGATGTCGGATATCAAAGTCATCACCACTCATCAAGGTTCACAACTCGGATTGCCGGAAGCGGTTTTCAGGTTGTTTGGTTTGTCCTCAACCCCCCTGAGAAAAGCTAGACGCCATTCCCCTTTTGCCCAAAGCCAAGACGCGGCAGTCAGTGCTACGCAAAGTTGCCGTAGCATCGTGATCGACACGCCGCGCATCTGTCAAGATCTGTCGTGCAGCTAAGATATCTGACCCTATATTATAATTCTCGACTCTGTCTTGTCCCCTGCCGCTTTTCACGACGCTATTCGCGCTATCAATGTGGTGATGAGCTGGCGTAGCCTGGATGAAGCCTTCTTCACCGTTCCGCTCAAAAATACCAAAAGTGTCACGTACATGTCATATCTCTTGACGGGAGTCTCTGAGTGGCCCGTTCGTTTTGGCCGAGACAAAACAGCCAAACGGGCCGAAAATCAGAGACAAAAATAAAGCCACTCCAGGGCGGCAGGGAGGCTTTGTTTTCTTTTTTTTTTTTTTTTTCTAACCCACGGTTTTCCTCACCGTTTTTCTCATTCCAATTTACACTTTCTGCAGGACTGCCCTGCTGGGTAGACAAAGCGAAGTTGTTGAGTCTTGGCAGAGGATTAGATGTTTACTAGCCCCTGCCAGGGGCATCATATTCGAGCCCGCCAAGTTTAGCCATACTTAATCGACTACCGATGGCTCGCATGAATCTGTGAACAGACATTTAAGAGCCTTGAAAAAAGAATTACAACACGAGAGGCACGGCTGCGTTGCTTTCCGTGGGGGTGGGGTCCTGCCATCCGGGACTTGGATATACATGGGGCCTCCTTTTGAAGGCAATTGATCTGTTACAGGGTGTGGTCTCGACGTAGATTCACCGCAAGGACCAGTCTGTGAGCAGATCTGGCTCTCTAACTCACTGACAAAACTGACCGTTGACCATAGTGATAGACATTCCACCGGCCGCTTGGCAGGGGCACAAATTACCGAAACGTAGAGAGCCGCAACGGCATGTCCCGTGATATCAACAAGAGCCGGGGCGGCCATTCGTAGCAATCTTGACCCCGAGAGAGCACGAATTACCCACGCAGCACCTAGTCTTCGGAAGCTGCACTTCTTGATGGTTGCCGGCCTTATTCACCCTCGTGGCGCCGACAACAGCCTGCCAAGATGGCTCAGGAAGCACCCATCTGCCAACCACTGGACAGGGTTTCCCAAGATCGGGAGTGAAAGGCGGCCATGTCTTCGTCTCTCGGCACGACGAGACAGGAAGGTCGTTGGGATGTCTCTTATAGTCCCCGATCCAACCACCTCTCGCTGGGGACCATCAGGATTACCGGCGACTACTTAATGTAGACGACGGTGATGGTTGAACGAATAGGAAGAGGGGCGGTGAGTGAGGGGTAGGGCCGATCTGGATGTCTTTACGTGAATCATCGTCATCATCCCTGGCGGCGCTTTCAACGTTCAAAGTCTTACGATTGTGAGACTAGATGGTCACTGGGGTTGGACCTCATATCAACATTGTGCCTCATCTGGATGGCCTCTGCAGGACCCCTTGCCGTCCGAGGTAGCCCGAAGCCGGGATGAGATGGGATTATCGCTCTTTAGTGGCTTGTAGACGAGTTGTATTGTTCCGATCAGCTTGCTCAGGACGAGAACCCCGCTTCCTTCCCCCTCAATGTCAAACAAACGGGCTAGCCACCGTTTTTCTCTCACAGACTAGTCTCGTGGGATCCTCCACAGCATGGTAAAAAAGTGCCGTGTGACTGCCGTGGCCATCAATACATGCACGCAGCGTCGTTCTGCATTCACGCCCAGAAATATTGGTCCATCCAAATCACGGCACATACGAAGTACAGGCCTTTCCCCTCATCCCCTAGCACGGCTAGACTGGCCTTATCTTCATGACCACGCCATGGAAGTACGCAGCCATGTATGCAAGCTCGTGCATATACGGCACACACTACACAGTGCAAAGCGATCAGCGTAACGGTTGGTGTCTCTGTACAGGATACACCCCCTACCCACGTTGAGCTAGAGAGGACAGCCCTGCCGTGGAAGGGGAGCGTGGGGATCTGGTTAGTCGACCGCAAAGGCGTCGTCCCTCCACTAGCAGATATCACACCATCACGACAGCCTGTGGTCCAACCGCTTGTCTTCTGTTTGCCACCACGTTGACGCCTTTCGAGCCACACCGGACAGAAGAGCACATTCACTGAACACCCCGACTTCGGGGCCGGTGACGGATGACGGGAAGAGAAACCCAGTTTTTCTTTTTCTTTGCTTACCCTCCTTCTCTTCCGATTCGTTTCTCTTTTCACTTTTCAAGGGCCGCGGCACGATTACACAGCATCTGGAGAAGGAGGTGTCGATGTAAATCATACCCCCCTTACGTATATACCTGCGTACGCTGACAGAGGTGATCACGGAGGGTAATCAGAGACATTTATTTGGAATTGGGCTGATAATAATCGAAACAGGAAGGTGAGTTGTTTTATCATTTTTTCTTCTTCGTTCCATGTAGGAATGTTTGGTTTTGCGAACTCGTGTTGAAACGAACAAGAGTGACTTGTCATATCTCCTCGATCCTGTATTGTCACAAACGTGTGCCACTGAACCGAAACAAAAAGTCTCCCCTTTTTCTCTTTCTCGTTTATTGTTTATCACTCAAGAGGTGGGAATTTTTACCGTCATTATTCTCGAAAGACCCAATCGAATATTCTCTCTTGTCTTGGAAAATTAATTCTCCGTTTTATGTGATTCAAAATGTTTGATCAACAAAAGTCCCCTAGTTTCTTATGTTTTTTTCTTCCTCTTTTGCCTCAGCCGCAACCTGTGTGTATAATATAAGGGAGTAGTGCTCCCGATGGCTATTGGTTCATTAATTTTTGAGGCAAACAGCACTTTTTTGTCGGTGTTACGGGAGTTTTCGCATTACCTCACGGTTGCCTTGCCTCGGTTTGGTTGAGAGTAACCCTCGGGGCGCGGACCATAGTTATTTCGTATGCCCGGCGACTGTCGACACCGAAAGTTTTCGGAGGAAGAGAGGGGTGGTCGAATACAACATCTGTCGTTGCGGTGTTGCCCGATTTAGAGGAGGAAAGGCAGGCTTTAAAGAAGAAAAACACAATGTGTGTGTATTGTGCTTGGATGTAATTATACTGTATGGTTTTTAAGTTAGTTTATTTTTGAGCATCCTCAAGCAATTCATCCTGTTCCTTAAATCTAAATCTCAATTCTGTGTGTAACACAGTCAACTCATTGGTACAACTTTTTTCCCCTTCGACAAAGCCAAAGTGAATCAATTGGATTTGCTACATCTCACAGGGCGTGAGTATATTTTAAAGATAAGGGAAATTGGACATAAAAAACCACGGTGCAAGTCTAATTATATATCGCTCGTATTATTTGTTTCAACATTGGGAAAAGAACACTTGGAGCACAAACGTAGCTGCAGCTTGGATGTGATCTTGATTGACTTTGGACATAATAGCTCAACCTGATATAAGATAAAAACCACATGTGGTACCTTCTACCGTTGTAACCTTATCAACAAACCAGATATATATACATCCCTTGATCAATGGCGTCAGCTCTTATATACCATGATTCATAGCACACTCCAGAAGCTATGACTCGGAGGCGTAAAATAGTAATATCTTATCTGTATCTCGGTGCTGAAAGATAAATGCTTTCTCGGTCATGCTTTGTATTGTCATTAATAACCAATCTGTCTCAGGGTAACGATGAACGTGTATAAACTATTTTTATATATAACTTTGTTAACATCTAATGACTTTCGAACTTGCCAACTGCTATGGAAAAAAGGGTTAATTAGAGGATTTCGAAAATATCTCGGGGGTGGAACAAACACGCCGCACCCATATAGAAACAAACATAGGAAAAAAGCAAACAATTGCCACATAATTCCAGCTGATCTCATCCGAATGATCTATATTATCTATCTACCTGACTTGTCAGTGATACCAACAATTGCATTCACGGTAAAATCTACTACGAGGAGCAGAGGAAGATGCCAGCAAAGGCAATGAATAGTATCCCGCGAAAGAGTATATATCACAACATGTCTACTTAACTACCTTACCGACCCTACCTACTCACAGCATATCGAATATAGGTATTCCGCCAAAAGAGTTCAAATTACCCATCCAATATTCACGAAAGCAGCATAGGTAGGTTTACAAAGGAAAAAAAAAAAAAAAAAAAAAGAACCGAACAAATTATCTTATCAACTCGACACAACCAGTCCAGAATCCAAAAGAAATAAATATGCTTATAACCCTCAAACACTCGATTATGAACCGACGAAAACACTTTACAAAACACAAAAAAACATCTCAGTAAAATAACCAACCCACAAAAGGGGGCAAGGGTAAACAAACAAACAATCAAGATCCACCGACCACTCCACACAAACATTCTGCAGCATCAAGACCATGACCTCTGTTTCCATACATCAAATAGCCAACTGAAATGACACCAAATCGGCCATTTAGACGAAAAATCATACAAACCAAAGAATATACGCCAAAAACCAGGGCAATGAATCGATCATCCATCACGTTACAAAACAAGAAAGATACAATTTCGACTCGCTCTGTCAGACAGACAGACATGGACATGCATTCAGACTAGACATGCAAAGACTAACCGAAACATATTAACCACAACAGTTTTACTGTACATAGTTATGGCACATGATTCCATATAAATCAACCTCAATCAAGTTAATTTCAATAATTTATTTAATTCCGCCACACCACCTTATCGGCGAGCGACCTCCCAAAAAACCCTTTCTCTCCCTTCACACACCCCCCAAAAGGGTCCATCTACGGAGTACATACAGAAAACAACAAACAAAAGTCCAACCAGCCCCAGCCCCCCAATCAAATCCTCATTCACCCGCACCACACCACACCACCAACCTATTACCTTTCCTCAGTATCTTTTTTTCTTTATTCCCTCCTCCTCATCATTCCTTTCTTCCACTTTTCTAGTATCCCAGTGAGAGAAATTGTCTTTTTTTGATATGTAAGAGAGAGAGCAAATAAATAAAAATACAGAGTTGGTTGGATCTTAGGTAAAGTGTGTGAGGGAGAGGGTATAGAGTGAGTTGACATGATCCCCCTCAAAAAATAAAGTAAACATTAAGAATCGAATCAAGATGGTCTTCTTGTCTTGTGAAAAACAAGAAAAAAAAAACAATTATCTCTCTCTCTCCGTCATCATCAAGATTGCGTAGAGAGAAAAACAATATGCGAGGAAAAAAAGAGACGTATAAGAAAGATCCGACCGCAGCTGCTCTTGTCGAAAACGCGCCATTGGCAACATATTAATTTGTCGGTATTTCGCTTGCGTCGAGTCCAACTTCTTCCTCTTTTACTTTCATTTCCGTCTTCGCCGCGCAATGAAATGCTTCCCCCAAAAAACGCCCATAACAAAACAAGAAAAACCCAGAAAGATGTGGTATCAAAGACTCCCTTTCCTTTAACCCTTTTTGAATGCTAAAACGCCAAACTCAAAAGACACAAAACCCGAGCCAGAAATGCATTGATGCTTTGAAGATCCATCCTTCCACTCAACCTCTCGTCATACTTGAGGTGCCCCAGACCGACCCTTACTCAAATTCTCCAACAACTCGCGTGGTGGTATCCTCTGAATACCACTACCGCGGTCATACATTGATGTTGGGGCCGGCACGTAACCCTCACGCTTCTTGCGCAATCTATCAAGGAACAGACCGGCAACAACAATCAAAAGCATGAGGGCGAGCGAGATGCCCAAGCCGATAAGCACGATGAAAACAAGAGGAAGCTTCTTTCCGCCTTTGTCAAAGAAATTGGGCTTTTCGGTAAATACGTGCGATATTGAGCCGGGGGTGTTGCCAGGGTTTGCGGTCAGAGCATAGGGTCTGAAAGTATTTCCGTCAAAGAGGACCGCCGAGGCTGTGCCGAAGCCGGGCAAGACAATTGATCCAGTAAGCATAAGGGCCTCCTCCTTGTCAAAGAGTTCTGACTTATCATGGCTTGACGTGAGAGAAAAGACTTGCAGGCTGCGAATGTTGGTGCCGGTTTCCAAAGGCTCACCAGCCATTTTCCAGACAGAGCCATCAAACTTGGCAAGGTAGGCTTTACCACTAGTGGAAGTTCCAGAAACCCAGACTTGTTTGCCATCCTTAGCGGCGAGAGTGAGCGCAGTCACCGGTCCAGGAAGCTGGCTGGCACCGGGATAGTTGTCCCAGGACTGGCTGCCAGCATTGTAGATGGCAAGGAAGGTTGATACGGTGTTGTTGACAGTCAGCTCGCCGCCAGCAAGCAGGGTGTTTTCGTCGATCCACAAGAGGGCGTCAACGGTGCCATCGAGGTTTTGTCCTGCTTGGAACCATTGAGAGGCTGCGGTGAAAAAGCAAACTCCAGGGCATCCAAGTGATCCGGCCGATCTAAACGATCCTCCCACATAGACGTCCTTCGTGGTTTGGCGCACCGCGAGCGCAGAGACCGTGCCATTTCCGCCAGAAAGAACCGGTGGTTGCGTGTTGAAGGATTTGCTAGCAAGATTATAAGTAACCAGGCCATTGACGTTGGCACCATTTACGGCTCCTGAGACTTTACCACCGGCAAACAAGATGTCGTTTTGCACCGCGAGCGCTACAAAGGTCGAATCCGAGGAGAGACCCTCTGGGAGCCCAGAGACCTCATCCTTGTTTTTGCCGTCAACAATGACCAAGTTGTTGACAGTAGCACCGCCGTTGGTAGTCGCAGTGAAATGGCCAGCAAGAATCGTAAGGTTCCTATTGTTGCTGTTGTCAAAGAGGCCAGTGACAACGCCGTTCAAGTCTCCATTCTCCAGAGAGTTGTCTCGCTTGGTCAAAGTACCGGAGCTCGAGGTTTTGGTGGGCTGAACTTTGACAGGAACACGGTTGAGCTTATCGCCGAGTATCGCAACGCCCGTGGCGTCAAGTGTTGACGATCTGAGTGAGCCGGCATACAGCGAGGTTTGTCCAGCAAAGTCCAACAAGGAGGCTGACAAGGTTCCGTCAACCAGCTCTACTGGCAACTCCAGATTCTGCAGCCAATTGTTCTGGGAAGGCACCCAAATTGCGAATCCATCAACCTCAACAGCTTGATTGCTTCCGAAAGCTTGCAACTGGGTGAAGTCGCCGTTGACACTTACCACAAGTTCCGGGGTGGAGCTGGTGATGTTCATTGTCATGCCAACAACCTCCATGACGTGGCCGTTGACGCCGGCACCCAGTGCCCTCCAACTATTGCTCGATGTATCGTAGAGGGCAACGTTGTTTAGTCCAGCCACAGAGTTGTCTCTGGTTCCGTTGAAAGATCCGCCCACGAACAGGTTGGTGCTGTTGGAGAACATCGACTTGACGCTCCCATTGAGACCGCCGTCGAGGGGGCGAACGGTAGGCTGATCACCCTGGGCTGCGACAATGTTTTGCACAGTGTTGGAGCTGAAGTTTCCAGCAATATAGGTCGTGTCTCCTATTGTAGTTAAAGCGCTGACAGCAGATCCAGCCTTGAAGCTAGCTCCCAGCTTGTTAAACCCGGAGCTCATAAAGTCGCTTGCGTTGACTGGGGCGTCTGGCTTGTACTCGTACAGCCCGTTCAAGCCACCCGTGCTGTTAATCAAGGTGAAGCCTACGCGCTGGGCTACGAAAGTCATCTGGCTGAGGGACTGGCCAGCGAGGGGAGTCATGGTGACCCGGGGACGGAAGCTTCCAGAGCTGGCGTCGATGGAACCAAAGTAAATTTGATCATATTTGTCAAAGTTGTTAGTTTGGTAAAGGTCCAGGTCAATGGACTCGCTTTTCGTCGGGTCAGCTGTCATCTGCCCGGTGAGCTTGATTTGGCCGCGGGTCGAGCAGGTGTTGTCTTGCAGGCATCCAGGAGTATATAGATTGACTGAGTAGTGACCGGATTCCCTGATATCTGGGGTGAAAACAACAGAGGCCGAAGTGTTTGAAATGGGCGCAGTGAGTTGGGCAGTCAAATACTGAGATGTACTGGACTGGGAGGGAGCAACGGACCATGGGCCGGTCGTCGTTGCAGACGAAGGGAAATCTCCACCTGCACATGAAGGCTCATTGAAGTCATTGACGGCGTAGGAGAAGATGTCGTCGCCAAAGAGCTCAATGCCATTCAATCCTCCTCCGCGGCCGTAGAAGTCCGTGATGTCGATACGAAACTCGTTCATACCTATCACATTGACAAAATGGAAATCCTGGTAAGGGAAGGGAGAAGGGTCGTTGCTCAACGGACATTTGTTTGTGCAGCTCGCATTCCGGCCCGTTGCTGGGTCAGTGTAGGTGAAGTTCATGATGCCGTTGATTGGCAAAGCTGTGAATCGCCATTCCTTGGTGCCTCTGCCGTCCTGGCGGGTGTTGTAAAGGCGCAATTTTGTCGGTTGAAAGCCAAAGTTGAACTTTGCGCTCCAGGATCCTGGGGTGCCGTCCTGAAGCAGCCACGTGTTTCCTGCCCCATTTTCACCACCGGTTTTGCAAACAATGCTTTTCGGGTCGCTAAATCCCTGAGCGGAAGTCGAGGAGACGCTGCTGATAGAGGCTGTTGCCAGGTTGATTACCTGTCCATCAGGGGTAACTGGGGCCGTTGCATTCCCTAGGCCGGTGAAAGCACCTCCAAAGATGATATTCCCGTTTGGTGCCTTGGTAATAGAATTGACGGGTCCGTTAAACCCTGCAAATGGAAGATTCGTCCAGCTCTGTGTTCCAACCAGCGCAATAGCATTGGCCGAATTCGTGCCGATGAAGTTTCCACCCACATACACTGTATTCTTTTCTTGGTCGCAAAGAAGTGCGTTGACTGAGCCTGATAAACCTGCCAAGGGAGTGACAGTTCCGTTCTGTGGGTCAAACAATGCCATTGCGGGCGATTGCATTGTCCCTGAGTTCGCTCCTCCTATGCTTGTGAAGTTACCGCCCAATACCACAACGTCTCGGTCATCCATTCTGAGGGTGCACATAGTTCGTATTGATGCGTCGGTCCTGACCACACTTCCAAATGCGCCATTGGGCATCCGCGCGAGCAGCTGCTCGCTTCCATTTGTGCTGAATGGTCGCTCATTTTGTCCCTCAAACTCGTACAGGGAAATGCCGGAGAAATCACCGGCAAGAGCTACACGGCCTAGTTGACTAAAGTCGAGGTTCGCGGCAGGAGCTGGGGTAAAGGTGATGGCGGTGGAAGCGGTAGAAAGGGCGAGCACAAGAAAAGCCTGTGTAGTTGGTCGTCTTTGCGCGGCATGGCGCCGTCGGAATGGTAATCGCATTTCGCGTCAATCGGGGCTGATTATTAAGAGGAATTAAAAAGGAAAGAGAGGTCGCTTGGAGACCGGCGAGCTTGCGACTGGCTCGAGGTCGTTCGGTCGGGGGGATCCAAGCTGTTTTTGTTTAATTACGGTATTCCATAGCAGAGTCAAGTCGTCGAAGTCGCAATGATTGTTTTGAAAAAGGTGGTTTCGCGTCGAAAGGAAATGAGGTTGTCGCACGAATAGCCTGGCCTGCAGCGGGAGGAAATTCGGGATCGAGAAATGACAAGTGTGAACGAGTGTGATGTAACCGGGGAAGATCTATGAATAACAAGAAAATTATTAGAGATTTGTGTCGAGGTCGCGACGGCGAGTGACAAGGTCGTTGCAGCAGCAGCTGAACCAAAGCAAGAATTTGCGGAGGGAGGGAGATGATGGTGCGGGCACTCTGGTTGGCCCAACCTGTTTTCCGACCCAAGTTCGTTTGGTCCTGCCGCCTACGAGAAGGTGGTGTTCGGTGCTGGGGGGGGGTTGCACAAGAGTGGAGGAGTCAAATTTCGGCGTACCTGCCCAGAGTTTGTATCCTGCGTTCTGAATGGTCAGTCATATGATGCTAATCTGGAAAAGGAAAAGCCAGAGTTCCCCAATCGTTCGAGAATTATGGGATGGAGATGCTCTTTTTTTCTTGATGAACAAAAAGCCGTAATAAAGAGAACCTGAAGGCAAGAAAACAACAACCAAAAAGCTATGAGCTGGGATGCCCAGCGATGCGGCCACTCGACCGATCGCTCTCTCCCGCTCTCAACCCCGGACCAGACGACCAAGATTGGGTCGACCGGGGGTCCGCACGGTTCGATATTGCTCCTGCAGGGTCAAGGTGACGGTCCCAGGTTCAAAAGTGATGATGTGACGCGAGGGGTTTGGGTAGACGAAACAAACCTTTTGCACAATATCTCGACGCTCGAGTTGGATGAAGCTGTGGCCGTGGTGGTGGTGGTAATGGGGAAACTGCTCAAGTGGACCATAATGTCAGATGTCATTAACGTCGATCAATGCGTTGAAGCTAGAGGTATAGCTTCCACCATGGTGGTTGGGGTTGCGGCATGCCCGAGTCAGGGAATTCGCCTTTTTTGTGGTTTGCAGGTGTTGCTATTCAGAGTATACAAAAATATCGTACCGTTTCGTCAGAAGTTCTCTGGTTGTCTTGATGGTCTGGGAGGTGGTGATCAGGGGCTTTTTGAAATGGCACCCTTTACGTTTTCGATTGCCGCTGAGAGGTGTTTGTGTGCTGTGCTGCACGAAAAGAAGGGAAGCGAAAAAAAGAGAGTGTGCCTCAGTGTTTCGAGTCTCGGAAGGTTGCAGCAGATTGCATCTAAGACGTGATGAAAAAAAAGGAGTGGATGGAACTATGAAAGTTTCCCGCGCAAAACACAAAAAAAAGAGTGAATGTTGACGTTGACGTCCTGTTTTGTTGTTGTTTCCCCTGGACCCAAAAAAGAACAAAAAAGAGTATTTTTCACATTCCAGAGAGAAGACAAACCTGGGAACCTGGAAAAGAGAGGGGACCTATTTTGCCTCAATCCGCCATGCCAGATTCAGGGGCAAGTTCGGGGGTGTCCCAGTGGTTTCTTTGATGTTACCACATGGCACAACCGAATGTGATTGGATGGGACCTGCGCAAAGATGCACCAAGATGCCCCTCGACAGGGGCATTCCCAACCTCTCTCCTCTCCACATGACAACGTCTTTTTCTCCACCATTCTCAGGTACGAAATACAGCTTGACCTTGATCATATCAATCTTCATTCTGGTATACAAAAATTCTCAGAGCAACGAGTGTTCAGGTATCACCACTCCCCCTTGCGGGCGCTTCTCGGCGGTGAATCGGCAGGCTGCATGTCCGAGCTCACGACAGCTTCAGATCACAGGTATCCGTAGATATAGACCAAATAATGGCTACACAAAACGTGCTAGAAAAAGAAAAGCACATATTCATCATGTTTCTAAACATACCGAACGACAATCATAAGAGACCAATTTACAAATATCAAATATACATTATCTCCAAGAAAAGATCTCCAGTGCCGATCACGCCCTTTCTGATACCCGGGTTTTGTAGAACGTGCACAAACACCCCCCACTCTTTTTTGGTTTCCCTCAATCCAATCGGTAGGTGATATGATATCATGACAATAATATATATATTATATAAAGCAACCCGGTACACTCAATAAACGAAACATTTTATGCATATACATGCACTCGTGGTCCTTCCATCGGGTCTCTCCACCTTCCATTATTACCTTACTCTATATAACAACCAAAAACCAGGTACCGACATGTTTTCCCAAAACAGAAAATCAAACACCAAAGGTCCACGAGGTGTTCGAAACAGCTTGTTCCTATCCCAAGATAAGTACTCGGTCGGGTCCATTGCTATGATCTCCTCTTGAATAAAATGTTATAAAAAGAACTTGAGAACCATGGAAAAACCTGTTTAACAAAGAAACACAGTTCGAAACGATCATCATCATGCCAAAATGATATATTTGTGATGATATTTCCTTCACGGGTATCAAAATGATAAGTTTCTAGGTGAAATGCAGTGCTGCTTTCGTTTTTCTTCCGCCTTGTCACCTCGAACCGACAGATCCATAAAGAGAAAGCGTGTAAAGAACGCTTTAACCTTCTTTACTACCTTTTCCTTTCAGATGTACTTTTATGCGTTGGACTAGCAGCAGACCCAACTTTTGGCTGAACACTACTACCAGTTCTTGCTGTACTGCTGGACTTTGCTGTCCCACCACCAACAGCAGCAATAGCAGCGGCCTGCTGCTCCTCCAATGCCTTCATTCTCTTCTTATAAGCCATAGGAGACTCAAGGGGCTCCGGCGTTGGAGCTTTCGTCTTGAAAAAGATGCCACTGACAACGGGTTTCTCCAAAGACCACATTCCTTTCCCCTTTTGCTTAGCCAATGCCTCGGAAGCCTTGTAATTCTCTTCCTTCTTGGCGCCTCCATACTCTGCCCCAAACTTGGCTTCGTACGTGGTTGCCAAACCCGCCTTGAGAATTTCCAGCCCGACGTCTTTTCGGGGAAAGAAAAATGGAGGCTTTCTAACGTAGACGCTGGCCACTATTCTGTCATATTGGTCTTTTCTGTATATGTAGGCTCGCACCCGACGGTTTAGGATGTAACTGTCTAGAAAGTTTTGGGCCTCGGTCGCGAATGGCTGGGCGGTTCGTCCAAAGTGCGCGCCTTCGGGGGCGTCGACTCCCGCGATGCGGATGGGAATCTGAAGGGGGGGGGGGAGGGATGGAATAAGTTCTTCTGGCTGCGGAATCATTAAGCGTTCAACATAAGCTAGCTCACTGTGTTTCCTTTAAGTTCCTTCTTGCTGGAGGGCACAGTGCGCAACCAACCCCAGCCGGCCAGCCGTCCGCCTGGAGTATGGTAGAGGTGAAATCCATCTCCATCGCCGACGCTCGTCACCTTGCCGAAGAGTCCGCGACGGTGAAAGTAGCTTGGTGGGATGTGTGCAGATGTTGGGATGCGACGGAGATATCGCTGCCAAACAGTCCAGAGACCCAGGGTTGCGCCCACTGCGACGAGGGGCGCTATCCAGTTCTCGGTCTCGCTGAAATGGCCGATGACGCCATTTTTCAGGGATTCTGTTTTATTTTTGGTGTTTTTGTTGCTGCCATCATCTTTGTCGCTGTTGCTTCGGATCCATGGCATGGTGGTGGTGGTGGTGGTGGTGGCGCGGGCGTCTGGCGGGTTCCGGTCGAGGTAATAAACGGTTGCATCCAGCGTGGGACAAAAGGGTGCCAGATTAAACCGGCCTGGGGCTCCCAACTCCCGACGCTGTGGATCAGGCAGATCGCAGCGGTTGGCTGTTTGGTTGGTGGGGAGATGGAGTAACATAGATCCACACTAGTTCACCTTGGCCGACGGGTTCCTGCCGCCCGCTGGTTCCACTGACAGCTATTTCCCCATGTCATAGAGGAAATTTAAGCTTCAAAAATCCACTTCAATGACAATTGATTTCTGTCAACGAACAACCCAACCATAATTCCTAGTCTCTCAATGAATCACTGCACTGATCCTTCCAGGTCATCAGCATCAAATATTTCGCAGTAATTTCTCCATGTTTCAATCGAACCACAAACTACATCTCCATTGATATTTTTTACCGGGATTATCAAGAAGATCTTTTCAAGGGGAAAAAATTAATACAAATAAATTCTCTATTTATCAGGATAATAAAATTGATATCAAAATATTCAAAAAGGTGTGTGGTGGACGAGTAAAAAATGACAAAAAAGCTCAACCATCGACGTCTCGAACTGTGAGACTCCGATGACCTACGAAAACAGCTTCGGCGGTTTTCATAGTTGGCAGGCAGAATGTAGGCGTACACTCGTTCCACTTGACCAAGCACCCTTGGTAAAGGCCAACTTGAAAGTCCTTCTTCTCAAACTGGATTATAAGCTTGGGGGGAGGCTTCTGAAAGGATTGATAGGACTGATTGGCGTTCGTGAAGGTGGGTGCTTCATGCATGCATGTCTCGGAGAGAATTTTTTTTTCCTTCCATCTAGCTCCTAGGAGTACTCTTCGCCCCCTCTCCCTCTCCCTCTTCCAAACCTGCTCTTCATTTTGACCTACTCCGTATAGTCACGAGTATGGGCAAAAGCCATTCCCTCTCCTTCACCATGACCTTTCTGTTGTTCTTATTACTGGCATATGGCATGTATCCCTCCTCCAATTCCTTGGAATAAAACCATTCCTCTTTCCAGATTCGACGTTGCCAGTCTGGCACCATCGACGAGAGGCATTTGCCACTCACAAACTGTTCACTCTTCTTTTTTTGTTCACGCACAAAAATATGTCAGCATAGATTTCACATCATGAATAAAACTCAAGTGTTAGTTATGAATATTGCTAAGGAATTAAAAAAAATTCATTGGTCAAGGGGCATTCAGCTGTCAACTCTCATTCTACACCTCAACAAACTCCCTGCTATGAACAAGGCGAGGCAATATCAAAGGACGATGCATAGGGGTCACGGTGGTATCTTACCTCCATTGTCATCATTCTCTCCTCCCCATCACCTTCACCCTCACTTTTCTCCTCATCATCACCATCATCACGGCCATGATGACTCGACTGGATTAAAGACGTATCACTAGTTCTTTGCGTCTTCGGGCTTCTGTCGACGGACCAAGTCGAAGCTCGAGTGGGCGAAGAAGATAGATCAGTAGTATCAGTTGCCGTTCCCTGAGAGGATTGGTTGTTATCCGCGTCCTCGTCGCTGGTGCTGTTGCTTGACGACGAGCAATGATCTTCGGCTGCGGCGGCGGTGTTAGTAGAAGATTTACCTTTCTCATCACCATCGACAACTCTCTGCTGTATCTCCTGCAGCTTGTTCTTCAGGAGCTTCAGTTGCTCCTTGATGAGGGCGAGCTTATCATTCTCCTTTTTGATGGTGGCAGCGCACTGGGCGCAGTTTTCACCAACCCTGAAGGCGTCAAATCCATGAGACCACATCTGTGAGCATCCTGTCGTCACTTCCCCCCGGATAAAAGATTGTTCAACCGGGCATGGCTTGCATAGCTCGAGGAAAGCCGAGTGGTTGCAAGTGTAGACGACCCGCTTATGCAGACACATTGTGTTTTGTGATTGTGGCGGCGATTGATGATAAGGCTGTGGAGATGACGACGCTGGTGAAGAAGTAAAAGTAGAGTTGTCCGGAAATACCAACTTCAGGAGGGTGAGAGGAGGAGTCGCACATTAATATAAGTTGAAAGACAAGGCGCCCACAGAGATGAAATGGTTTTCCTCATGTGAACATTTCCATTGGTGAAAGCCATTGTTAACAAACAAAAAGACGCCTAGCATGAGATAGAAGGAAATTGATTATTTTGAGTTTCTTTGTCTTTTAACTGCGCCAAGGTTCAGACCCAAAGCTATTATTTATTGTGGCTTGTGTCTTTGTCGGGAGGACCATGTGGGTATCATTCCCATTTGTTGTCATTTTAGTCTAACAGCCTTTTGTGATGGCGCCGGGACGGATACGATTCAATCTCTTGGTTTATCAACCCTCTAACGTTTCTATCGCCTTGCTACTCAAGAATTGATCAAAGTCCTTTGCCCAAACCAAACCCTCGCCTCCATTGCACTCCTTCACATGCGGAACATCAAGTCCGACTCTCTTCAATACCTTCAAGAGCTTACTCTCATGGTTCTCATCAGAGATGACCACTCCCAAGTCAGCTTCTACTAAACAAGCCATATCAGTAGTCGAATCACCAAAATATGCCACCTTGCCTCCTCTCTCATCATCCGTCCAGTCACTTCTGATTTCATTCACCAAATCTCTCATCGCCCTGAGCTTATCCTCAACAGTCATCAGCACCTTTTTTCCATTCCCGTCCTCATACCCCTCGACCTTTCCGCCAGGCCACCTAATTCCGTTGGCTTTTATCCTATCTCCTGCCACCAAATCCTTTATACCCAAAACGCCTTCGATAAACTCTCGAGACCAATTTATACTCACAATCCCCAACTCCCAACCCTTCTTTTGCGCAACATCAACAAATTCCCGAAATCCGTTGCGTAATTCCACTCTCTCCTCATCCTCTGCCTCAACCCTAGGTTCATCATCATGAATGGCCGCCCCCTTTGTCTTTTGAATATTCCCCCCCTCAGGTTTCTCCTGGACTACAGCCTGCCTCCCAAAGGCCTTGAAATCCTCTCCTTTCAAAGCAGCAAACAATCCTGATCCTCCAACCCTATCAACTGATTTCTGTTCGACAGAACCCAGGCTTTCTAGAAATTTGAGTTCCTGAGCCAAAGTAGTTCTGTCTTTGGCCTCTGGCTTGTAACTCTTGAGGTGGTCGGCGTGGTCAGCCACGTACCTGGTTACGATATCCTCCCATAGGGGAGTTGTGTGCGGGTTGCGGGCGGCTGCGAGGGAGGCAAGGACATTAATCGTGTCATGGGCTGTTATCGTCCCGTCAAAGTCAAAGAGGATGATGTTTTTCATTTTTGGAAGAGTGAAGGAGGGTGAGGGTGTGGATGTGGATGCGAGACGAGCAGTGTGTGGTGGGAAAGAAAAGAGGGCTTTATGTATGCTGCTCCATAAAGGAAAAGAAAATCTTTTTGCAGCACAATGACGAAGAAGGTGCAGACTCAGACGGACTTTGTGTGAGTGGGAAAGCGGGTGTTGACGGTTGACAGGACCCACCAGCATGTGGTAAGTTTATGAGACTATTTGATGAGATGGGATGAGAAACTGCCTTGGGTTTTATACAGATGGTGAGATAATACGGAGTATTTTGCAAAATAACTCTTAAGAGATATTATACGGGTTGGATGGACCCCGTGTAACCACCATTTTTTTTATTTGTAAAATATTGATATATTATCATTTTGTTTTTCTAGACGAAGTTCTTTCCAAGTTTCCAGAATAGAGCGGGGTTGGAGTTTAATAATCAACAGGCAATTTCATCGGAAACCCAAATGTCAAGTCGGTTTCTAGGTGTTCTTTCCAAAGTTCTAGGTCCTGGTCACAAGTATGACGCATTTGTACCACGTGCCAGCAGTTGCAAGCGGACATTAGGGATTTAGGATACGGCAATTGATTGGCCACTGTGGTTTTGGCGAATAATTTCGCCCAAGCATTTCTAATCAACAAACCCGAAACCTTTGCAACCTACAAACGCTGCATATTTCCAGACGGAGTATTTCCTTCCAACTGCCACCAAAAAAATCAGCTTATATTTAAAACATGTCGACGCCCGAGGAGGAACGCGCCATGCTTGACCGGATCGCCCGGTTGGCTGGCCAGATAAATCGCCATCGAAATCAACAGGCAGGCTTCGTCCCGCCCCCGCCCCAGAGACCGATCCCTCACAACCATCACCACCACCGTATGTCGACCGATTATACGTACAATCGCCGCGCCCAGGTTGACTCTTTACAAGATGCAGGTTACCACACTGGATGGCGCCGCGGTACTCATCATCCCTACCGAGGCTCTTACGCTGGTCGCGGAAGACTACCAGTCCATCGCAACAGAACTCTTGTTTTGAATGCCGGCAGCGCGACCAGGTCAAACAACCCCGTTGACGGTGATTCGGGAACCGCTTCGGACGCGTCTACATCCTCCTGGGTCACCAAAAATGATCGCCACTTGCAGCTCATCAACACTTCTGTATACGAGAAGCAGTCGCAGACCCGAGTTCAGGCCATCGAGGAGACGAGACAACAGAAACTGGCAATGAAGAATAAGCAGGAGCGCGCTATGTTATTGGACCACCTCAATCGATTGCCCACCAATGGTGGCGGCGGTTACAGTGCTGCTAACAAACAGACTTCGAACGGCAAATACACCATCAACGTCCAAGGTATCAAGTTTACCGTTGTTAAGAACGGCAGCAAGCTCGTCAAAGCCCCAGGTACGCCCGACTTTTATTCCACCAATCTATTCAAACTTACTCATCGCTGTTTAGGCGACGGCAACTCTGCAAAAGCCACCCCGAAGATGGCCACGATCGGCGGTGTCAAGTTCTATCGAAGCAAGAATGGCAACTTGTATCGCCATGGCATTGTCAAAGCCCAACGGTACGTCTCCCGATTCCGTGTGGATGTTCCGCTAACTACAGCATCTGGACAGGCAATCTGGTGCAGTCAAGAAGGTTAACATACCTTGCAACCAGTTTTCGATGACGGGTAACCTCCTTTTTTTCTCCTCCTCTAGATCGGACTGCTGTGGACCATTTCGAACTCGACCAAACCGGGAGGGTTCGGCAAATGGCCGAGAAACGAGATTGAACTAACCAACGATAATGCGACTCCAATAGGTTCCTGCGCGAAAGGCCCCCGGTGCCGATACGTCCACGACCCCCACAAGGTTGCCATCTGCAAAGACTACCTGCTTGGTAGCTGCCCCAGCGGAGAGGATTGCGATCTCTCCCATGATCCCACTCCCGAGCGCACCCCAACATGTCTGCACTTTGGGAGGGATAGCTGCAACAAGAATGACTGCAAGTATGCTCACGTAAAAGTGTCTCCAGGTGCCCCCGTGTGCCATGCATTTGGACGCTATGGGTATTGCGACAAGGGTGCAAATTGTACCGATCGACACGCCTTCGAGTGCCCAGACTTCAGCAACACGGGAGTGTGTAAGGTCAAGGGTTGTAAGCTCCCCCACCGAGAGAGGGCAAGCGTCCTGCGAAAGGCAACGTTGAGTGCCAGCAACAACAGCAGCAGCGGCGGCGAAGACACAGTGATGGAGGATCTATCCAGTGATGAAGACGGAGAGTCTGTCGACAGCGATGACGTCGATTCTGACGAGGTGGATGAGTTTATTGGCCAAGATGATGATGATGGTGGCCTCGACTTTACAGAGCAACGGGATTTTATCAGATTTTGATAATTTCTTTTTTCCTTTGCTTCTGTTGAGCTGTTGGCATTTGTCAACCTCATCCATATATTCTCGCGCCCCCCTTCCCCCCATGTTTTTTTTTTTTTTTTTTTTTTTTTTTTTCGCATACGATACCCCTGTTTTTCCTTCTCTTACAATTTTCTTTTCAACGAAACAAAAGCTTTTACTTATTCGTTCCTGGAACCGCCATACATTCAGAGAAACAAAAAAAGAAGAAAAAGAAGAGGAAGAAGAAAAAGAAGAGGAAGAAGAAAAAAAGAAGAGAAGAAAAAACAAGATGGAAATATGTAGTGTGGAGGAGGGGAAGAAAGAGAGACAAGACAAGTCTGAGCGGAGAGCCACTCAGTTGAAGCCGATCTCTTTTGTGGAAAGTTTCTTTTTTTGGTTTGACTGGTTCGTGATCAGAAAAACTGATGACCGACAGAGCAAAAGAAGAAAGAAGAACAAAATATGATGACCCAGGAATTAAAATAGAACTACTTTTCGAGGAACTCCGTTGATAGATGTAATAATAATTATACCGAAAAATGTGTCTTTTTATGTGAATCTTTTGGGAAGCGTTTGACTTGATTGGTTACGTGAAACCTACCTACCTGGTATCTTCACTGGTGTTGTTGGTCACTTATTCAGCAGGGAGGGAGAAGAAGAATCAAGTACAAAAGTAAGGTTATGGAGGAACGTAGTTTTATTTCGGGCTTACAGTAAGTAGGTAGTTAAAGCAGCACAAACAAAAGACGTCGAAAAAATGTACCCTTTCTTTTCCTTCCTTGTTCACTCTGTCTTTCTTTTCCTCTTGACCATTTTTACCTCAATTATGTACATGTACCAATACCACACATCAGCAGTTTTGTTTCGCTTTTTTTTTTTTTTTTTTTTTTTTTTTCAAACTCTTGAAGAACCAAGAAAAAATACAATTTTTTTTGATAAGAATTATATTCCACTCAATGCCATGCCATGCGATATAAAAAAAAAGCTTTTTAACTAAGTAGCCCGCACATTAAAGAGAAAAAAAATCATTTTGTATGTATTTCAAAGATGGAGAGGAGTCCATCATCCCCCACCAACCTGTTTAATTTTGATGTATGTACGTGTTTGATAAAGTAATAAAATATATTATTTTCAAGAAAAGAATCATGGCTCAAACAGGACGAGTATTCTGGGATTCAGAAGAGTTCTCTTTTTCTTCTTCTTCTTCTTCCTCCTCATCAGCCTCTTCTGCGGGAGAAATGAAATCGTTCAAAACAGCTCCCGGAGTATCCATTGACACCTGCATCAAAACGTCAACATCTTCTTCAACGCCAGCAGCCTCCTCCATCATCGATGTGGTAGATGCTGTCCCGACGAATTCCTCATCAAGATGATGATGGTTATCGTCTTGTTCTTTCACTTGGTCTGCTTCTTCTTGCTGCTGCTCAGATGAAAAAGAATTGACAGAGTCATCAGCTTGTTCAACTTCAACTGCGTCGTCGTCGTCGTCGAGCTCCATCATTAGTGTCTCTTCAGCGGTTACGGATGGAGAAGTCTGGCTCAGCTCCGTTTCCTGAGCAGCAGGGTGCGTTTCATCCGTGGATACCTCCGCCATAACTGCTGGGTTCGTCACGGTGGAGTTTTCCGTCGTGCTCGCTTCAAAGGATTGCGGAGTCTCCGTTTCCGCTTCCGCCATGGCGGCATCTTCTGCGGGTGCAGCAGCAACTCCTTCAAGCGAGGATGAGGTCTGTAGTGATGATGCCTGATCACCATTGACTTTTTCATTAGTATTGCTGGGGGTCTGTCTATCCGAGATACTTTGCTCTTTAGCATTCTGAGACTCCTCTGGCACCTTGGCGGCGATGCTACCATCAACAACAACAATGGATTGTTCATGTTGGGCTGAGACAGTCGGCTGCGCTTGTGACGGTGGTGGAGGAGGTTGCTGATGTTGTTGTTGTTGTTGAGGTTGGGTTTGTTGACGATTATTGTGTTTAGGTGGTAACTTTGGAATTGCAACTTTGGGCATCCTTCCGGATCCCGTGTTCGCTGTCGGTGTTGGTGGTGGTGAGTGAGCCACGGCGATGGGACGCCAGCCAGCAACGCCGGGTGGAGCATACGGGCTCACGTAGCCGGTGGACACAGCATGGGGATGCTGGGTACCCGGCGGCGGCTGCGGCGGCCCTTGAGATGGATGAGGGCCTTGTGGTGGCAGGTGATGGTGTCCAGGTGGAGGCGCTCCATGCGGGACAGGTGGCTGCCCGGGCGTGTGTGGTGGGTGGTAATGTATCATGTTCGGAGGTGGAGGCTGTGGTGGACCGCTCTGCATGGGAGGAGCTGGATACACGGACACGAACCCCGCGGGTCCAACGCCTACTGCCTGATTGGCATAGACAATAGGCAAAACAATACCCGGTGGTAAACATTGCTGACCGGGGAATTCCCAAGGTCCCGGATGCGGGCCAGTGTACAAAACAACATAATGGGCTGGGTTGAAAGCCGGTGGTATCGGATGAAGACCGGTGTAGGCAGGCGGAGGACCGACTGTCTGCGGAGGGCCGTGTGGTACCGGGTTCGGGGCAGGAACTAGACGTGGTGGCACCCGACATGCTGGCGGCGGTGGTGGTTGCCGTGGTGTCACGTTTATTATGGTTCGTGGTGTTACGCTTACGACACGTGGTGGTGGTGGTTGCCAGTCTGGTGGCATTTGGGTCACTTGTTGGGTGCCAATCGCAGCCGAGGTGGCTCCGGGTGCCGCTGGCCTTGGCACCGAGGATGAGGCCGTGGTCGAACCCGCGGCCGATGTGTTTGTCGAAGGCGCCGAAGCGGCATTCGGAGATGACGAAGGGTTTGATGAAGGAGTCGGCGGGGCTCCGTTCGTAGCGGCCGTTCCTCCGCCCGATGCTTTCCCCGTGGCCCCTCCTCCTCCTCCGGACTCACCGGAAGCGGCCTCGACGAGAGCTCTAGACACGCCGTCGGGTCCGACCTGGTCAGCAAGCGTGGTTGAGACACCTCCCGGGCCGACTTGGGGAAGCTCAAAGCCGGTTCCCTCGAGGATCTTCTCCCTTGCGTCCCACCACCCCTGGATAGTTGGTGTGGGAATCTTCCAGAACTCGGACGCTTCAGAATACGTCGGGGCACGATACCAAACAAGTTCTCCATATTCATTTGTGACCATGGGCTGGGTCAGTTCCTCCTCGTGTGGTTGGCCGATTCGTCGACGGGGGACCTTGCGAGGACGTGGATCGGGCACCCGGTGTTGGAGGAGGTACAACAAGACCTCGACCTTGCGCTCTCGAGTATAACTTCGTTCAATTCGTTTCACCTGCTTCAATGGCTTATTCTTGAGACGCTCTGATAATGGCTTCGGTGCCGGACCGGGCTTCTTTCTCTCGACGCCCTTCGAAGTCAAAGACCGACGCGGCGGAGTCGGCTTAGGTGGCGCGTTGGGTGCCATGATTTTTATGCTATCTTGATTCAAACTCGGACTCGGGGTTCAAGGTCGGGTTCGGGATGGCTTGCCGGTGCCGGGATTCTGACCGACCGGCCATTAGACTTGATCAATCAAGATTGACCAATTGTTCAACTGGGAACCATTGGAAAGTCGCGGTCAATCCAAGATCAGGAGCTCGTGAACTTGTGGTCCGTGCTTTGCCCTCCAGAAAATATTGGCAAAAAACGCCCACTTTTCATATCGAGTTATAACTTGACTCCTCGACAAGCCTATAATGATCCGACAACTACGGAATAAATGAGAGTATTCCGACCTTTTATTTCTACACTCAGGCATGTACGGAGTATGGAATGTAAATAGTGGTAATATCACTTCCTCAGAAATTTGTTTAATGGGTGAAAAGCAGCAAAAAAGAGAATGCCCAATAACAGGATTGAACTGTTGACCTTCGCATTTACCAATTATGATCCGGAAGGATGATATTAGTACGACGCTCTAACCAGCTGAGCTAATCGGGCTGACACTGTTCCCGAAGATCTTACTAACATTTATACTTGTATACAAATTTATATACACATTGGTAATAGATGCTTGTCAAATTCTCCGGTTCCCTGCGTGTCATTCTTTCCGTCTCAAAACACAGTCAGACGGCAGAAAGCAGGCATCGGGAAATTTGGAGTTTTTTGATGAGCTCGAGTGGAATCAGAAGGATTGCTTCCTTTGCCCTTTTTGGGACTTCTTTTTTCAGAGAGTCAAGAGAGGCGAAGCGGCTGTGGTGGTACCCCTCCCTAAGAACTCCGCCCCACACTCAGCACACTCAGCACTTGTGCAACTGCGCTCGCTGCCTGAATGTGAATCTCCCCAGCGGTAAAAAAAAACGAAAATCGACGACATTCAAAGGTTGATCGGGGCTGTGAGGACGCCCTTTCATTTCCCTTTATAATAAAATAAAATGTCACATAATTTATGAAACACTTTCTAATAGTTTTTGCTTGTTATTACTCTCGCTCTCTCTTTTATTTTGTTCTTACACGCTGCATCCAATACAGACTGTCTCTCATCGCTGCCTCTGTCTCTCGTGAGCCCCCGCGTCGTCATCACTGTCTCTCTCCAACAACAACAACAACAACAACATCAACAAAATGGGCCTACGTGACAAATTCAAGAGAAAGGACTCGGAAGGCGAAGGAAGCGCTCACCAAAACGCTCCCTTGACCCCGGAGTTCACCATCATGCGCACCGACACCCACAACGCCGAAGTGATCCACCCTCCGGACGACAACTTTTATGAAAAGGGGACCGGTAATTACCTCCGGCCGGATGATGCCGAGAAATCACCAAGCCCGGGGAAGCACCGCAGTCTTGATGTGTTCCGGAGCACCCGAGGCCGTAGCGCTTCTGTCGGGAGCAATCAGAGCTCTTCAACAAGCGGCCAGAGGCCCAGACGACTGTCACAGCGGTTGCATCTCAGCCGTAGTCCCGTCAGCTCCGAGAACGTGCCGCAGGACTTGCCCGATATCATCGTTCAGGACAAGGAAGGGACCGAGTCTCAGTGGGAGCAGCGAGCCACCATTCTGGCTCGCGAGAACGAGAAGCATCGCAGTCGTCCAACCACTCCTGTTTATGGAAGCGCTCCTCCGACGCTTCCGCAGTTGCGTCTGGGTGATGGATCGAACGAGGATGCGCCACCGCCTGATCCGAACGTCAAGGTTGTCTCTTCCAAGCAGATTGACGAGGACATTCAGGAGGCCATCAGGTTGCATGAAGCTGGTAAGCTCGAGCAGTCAACCGCCTTGTTTGGTCGACTTGCGGATCCAAAGGGGGCCAATAACCCTCTGAGCCAGGTTCTGTACGGCCTTGCTCTGAGGTGCGTATATATCCAATAAACCAAAAGCACACAGGGGTAAACGTGAGACTGACACAACAAAACAGACACGGCTGGGGATGCGCCCCTAACACTGCAGCCGCCGTGAGTTATCTTTCGGCGGCGGCGTCCAATGCCGCAGAGATTGAACAAATGGCTCTGCAGGCAGGACTGAAAAAGGGAGGAGCGGCAAAGGGCGAATTGGTGCTCGCAATCTTTGAATTGGCCAATTGTTTCCGTCATGGGTGGGGGATTCCCAAGGATCCAATTGCAGCGAAGCAGTACTATGAAACAGCAGCCAACTTGGGAGATACTGATGCCATGAATGAAGTAGCATGGTGTTATCTTGAAGGGTTTGGCACTAAGAAGAACAAGGTCAGTACGGATACATTTTTTCCCCCAGCTTTTTCTACGCGAACAAACAGCCAGCATTCAGTGTCAGCAAAGTGGCTGGCTGAATGAATTATTGCGCGGGTGTCTCTTCTGTTCAAACCGGACGGGAAGAAGCGTTTGCTTGGGGGCGTTGGGCATCAATGGGGGTCAACAAACGAATCATTGGCAAGACCTGGAAGTTGTTGACCCCACGATGTCTCTTCGATTTCTCCGGTCTTGTGTCTGTGATGTACCCCCGCTTAGGGATTATGAATAATTTGACTGACTTGAGTTCGCGGGGGAACAGTTTATCGCAGCAAAATATTATCGGCAGGCTGAAGAGAATGGGAACAAGATCATTGGAAACACATGGTGAGTTTTTTTTTTTTTTTTTTTTTCTCTCTCCCTAGCCTCTCAACAAACATTCGGCTTTTCCGTGTTACACACACCAACCCAATTCCCCCATCATCTTCTTTACTTCTTGTTATCCCCCCACATAGGGTGCTTTTTGTTTTTTTCCCCAGCAGCATCTTGTTGTGAGACACAACAAGAAAGATGTCGATGGGGGGAAGTAATGCACACATGTGCGGAAGGAATAAGAATTCATGGAAGAGGATTGGGGGATTGGATGGATGGTGGTACACACATTGCATGCATGCATGTTTGCATCTGCGTTTTTGCATTTTCACTACAGCATGCAGTAATCCCATTTTTCTCTCTCTTTCTTGTTCCAGCCTATCGCACGTATTTCCTCCATCTGCCGAGGGGCGAGGAGCGAGAAAAAAGAGGGGAAATATCCATGCAGATTTGATGACTTGCTTGCTTGCTGCTTGCCTGCGGGCATTAGTCTCTTTTTTTCTTTCTCTCTATTCACACTCCCCTTTCAGTTCTGGTTGGATGGGACAAAAGTCCGAACAATAACGGACACAGTTTTTTTTGGTTTTACCGTTTTTTTGTTTCTCCTTATCCGATCCATGCACTCTCTCTCCGAGATGGATTGATGCAGGTCTCCGTTTTTTTTATATGGGTTGTATTCATGGGAAACCATTTTGTGTCACCCCCTTTTTTTTCTTACTTTGTTGTATTTGTTGCTGATACAAAGTTTGGTATTACTATAGGATTTGGAAGGAAAAGTATAATCCTGAGAATGAAAAGAAGTTTAAGAAATGAATAATAATTAAGAAATAAATGGTAATTGGGGAACGGGATTTTGGAATGGGAAATGGGTTTTTTTGGTTAGCAGGCGATTGTCTTCTTTTTTGCAGTTGGTTTTTTTGACTTTTTGGGGGTTTTTGGCTTTGGTTTAACGTTTAATCTATGTGCGTTTGTGTGGCGCTTTTGCTTTTCAGTGAAGAAAACACACAAAGTGACAACCTCACTTGCCATGCTTCATGTGTCATGGACGGGAGTTTTTAGCTGTAATGTAGTAGTTGTGGCAATTATGATGCGTTTTATTTTTGATGTTGATTGTTGAATGTTGATTGTTTATGTGTGGGGGAGGCGCGTTGGTTTGTGATGGGATAGGTGAGAGAATGAGAATCGGGAATGAATGGGATAGGTTCGTGATACCGTTGTATTTTGAGTTTTCCGCTGTATCCGAGACGAGGGACTTGATAGAGAGAAAAACTCGGTCGAGGTCTGGGATCGGATTGGTTGAAATGGCTCTTTGTGGTGGTTTTTGCTCCAATTGCCAAATTGTCTAACGGAGTAGTAGAACCTTTTGATTGATTGGATATTTCTGCGGTTACATCAAGAGAAGAAAGAAAGAAGAAGGAACTTGCGTTACTGCGCAATTGCGTAGGATAGATTTGATTGGTTCTGGAATTTGGACAAGTACTTTTGTCTTTTTTAGTGTTGATTGGTTTGTCTTTTTTTGACAAGATATCTCTTTTATTTTATGAGCAGGTACCTGTATCATATCTCGCCTTTTCTTTCTGTCTGTCTCTGGCAGCTCGGGTATTCTCCAGTCTGCCTGATCGTGACTCTGTTGCACGTGTGTGTATATGTGTACTGAAGCAGGGTTTCACTTTTAAAGTCTTACAAACAAGCACCAAATCTACGATAGTACAAGTTCTTTAGAATACTTACCGTCTCAGCATGGTACGATTGACAGTGGTGGAGAGGTGCCGTCGGATATCGAATGGTTTTTTTTGTTCAGCAGAAGTTAATATGTGTGTGTACCTGAGCTAAACGTTAAACTTGTGATTAATGGGCGGAGACGATTGGGTGTCAAGCTTCAATGCCCGGCTGGAGGTTTTCTCCGTAGATATCCGATCGTTTGTTTATATTGTGCTCAACTACTCATGTCGTGTTGATCAGGGGTTTTCCCCGATTTTTTTTGCGAGATCCACAGATACAAAGAAGAGAAGGCCCCGAAGAAAGTTGCATCGCATTAGTATGTGCAGTAGTTTAGAAATCAGGGAATAATAAGGTACTTAAGAGATACCAGAGGACCTTGAAACGGATGGTATCTTGAATGTTGCGTAATGTTAAAGAAAGAAAACGGAGGGAGAAGAAGAAAGTAGGCAAAATCCCCCCCCTTTTGTTTATCGAAGGGTTTGTGCAGGGGGTGGTAAACAAATGACCCTTTTTTGGGGTGTGTTGTGTTACCCCTGTCCCGAGTAGGTGAAACGAACCACAGCAAGGGTTAGGGGAAATAGAGATCATGTGAGGACAAAAAAGAAAGATAAATGATTCAAAAAACACCTTGTATAGTTTTGGTGCTGCTGTGATACCTACACAGCTTGAAACAAAGTGTGAGGCGGGTGCAACAACAGGTCCCAAAACACCGAGATATTAAAGAAGAAGAAGAAAAGAGATCTTGTGATGAAGGAATTAATCGAAAAGAGAGGAGGACATTCATAAACTTGTATCACCTTTTTTTGATGGTGAGGCAAGTTGATCACACACACACGTCTTCTTTTTCTTTCTCTAGCGCATCCGATCATATAGCATTGCTTCACAAGCCATACAGATCGGGGTTGGTTACAGTACCCCTTGCCCTCAATTTTTTAGCTTTTGCACACCTTTGTGTTCCACGAGTTTGGGCGGACAATAAATTGTTTTTTTTTTCCTGTCACGCCCCGTGTGTGTGACGGACCTCTCCGCCCGTCCGGGCCCGGAGAAGGCTCCTCCTGGCTGGCAGCAAAGAGGGAGGGGAACGAGACGGTCTCAGGCCTCATATTTTGTACGACTCAAGGCAGAATTTTGGGTTTGGGTAAGCCCTTTCGCTCATTTCACACACCGTACACAACATAACCATTTTCCCCAAGACCTTGTTTTGTTTGTGTTGTGTGAGTGTCCCCGTAACCCATCGGTATTGAAAAAAAAAATGCAAGTTTCACAAATAACGAGTTGTAACCATTGCACAGCAGCTACCCTATTTCTCTTACTCACCTTTCCCGCGCACAGCCATCCCATCCCATCCGCGTTAAGCCATTAGATTTCAGCACCGCATACGGACCAAGGATCGGTCGGGCGTCGCGGCTCTTTTTTTTTTTCTTGCTCTGTCGTCGTAAGCCCTGTCTTTCTCAGCCAGATTCTCCTGTCGGAGGGCTGAAAAAGAAAAGAAAAAAAGTGTGAAACTGCCGTTGTTGGAACCAAAACTGAGCAAATGATGGATTCCTACCCAATCAATTGCAGGGCTTTAGGTGATGTGATGCTCATCATACGAATCCAGCCTACCAAGAAAAGAGTAATCCGGTTAAAATCCTTTCTCGTGTGTGTGTAAACCCGGACTTGGTGGTCCCCAAATTCGGTCACTTGCAACTTTCCTTCTCCCATTCCCGTCCCCCAACCCCACGTCCTGCGGCCTATTGGCTTGGCCTACCCATGTTTCCAGTTAATATGGTTTTGCAGAGAGAAGAGACTGTATCTCTTGCCTGGCATAGACTAGCGTTGTGTGATAGTCACCAGTCAGTCAGCCATGATTGATCATGATGCATGTGGGGAGCTTGTCATCATGATCAATATTCCCTTCGGTCCCGAGAAAAAAAGAATTCATATGTTTCCTCCCACCATGATGCGTCCCGGTTCTGGGAAAGTGCCTTGATTCCAGGAAAAGTTTTATCTCCACGTAACTGATAACCGGGAATTGCGTGATCATTCACAAAAACTTACCTGCCTGTCTGCCTGCCCTGCCGTGTGTGTGGGGTAAATTTGAATGATGTCGGGCTTCATGTGAACAAAAAGAAAAGACACGAGACTTCGGCAGATATCATGTATGCCCCATGATTTCCCTTGCTGCTGCTGTACCCAACAGACTGGGATCATTCATTCATCCTAGTGCACACTGATAAACGCAATTGTTTCATGTTATATCCTGAGTGGTTTTATTTCTGTTGCCTAGCTACAAGATGTTCAAAGGGATTGTCGTTTGGCAGGGCGATTCCAGCTCCTGACCCAGACCCGCAAATTTCCCCACTAAATCATCTATCATACTATCATCCATATATATCCCGTGTTCTGGTGGTATCTCCATGTACCCAATTCCTCTGTGAGAGCGTCCGCCTGTAGGTTCTCGCCCGATAGCATCTTCCGAGGGTCATCGTTTCGGGGGAATAGCAGTGATGACACATATCTCCCTTTCTCATGAGCAGATATTCTTCACGCCAAACCTCACCCGTCCATCCACCCCCAAATGCCATCTGGAGACCGACATCTTCCACTCATCATGATTCCTCCTCCATGATCCTCCACCAATGCCCCAGAATGAAACAAAAAATAGGTCGTCATTATTGTCGTAAACAAAGGAAAACTGTTGTCGTCGTGACTGTGGTTGATCTTCGCAGCTGGTTACCAAAGGTTGGGCTCTTCCTCCCACCAAACCTCGCATGCGTTCCGTGGTAGTAAAAAGAAAAAGTTCATCATCCCATCCATCTTCCCCATTTTTTCAGTAAAACAAAAAAAGAAACAAGAAACAAGAAAATAGCCCATGTGCAATCTCGTATCTGCCCATCTCTGAAGTTTTGTCCATGCCGGTGGATGGTGTGAAGGGATTTCTCCGCAACACGGCAGCAACCACGGACATGTCGAGGACAAAAGGTTCGAGATGGTGGCGGATCTTCGGTGTACAAAGGAGAAGGGAAAAGTGATATGTTGTTGTCGTTGTGTCCAAAAAAAAATTGTCCCCAAAGAAAAAAAAATAATCAGTTCCCAATATCCTTTCGCCGTGTTCCAACCAGTAAAGCCGACCTCGCAGCAAGGCCCCATGAAAACCACCCGCCAAAAAATCAATAACGCCCAAGACAAGGAAAAGAGATCCAAGAAGAAAAAGACTAGGAAAAAGACATTAGAGTAAAGAAATCGCTCCAATAAAAATCAAAAATCAAAAAGTCAAATGCTCGCTTCGCTTGCTAAATCGATCATCAAAAAAAGCCAAATAAAACCAAAAAAAAGCAACGCAAAAAGATAAACAAGAAAACAGGTCGGTAACAAATTTTCGGGTGCGTGAGCAGCGAGATAATCCGTTTGGTGTGTTTATCGCGGGAGCGGATCAAGTGTATATGGTTGAGTGGTTGGTTGGTCGTCAATGAAATCGGAAGTCGACAATCTGAGTAATAATATCCAGGAAAAAAAGAACAAGAGCGAAGGAAAATGAAAAAAAAAAGATGAAAAAAAGAAAGAAGCGCCCACAACTTGCTGTGCTATACTATGCAGTCATAACATTGCAATCATGTAGTTTCGTAGACGGTCGTAAGCAGTCGTTGTCGTGAGAAGTGGTCATGAGAAGGAAAAAAGGCAGGCAAATTACGACTGGCGGTCGTTGTCACCACCAGCTGCAACTTGCTGTGCGTTGGTGCTCTCCTGAACCATGCGGGCAAAGGTTCGTACAACATCGCTCGGAATCTGGTCCCAAAGCAGCGACCGAGTGTAAACCTCAGCAGTCGACTCCTTGCTGGTCTCGCGCATCTTGCCAAGAGCATTCGCCAGATTGCGTCTGCCTTCGCTCATGGTCCTTTCGGCTTGAGCGTTGGGCGGGAAATCTTGCGACGTCAAGTCATTGTACTGCGCGGCAGAAAGGGAAAAGAGCTGCTCGTTGGTCTGTTGCTCGGTGGGCCGAGTGAGAGCATCCGCCATGTCGCCAAGCATCGACGGTGCGACGTTGTCAACCATCTGAGTCGACATGGACAGCGATGAGGACGAGGCCGACGAGGCCTGAGCCCAGCTGGCGCCCGAAGGGCGAGGGGCCATGGCCGCGATAGCCGCGGGAACCTGGTTGACACCGGCATCTTTGAAAACGTTCTCGAGAATGGACGCCGAGGCAGCGCGCACGTCCTCAGAGACACGAGGAATGGTGGGAGTCGAACGGTTGGAGAGCACAAACGCGCCCACGAGGAAAAGCATAAAGAGGAGACCGCCTTGCTGGGCGGGCTTCTCGCTCTCTGTCGAGGCGGCACCACCTTGCTTCTTGGCGGCGGGAACGACCTGCATGTCCATCTCCTGCTTGACATCAACAGACTGGCCCATGGGGAAATCGCCAAAAACGTTGGGCATGTTGCCCCAGGAGTTGTTCATGGGGACGTCAATCTGGCCGTAGCCGTTGTTGACACCCTCCAAGGCCTGGACGTGGTTGGTGAGGACGCTGATCTTCTTCCGCAGCTCGCCCGTCTCAATGGTGTGCTTGCTGATCATCTCATCACGCCCTCTCTCGAGGTTGTGAATGTAATTCTCACACTCGTGCTTCTCTATGGTGAGCTTCTCAACCTGCATCTGGAGCTCATTGACAGTCTCCTCCATGCCGGCCAGCAGCTCGGCAAAGTGCTTCTTCTCATCCTCGAGACGCTCAGTGTGGAGCTTCTTGCGCTGACGAGAGTCGAGCCTATGAAGTATGTTAGCATTGGAATAAAGGCGTGAGAAGGTGATTGATCGTAACTTACGCTGCCTGTCTGTTGCGCAAAAGACGTTTCTGCTGCTTGAGCTCCCTGATCTCCTGCTCATCGGTTGACTGGGCAATGAGCTGATCGATGTTGTTGAGATTGCGCTCAGCGGGAATCTCGAAGCGGGCATTCTTCTTGCGAATGCCGTCTCCTCTCCGCATGTCGTTGTGAGAGCGGATCATGGGACTGGCGGGGTGGGGCCTCTTCATTGTCTGGTTCTTGATGTCCTGAGACATCCAGAGATCCTTCTGAGGAGGAGAAGGAGGCATCGACTGAGGGGCAGCAGCCTGTCCAATGGCCTGGAACATGGTAACCTGATTGGTGGGGTTGGTAAAGGGAGTCGGCTGCGGGGCAATAGTCGCGGGCCTGGGGAAGAGGGACATGCCGCCGGTGGCGTCATAGTCGACGGGCAGTCCGTCGAAGTTCTGGAGCTGGGGAGTCGCCGACGCAGATGAAGTCATGGGCCACGGCTGGTTCTGGTACACTGCCTGTTGGCCCTGGTCCATCCGCATGAAAGGGTTGGTGTTCTGTGTGGTGTCGAAGAAGGGGTTGTTGGAAGGGACGGCGGGCATTTCTACCGACCGCCAATCCTCTGGCTTTGGTGAAAAGAGTGATGGTGCGACACCGAAGGACTCTCTCCTGCTGTCGACCATGGGGGGAGACATTTCCAAACCGGAGTCGAGGGCGCTTTGGTCAAGGATGTTGTCGTCTAGTATGCTGTCATCCTCGTCAAAGTATTTAGTATTTGAGGTGTCGACTGATAATGGTGTCCTATAAAAGGAGGATTGGATTGCGTATTGTGAGGCCATGGCTGGCTAGGTTCTGTGGGTTTGTGTGGATGTGTGGGTGTTGGTGGGTGGAAGACTGCAAAAGAAGGGGAGGGGGAAAGTGGGTGGGTTTATGAGTTCTATATATCGCCGTGTTAGTGGTTTGAGGAGACAGGGGAGGACACCGGTCTGTTGAGGGTCGGTCTTTTATTTATGGAAAGCGCAGGGATTTTGCAGCCGGGGAAAGAAAACCGAGCGGGAAAAGGTCGCAATGCATAGTCATACCCTTCAGACTTTGTGAATCGAACAGATTATCTCTTTCTTTCTTTCAAAGAGAAAGAAACAGGTCGATGTCATCGACACAACTTGGTGTTTCTCAAAGAACTCGAGGATATGAGATCGGAGAAGACTTGAGAGGTTGTGGGGTTATGAGGGGTATACAAGGACATGAGGAGATGGGTGGATGCTGTAAGGAGACCAGAGAGAGAGAGAGATGAAAGAGAGAAAAAGGGGAGATTACTCACCAACTACTATACTCTTTCTTGGGTGTGTATAGATAGAGGTCTTCTTGATGAAAGAAGGAGGTATGAATGATATGATGATAATGATGAATTGTGGGTTGGGATGAGGAATATTACTTGGTATGTGGGAGGGGCTCTTGGTCCTCTTTCTATATCCCTTTTTTGATCAGGCCGACCAAGGAAAGAAGATGCAGCACTGTCGCAGATGCCAGGGTACTACGTACCCGGACTCCAGACTTGCCCAATTGGAGAGGGGCTTACAGATTAGTCTTGGGACTGCGACGGTTGTGTGGTACATGGGGTGGATGTTGCGGAGAAGGGGAACTTGCGGATGGGGAGATTTTTTTTGTCGGAGGGGAGAAAATGTGGGGTGGGGGTGCGTGAAGCAGGTGAAGGGGGTGTGATCTTGAGGCTTGGTCGAAATCCAGATCCGATTTGTTTACCACTCAGAAAGGTACTTTCCTTGAACACGAAGGAAAAAAAAAGAAGCAGAAAAAAATGGGCATAACGTCGGACGAACAATTTTGCCCAGAATCCAGACCACCATCCTGCCTACCTAGGTGCCTAGGCAACGCAAAACGGCCGAAAAAAGGGAAAAAGAGAGGCTGTCGATGGGATTGGATATGCACCAAATCCCCACCAACCAAGGCGTTTTTTTTTTTCTCCACTTTACGACTTCCGTTTTGATTATGAGTGACTCTGTTGGTACTTGGTGTTCTGTATGTATAGGTATACGGAATACCACATGGGAAAACGGTACCCAGCCGACGGCAGACGACATTTCTGCGTTGTGAAGGGATGACGGAAGAGAGCAAGAAGCAGCTGTCCGCCGGACCCGGGCGTCGTCGTTGGATACAAGATATTGCGGGCTATGCATCAACGGCCGGGGGTGTATTTCTCCCAGGCATATTTCCTCTCCCGACTGATCATAAATCATCACAGCAAGGGAAAAAAGAAAGAAAGGGACAAGAACGCCGAGTACCTGCCCTCACTGAATCTGGGCACGGCACACTGCTTCAGCGGAAGGGTGCCGTTGCTGCCATCCTGATTGGGTTGATCAAACGACTGGTTCTCAACGATTTGTAGGTTGCCATGCCCCAGTGCGGGTTGGGCAGCAATGGCCCATGGCTTGTCAGTACCCAAAGTGCACTTTTCAATCCAGTGGCTGCCACAGAGTTGCAGATGCTCCCACACCCAGTTGGGGGTACTGACCAGACCCCATGATGTTTATTTTTACAAGTTCTTTTTTATTACTTCGTATGTAGGTACTGATATGCCGCAAAACAGTAGCGCCTCAGGCGATGGCGATGGCGTTGACGGGGAAGAAAAAACCCAGCTGAAGAAAGAGTGGGTGTGATCGCCCGCTACTAGGGGATAGTGTGTTGACGGTGGGGGGATCATTCCGACCGGTTTTCCTGAAAAAGTATGGATGTGACTAGACAATATCACATTTTGCGTGAACAGATGGGCAAAGATACGGGAACCTTGGAAGAAGGAGGGGTCATGATCATCAGCATCATTGATCAAAATGATCATTCCTCCACACCAGGAAAACTGTGGATAAACGGGAAGGAGCGAGAGATGGCCAGCCGGATGGGAGTGAGACGAGGGGGACGGGAGAGGAGGGGTAGGCGGTAGGCCGTGATCGCTCCCGCGCTCCAATCACAGCTGGAGCTCCAGATCTCAAGAGATCAGATTCGCCGATGTGGCCCCATCCTGGCTCCATATGCCAAGCCTTGACAGGCTTAACTTGGAACCTCAATCCCAAAACGGTGCAGTCACATGACTCAGCCTGTCACCTTTGATGGTCCGTTTCAAATCTGAAGTTGAGGTCCAGACGTTCTCGAAACTGGAATTCAATTGATAATTCCCCGATTGAGATTCTCTTTTTTTTTTTTTTTTTTTTTTTTTTTTTTTTTTTTTGGTTTTTTTTAACCCCCCCCCCCCCACAAACCAACAAAAAAAAAAAAAACACAGCACAGGGGGCAAAAAACAATTTTTTTGTTTAAAAATTTTT